>CM024764.1:16851413-17273493 GCA_014218235.1 Colocasia esculenta | reverse complement strand
CATGATATGTACTTTTCATTTACCTTTTGTAGTGCCCAGTGAGCCCTTTATGATGTACTCGGGACCGGCTCCCGCTTTTGCCGCATATATATACATGTGCATCTTTTGTTCCCTGTATCCCTGCACCTGAGATGTATGGAACAAACAAATTAAATGTCCGTTCTGACTCAGCCCCTTGCACATAAACGCTGTTTGACTTTATGAATTTGTCAAGGGGCTGAGCCTTTTATCAAAATAAGGCAGAAGACTGAAATATAACTTAATTTAACACATGACGGATGCTAAAAAAAAAGATGTGTTTATTTTGCAAGATGTTCATATAGAGGAGGACATGCAAAGGTGTGTTCTGAAAACTTTGTTTGGATTTCGAAAAAAATGTTTTTGGATTTGAAATATTCGATTTTTTTTTTAGTTTTGAAATATTCGATTTCTGGATTTTGGAATATTCGATTTTTTGGAGTTTTGGAATATTCGATTTTTTGGTGTTTTGGAATATTCGATTTTTTTTTAGTTTTGGAATATTCGACCCTCCGATGACTTAGTTGCCACTGAGAATTTATTGACTGTTCTTGGGTGTCTTAGGCATGGATCAGACGTGCATAAAAGGTGCCTTGACTTGAGACGGCTTTTTGGCGACGTCTTCTTTAATTGATCATTGCCTTACCTAGGTACTAAGATTCATCCTGGGGAGAAGGGAAGAATTTTTAGAAAGTCTTCCAGTAGTCCGAGTAACCGGGGAGACACTCAATCCTTTGTTCTCATCCTCAGTAAGATTTGACTTTGCTTTTGGCATTTTTGGGGCTTTTAGCAAGCTTACGGCCGGGTCCATTTAGATCTCCGCGGGGACTTTGCCACTCTTGACATGCTTTTTCAATTGATTTGGCCTGTCTTGGCTTTTGTGAGTTTGGAATTTTGGATTTTCATTGATCCTTTTTCTTTTTCCCCTTTTGCCTTGTCATATCTCTTTTGAGTTTTGGACAATTTCATGACGTCAATCCCTCAGGTCTTTCTTTCTACTGGCAGACCGAATAGAAAAGAAATTGATATCATCTTAGGTTATAGGTTTGGCATTGACTTTCCTTAGATTCTGTGCCTCTAGCTTCCATAAGTAGGCATGTAAGTGTGTGGATGTCGTTTCCTCTGACTAATCCACCAAGAACAAGAAAATAAATTAAAAAGGCACTTTTTCATTTTAGGGTTTGTGTTCCACGAAAAGTCTGAATAAACCACTAAGGGTAGTATTTTTTAAAATGAAGCCCATTCCAAGGATAAGAAAGTTCTTCACCTTCTGCATTTACAAGCCTATATGCGTTTCCTGGGTATGCTTCTTTTACAACATATGGACCTTCCCAATTTGGTTGGAATTTTGATCTAGGACCACCTGGTTTTATGAAAATCCTTTTGACAACCATTTCACCGACTTTAAATTTTCTCTCAATGACTCTCTTTTGGTAAAAATGTGTGAGTTTATTTTGATACGCTCTTGTGTGCTCGGCGGCCAGCAATCTCCTCTCATCTAGGAGTTCCAGTTGTGCTAGGAGCGACTCGCGTCGCTTGTCAACAGATAATTCCTTGTCAAGCTGGATTCTTAGCGAGGGGATGAGAATCTCATATGGTACTACTGCCTCCATTCCGTAAGTAAGAGCAAAGGGTGTCTGCCCTGTAGGGGTACGGATTGAAGTGCAGTAGGCCCATAGAGCTTCCACAAGTTTTTCTGGCCAATCCGAGAATTTATTAACCTCACACGTTTTCTTGATGATTTTAATCAAAGTCTTGTTTGTGGCCTCTGCCTGGCCATTGCCTTGTGGATAATAAGGAGATGAATGATGCAATGCAATTTTGTACCTGTTGCAGAGATCACGTAGCTCTTGAGAAATGAACTGGGGCCCATTGTCAGTGACCATGGCGTCTGGGATGCCGAACCTAGTGATGATGTTCTTCATGACAAATTTGCAAGTGGTTGATGCTTTGATTTCTGCATAAGCTTCAGCTTCTGCCCACTTGGTGAAGTATTCCGTCGCTGTAAGAATAAATGACTTGGTTTTGCTTTGGGAATTAGGATCACCAAGGGGGCCAATGATATCGAAAGCCCACATAGCAAAAGGTCGTGGCGAGGATATTGGGTGGAGCGAAGAGGGTGGAGCATGAATTTTGTCGGCGTGTAATTGACACTTGACACACCGGCGAACAAAGATAGAATAGTCCTCTTCTAAAGTGGGCCAGTAAAAGCCTTGCCTAAGAATCTTCTTAGCAAGTATTTGGCTATTTACATGGCCTCCACAAATACCCGAATGGGCTTCCCTAACAATCTTTGGAGCTTCATCTTCACCTAGGCATCTGAGCAAAACCCCGGAGAATCCCCTTTTATAGAGGGAATTTCCAACCATCGTGTATTTTTGAGAAAGCCTCCTTATAGTTTTCCTCTCTTCAGATGTGGCTTCTGAAGGGTATGATTGATCTTTGCAGTATTTAGCTATCTCATAATACCACGGCTTCTCTTCGTCTTCCAATTCTTCTTCTAGCTCTAACAACATGATCTCCTTTTGTTCCTCCTTTCAGCAATATCTGACACCTTTTCCTTAATCCAGAGGAACATAGGATCTAAGATAAAGGGAATGTGACGGCGTTCGATTTGAATGCTGTCGTGATCTCCAGGATAGCACATACTCATGGTTGTGCCAACTGTGGCGAGGGCATCAGCTAGGAGATTCTGGTGACGAGGGAATGGATAAAAAATCAGTTCGGAGAATAGCTTGGCATAAGCTGAGGCAAATTCTTGATACAGCTTGAGCTAGGATCATAAGTGTGACATTTGGTAAGCACTTGGAGAAGAATGAGTTGGCTATCACCTACAATCCGCAGGTGTGTCACATCATAGAAGAGGGCGAGCTCCAAACCAGTTAACAAAGCTTCATACTCAGCGATGTTGTTGGTAGCAGGAAAGTTTAATTTGCAAGCCGCGAGATGCTGACACCTTCTGGTGACATCAGGACTACCCCAATACCTTTTCCAAAGGAATTCAAAGCCCCGTCGAAATATAATGTCCATACAGGATGGGATTGATTGAGGGACAATAACTCTTCATCCGGGAACTCTGAACGAATAGGATCAACTTGAGGAATGGGGTGATGGGCAAGATGTTCGGCTATTGCGTAGCCTTTAATGGACTTCTGCTGAATGTAAATGATTTCGAATTGGGAGAGAAAGCTTTGCCAGCGTGCTAATCTGTCAGTAAGGACAGATTTCTCAAGCAGGAATTGGATGGGGTTCATTCGAGCAATGAGGTGGACTGTATGTGCAAGAAAATAGTGTTTTAATTTCTGCACTACCCATACGAGCGCTGCACGGGTCTTTTCATTGTATTGTACTTCTGCTCGCATGGGTTGAGAAGTTTAGACAAGTAGTAAGCTGCTCTTTCTTTACCTTCTTCATCCGCTTGTGCTAGAACAGCTCCCACTGAATCTTCCAGGACAGAAATATAGAGAATGAGTGGCTTGGCTGGTGTAGCCGGCCTTAGGACAGGGGGATTAGTTAAATAATCCTTAAGCTCATCGAAAGCTGCCTGACACCTCTCATCCCAACAAAATTCAACTCCTGGCTTGGTGAGGTCATAAAAGGGCCTACACCTAAACTGCAATCTCCCGATTAATCCTCGAACTTCTTTTAGATTCTTGGGAGGAAGCATCTCTTTTATTGCCTTTGCTTTGTTGGGATCGATTTCTATGCCTCTTTTGCTTACAATAAATCCTAACAGTTTCCCCACTGACACACCAAATACACACTTCTTGGGGTTCATTTTTAAATGATATTCCCTGGTCCTTTGCAAGACTTTAATTAAAACCCCAGCATGCTCAGCCGTTGACCTTGACTTCACCACCAAATCATCAACATATACCTCAACAAAGATGTGGATCATGTCATGAAAAATGGCCATCATAGCTCTCAGGTAAGTGGCACCAACATTCTTGAGCCCGAATGGCATGACCACAAACAATAAGTTCCCCAAGGTGTGGTGAAAGAAGTCTTGTCATGATCTTCCTCAGCCAATTTGATCTGATTGTATCCTGAAAAGCCATCCATAAAAGAAAGAATTTCATACCCAGCTGTATTATCCACAAGTACATCAAGGTGAGGCAATGGGAAATCATCTTTAGGACATGCGCGATTGAGGTCCCGGAAATCAATACAAATTCTGACCTTTCCATCCTTCTTGATAACTGGACAATGTTTGCCACCCAATTTGGATAAAGTATGACTTTAATGAACTTGACTTTATGGAGCCTATCAATTTCATCTTTCATTCTTAAAGCCATATGAGGGTGAAAACATCTCAACCGCTGCTTAATGGCGATGGACCTTGGCTTGAGAGTGAGATGATGCTCTACTAATGCAGGATCCAAGTCGGGCATATCCTCATAGCTCCATGCAAATATGTCCTTATATTCCCTGAGAACCTCTACAATCGCCTCTTCTTCAACAGGTGATAGATTACTACTGATGAGGACAGTCTTGGGATCTTCTTCGGTTCCCAGATTGATTTCCTTAGTGATTTCCTGCACAGCTACTGACGGTTCATCAAACCTTCTCAACCCACTTGCGAACGCGTCAGCTTTGTCCTCGAATTCTTCATCGCCTTCCTTGACTTGGTCATTATCATCAATGATTTCATAGACCCCAAACCCATCATTGACAAAGCATGCTGGTTGATCATATTCCCAGTCCGACAATTGCATTGGGTTCTCCATGAATTCTGGGATGGCTAAACATGCTCGGCACTTATGGGCTAGGCTGGCTAGATAACGGTGAGGAATCCTTTTCCCTTTAGGTTTCTTCTCAGAACCTACCCATAGCTTATCATCTACCTGATCTAAACTATTTACAGCAGAAGGAAAATATGAATTCTGTAAAGGAGAAACTGGAGGAGAATTTACAGAAAGCGGGATAGAGCAAGCAGAACTTTGCAAAGGAAATTTATTAAAAGGACTGAAAGAAGTCCCTGACTCGCGGGTGAGCGGAGAAGACTGTACATGGAAAGAAGAAGTAGAAGCAGCATCCCGCGAATGGGAATTAGGGAAAGCAGTAAAGGAGTCATTCTCTGAGGAAGAATTTACAACGACATTCCCCTGGGAGGGAAATGGATTATGGAAAGCAGTAAATGCCCCTTCTGTAGAAGGGGGCGGTGGCTTGGTCTGATGACCCGGGCAAGGCGATTGACTGATCGAAGCACAGTCGAGATCGAGGAAAGAAGTTTCCTCGAAAGAGACGGCGGGGTCATCCATCGTAAGATTTCCCCCCTAAAAATTCCCCTTCTCCCCGTGTAGGAGGGAAGAAAAGGAATGAGAACACTTGAGCAGTTTAGTAAATGATGAGGAGAAAGCGGAAGCAATGCTCTGAAAGGAAAGGAAATGAGAGAGTTTCTCAAAGGAGGCAGGATGTGCTAAAAGAAATCATGGTGGGCGTAGTGCCCATGAGAAAGGAAGAGGACGCATTGTTGATGGAGTAGAGATATGGCGTAAATGAGACGGTCAACCCAAATAGCTCAACTGCGTTCAAGGAGGTCTGAACGAGATCGTCAAATGGGACATCTGCGAGGAGATGGTAGATTCAGAAGACTCCGAGAGCGAGGAAGTGGTTACCTACTCCTAGGCTTGTAGGGAAATCGAAAAGTGGGGCATCAGTGTCCGCGGAATGCTTAAGGAAGACAAAAGGGGTCCTGCTATGGCTTGCAGGAGGGAAGGCGCAACACTCAGAGAAAAAATAAAAAGTGTATGTACAATGGCTGGAAGAGGAGTGGGGGTAGATATTATGATACCTGGAATCGAAGGTAGGGTGGGCATGGTACCTGAAATGGGATGTACAGTAGGTATAATAACTGAAATAGAAGTAAAAATGGGCGCGATGCCCGAGGCAGAATTAAAAGCGGATGCGATATCCGAAGCAGGAAATAAAGTGGGTGCGGAGCCCGAAGCAGAATTTAAAGTGGGCGGAATGCCCAGAGCAGAAAGTAAAATAGGCGCAATGCCTAGAGCAGAATTAAAAGCGGGTGCAATATCTAAAGCAGAAGATAAAGTGGGCGCGGGGCCCGAAGTAAAATTAAAAGGAGCTGAAGTATTTAAGACCGGAAATAGGATGGGCGCGATGCCCGGGGAAAAAGTAAAATCGGGCGCGATGCCCGGGTCTACAATGGGTATCACAGAAATGAATCTGAAACGGTGCCTGAGCCTGCCTCGGCTGTTCGTAGGCCGATACGAGAAACTGACAGCCGATGTGTATCTAATAATTCAAACAAATGGCACAAGGAATCAGTGAGATCACTCATGTCAAACCATATGTTCCATTCTGATTCAAACTCACCAAGCTTGGCTTGCTTGGCTGATTTACGATTACCGGCTTCCCGAAAAACATCTCGGGATGAACAACATAACGGCTCAGTTGCGGCAACTGGTGCTTGCTCATCGCCCGGCTGTAATGGGCCTTTCTTGACATGATTATATAAAGTCCAAGTAAGATACGGCATCGGCTGCTCCTTGGACTTTTCTGGCTGATAGCCCAATCTTGCCCTGACTCTTCTTTTGAAGGCTTTCAGAAAGTCTGTTCTGCCTTGCAGGTGTGCACCCAAACCTCTGCCCGGCTGGTACCCTATCTGCTTCATCATGTGCAAACCCTTCTTCGTGATGATCTTGCTTCCATCGGCAGTCTCAATAGGCGGACTGCTCGGGCCCAGATATTTGCCTAATATGCCTTGAACTGACATTAGTGGTTGGTTGCTGGGCCAGATGGCAGGAACTGAATTGTCTGACATAGCCTCTATCTCTACGGTCGTGGGTTTGTTGATGACTTTAATAACACGGCCCTTGTATGGGAATTTTAAACATTGGTGAACTGTTGATATGACAGCACCAAGGGCCTGAACAAATGGTCTGCCCAAAATGATACGGAAACTTGGGTCCATATCCAGAACATGGAAGTCCATCTCTGTAGCAGACGGGCCCAATTCAATCCTTAAAGTGACGACCCCTTTTGGAGTCCTACTGGAGTTGTCGTAGGCCGTGACGGTAATGACAGCGGGTCGGATTGCTTGAGCCGGAATCCCACAAAGATCTAATGTGTCGGGTGACACAACATTAACGGATGCTCCGGAATCTACCAAACATCGAGCCACACGGACGCCATTGATATTCACTGTAAGGCACAGGGCGTACCATTGTGACTTGATTGGTGCTAATTCATTTTCATGAAACATGATTGCCGGATGCGAGCTTGCTGGAGTTAGCACTGTACTGATCTGGTTGACCTGCAAATCTTCGTTAACCATCACTTTCTGCAGATATTGCATGAGAGCTTCTTGGTGACTTGATGATCTCTTGATTAACTCCAAGATGGATATCCTGGCTGGAGTTCTATCTAAATGCTTTAGCAAATCATACTGGGTCCCTAGAACTGATTCTTTTGGCAGCACTTCTTCTTCTTCTTGGGATGGCAACAACTGCTCTTGTTGCTGGGGAAAAACTCTGTTAAACATACGCCCACTGCGGAGCACCATGGCAGGCTTTGAATGGCTTGTCGATGTAGATGCCACAGCCGGCTGAGTGGAAGTATACTATGAGATGGAAGGTTGGTTGCTAAATACCTGGTGCGGCAGTTGAAAGTCTGTCGCACTCTGGGAGGTGGTAGGAGTGGTAGCGGTAGTAGTGCGGAGAAAAGGGGCTCGATGATTGGGATTGATAAAGGGTATAGTGGAAGGGACATGGAGAGGTGGAGGGTTAGGTAAGGTTGATTGTGAAGCGGAATAAACAGGAGAGGGATTATTTGGCTGTGGCGGTACAGGTGCGCGCAAAAATGGAGCTGAGGAGTTTGTAGATGGAGCGGGTGTAGTAGCGGAAGGCTGGGATGCGAGCGGAGGGTTAGTGGTGCGAGTAGAAGAAACATAATGGGCGGGGATACGTAGGAAGGATGGTAACGGGTTGTCGGGGGTAGGTGCGCGGATAAAAGGTGGTAAAATAAAAGATGGCTGGGTGGACGGAGTAGATGCAGAGGCTACTTCCACGGGCCGGGGATGACCCGTAAAGGCACTGACTTGTGCATTCAGGGCTTGATGCTCCGATAGTGGGTTTTGTATAATCCCCATGCTTGGCTGCTGCTGCTGCTGAGGTTGCTGTTGTTGTTGTTGCTGCTGTTGTTGTTGTTGTTGTTGGCCTTGCTGCTGCTGGCCTTGTCTAGCTGGCCTCCTTGTCTTCATGTCAGTGATGTACTTCCTCATTTCTACCCAATCAATGCCTCCACCTTCACTTAAGTTGTGAATATAGTCCTTGAAGTGGAAGCATTCTTCCAGTGTATGGCCTGGTCCTCGGTGGAATTCACAGTACCGAGTGGTATCAATATTGGGAGGCCATTGTAGACTTTCCCTTGGCAATGTAAGTGCACTGGTAGCCATAAGTGCATTAAAAACATCAGGTAGAGTCTCTGGCAATGGAGGGTAGTGAGTTCTTCTTAGGCCAGGTGGAGGTCGAGGTTGTGGAGGATCATAAGTGCGCGGAGGAGGTACCTGGTTGAACTGGGGAGGTGGTTGAGGAGGCTGCTGAGGCTAGTAGTGAGGAGGTGCAGGCTGATATTGCAGTTGCTAAAATTGTGGACGCTGAGGTGCCTAAAACTAGGGTTGCTGGGGCGGTTGGTAATAAAATGGCTGTTGCGGATGTTGTGGAGGTGGCGATGGCCCTCTAAACATAAATTGGCTGTTTGGCCTGAAAGCTGGTGCTTGAGGTTGTTGTGCTCTGGGGTTGTAGGGTGAACGATGAAAGGGAGGGTTCGGACCGCCAAACGCACTCACTTGTTCATTATGAATAACGCCCTCAGTGGTAGGACCCCCTGTGGAGGCACCAGCAGCCTTCTTGACCACCCGGGCCTTGGGCTCAAACATGGCCACTATGGGAGAGTCTTTCAGCTGAGTCTGGATGTATCTGGCTCTTTCATACAACTCTTCCATGGTGGTCAACTTGTTCATGGCCAAAATGTGTCTGAATTGCGGAGTGGCATTTGCCGTGATCATTTTTACTTGCTCCGATTCAGACAGGGGATCCTTTAATTTTCGGCCAGGAGCCTCCATTTATCAGCAAAATGGACAAAATCTTCATCTGCCTTCATTTTCTCGGGCATCACATCGGTGATCGAGAGCACCAGACCAACTCTATCTCTGTACCTCCTCAAAAATTTCCTCTGTACAGCCTCAAAATTCTCGGCATCCGTAGGATCCAGAGAGTAAAACCAGTCTAAGGCAGGCCCGTCCAGGGATCGACGAAAAAGAAAAGCAAGGGCACGGTTATCATCCTGCCAAAAGGAAGACTCGTACATGAATTCTTTAATATGTACAAATGGATTGCCGGTGCCATTGTAGCGACGGTATATCGGCATCTCCGAAGGAGGGAGGTAAAAGACTGGCATAGAAGGGAGTGCCAGTTCAAATGAATCATTAGGGACTGATGCCCTTTTCAAATCTCTTTCTAGCCTATTGACCTTGGCTAGAAGAGTTTGGGCAAGCTGATTAGCAGATGGTTGGGGTGTACCCGAAGGAATATTCTCCTGAGGGGGATACTGGAAAGGAGCACCGGCGTACACAGGACCATGGGTCGGGACCCGAGGTTGATATGTAGGCCGTGCCACGTAAGTAGTTGCATGACGCCTCTCCTCAGGACTATGATAACGGGAATGAATAACAGAGTGTACTCGGGAGGGGGCGGGTGAAATTCATCCCATCGGGTCACAAACAGATTCTATTCGGACTCCCGTGTTCGGGTGGTTGAACGGATCTGGATTGGCGAGAGACTTCCCCTTGAGGGCAGCTTGAACCTCCTGAAGCTGAGGAGCTTGAAGGTTCTGTAGCATATCCACAAGCTGAGACAAATTAATTGAAGCAGAGGAATCGTCAGGATCACGCCTCTGAGAAACTTGGGGAAGCTGAGGAGCTTGGGTGTCCACCATATGAACATGTGGGTTGGACGGATCGACTTGGAGGTGCTGACCGGAGCCATACACTTCCTCATACAGACCATCATCATGACCCACATTTTCGTATTCGGCCATCGAGAGAGATCGACCGGAACGAAGTTGCATGCGGGATGATTCAGGGGAAATGTGGCAAACAACTACTCACAGCAATTCGAGAGAAGAGATTGACAATTTTTAATTCACACACTTGATGATTACGTCCACTTGAATATTTAGTAAAGCTTAGTGTGGATTTAATTATCAATGTGTGTCACTCAATAGGGAGAGCCTTAGTAGTAGGTGAGATGACAGCTTCGGGCTCTTCTAAACATTTTACTTTCTGCGCAAAAGGGAAAATCTAACCCGGGTCACTGGAGACAGGTACAACCAGCTCGGTCCGCCGTGAGGGAATCCACGGGGTACGGAGACTTATGGAGGTCCCGATGAGAATTCTCTAGCCAGATGGGACGGAATGCCCAAAAGGGAGATAGTTCTCACCGAGAGAGGTGTATGAAATCCTAGAGTAAGGAGGGAAGGAGGTCCCTCAACCGATGGTATGCCCCTGCAAATGCGAGAAAGTAAAACAAGGCAGACAGATCAACCTTCTGTGACAGGTTTAGAATCGCGTCCACTACAGTGTTCGCCTATTCAAAATCGCATCTGTTCTGTCAGCCGCAGATCTGACAGCTCGCAGAAGCTATAAGAGCCGAGGCGACTCCCTCTGGACTCCGTCACAAAAAGGCGTCAGCCATGTCCGCTGCACAACAAACACAAAATCGCATCGACTGCTATGGATGCGTATCTAAACAGTGCTCAGCAGAATGAAAAATTGCAAGCCATGAGCAGGTAAAGAGGGTTTGCTTCAGTTGAAAAGGGGGAGATATAAGGATTGAGAGCTTTCTCAAATAAACTGAAATAGACAAGGTGAAACTATAGCATGCATTTTTTTTATTTATGAGTTTATAACTATGTATTTAAACTAAGCCAAATTTCTATGCAAGAAGGTGCAAATAAGACATAAAGATAACTAAGGAAGAAGATGGCAACAAACCAAAGGAACACCACGCGGGGTGTCAAAAGAGGCACACGCGGGTGCCATATGAGGTAACCGAGCCAAAATAAAGAAGGGTCCCACCGTGATCGCCAATTTATAGATACCGTTTTTTCACACGGAGGCCACAAAGAGGGTGTGTGTGGACGGTGGATAGGCGTGGTGTGTGATATGGAGTGGAAGAGCGGAAAAGACGATAAAGAAAGTAAAAAAAGACCGTGATCGACAGGCACACGAGGGTACCGAAGGATGACGGGCGAGAAAAGGAATCCTAACCTTTTGCCCGTAGAAAAGCGCGGGATGTGGTGGTGCGTGGGTCCTCCTTCCTCCTTCTACCGGTCGGCCGGTAAAGGAGATTTGACTCGTACGGTTACCTTGCAAAAGAAAAGACAACAGGCGAACAGACGAAAGATGGATTAGACTACGCGGTGCGGTAAATGTGAACACAAAGGACTACGGAAGGACATTAAAAAGGGCGTTAACACACCTTTTGGGGGTGACGTTAAACCCCTAAAGACAGGTAGAATAACAAATGATGTGCGTGTGTGGTACATTATGATGCATGCACTAAATAAAAGACAGAATGAAAGGGAGAGAGAAAAGAGAGAGGGGGGCGGCAGTGGCCGTTGCTCCTGGATTGGCACGACAGTAGCGCTACTTCGCGTGGCTCTCGGTGGGGGATCCTTCTCAGCTCAGGAACTCGCGCCTGGTACTGTAGAGGGTCCCAGGAATTGAGAACTGAGAGTCCGGAAGTCGAGGCGTCGATTCGGCAGGGCTTCGCCACTCTGGGGATTTTTTTTCTCCTCTTCTTTTGAAACCGCGGGTATGTATTTATAGACTTCTCTGGCTAAAATCACGTCCATTGTAGCGGATGTTTTTAAAGACCTAATCGCATCGGCTCTAATTGTCGCAATTCATAAGTCAGCCTAATGTCCCATCATCCTGACAAAATCATGATTACTATGGTGCACGATCATATTAATAATCGCGTCCACTATAACCACCGCGATTTAAAAGTCAAATTGATTTGACATATGACCGTATCTACGCTTCAAAACGCGTCCACGCATAACGCCGCATTTATCAACCGCATTTTTCCTCTGGTGGGATCGAACGTGTTTTGATTGGCGGTTTGAAAAGCGCGGCGTACTCGCAAGGCGCGATTATTTCTCTGACACAATTCTGACACCTGACGCAGAAGAAACGCGACGTATGGGTGCGACGCGAATATGTCTGGATACGTGGCTCTGACAAGTGTCAGAACGTGCGTGCCCTAATGCAGCCGTAAATGTTGACTTGTGAATTGCGGCATACAGGCTGGACGCGGTTTAAACGTCGGTTACTTAGTGCGCTTGGTGAGGCGGTTCAAATAAGCGACGCACCAAATAGCTGCATATTTAAGCAATTTAAAGGCATCCTCTGCTTTGGACGTGATTTAAGCCAATGCAACAGATCCTTCTCACACAAATTTCCTAAAAATCCTAAAAAAGGGAGGAAAATTAGGAAAATTACCCAAAATGTTAATTTAAGAAAGTCACTTCTGAGGCGTTGCGGTGCAACCCGAAATTTGTCCTTTTATGGGAAAATTGGCGTGTCTACAATTGTAGCTATTATTGTTCCTTCTTCTGTAGAATCACCACTCCTCCAACTGCATCGGCTGAAGATTTCAGCAGTTTCTTTTGCTCTTCCTTACACTGATATTGGTTCAACAAAGAGGAGAAGAAGAATCTTTATTTCTTTTTCAAGATCAAGTAGGTTCCTATCTTCTCCCCATACTTTTATTCTCTACTCTTGTTAAAAAGATTATAGCTTCGTATATGTTGCTTTTGAGCTATTCAACCAAACTTGGTTTGGTGTGTGCATCTTCCGTATACGTGCTTATAACTCTATATCTTTGTTTGATTCCCTAACTACCTTTGGAACTATGTGATTACCAAAGAATAATCTTCACTCCCCTTACAGATCAAGTAGGTTCCTAACTTCTTCTTCCACCCTTGATCCATGTTCATGTTATAGAGTTATGTTAGAAGTCTCAATATCTTGAGAATAGTATGACTATTTCTATTTAGATGTTTGGTACTTCAAGTCTTGATTTAGATCCATGAAACACAATGTGATTTAGTGTCCATCTAGTAGAATTCTTCCATTAAATTATTGCTATCAAGGCTATACTTCCAGTACCAAACTATGTTTAGTTTCAAGCAAGACAAGTTTGAATTGCAAACCTCCTCTTTCATCTCGCTTGTTTAGCTTATAAACCGCTGTGAGAACTACAATTAGACTCTTCTATTTGATATAAACATGTCTTGGTTTATAATTTCTATAATTAGGGTGTTTAGGATGGATTTAAAGTCATTCTTAGTAGGACTGCTGCTATCTGTCGACAGCCAGCCCATAGCTGTCGACAGGCGCAAGTCTTCCAGAACTTCAGATAACTGGGACTGTGGCTAGCTGTCGACAGCCATCTTGTAGCTGTTGACAGGTAGACACAGAACCAGCAAAACTGAGCTCTGGCTGTTGTTATCTATCGACAGCCCCTTCCTGGCTGTCGACAGCTATTGTCTTGTCTTGTATTTCAGCAACTTTGCATGATAGAACTCTTGCTTAAACTTCATCCTAAAAGCCTAGCAAGTTACCCACTTAATGACCTTGGTATTTACTGTCATATTACAGAAAAGTTTACCCACATTATGTACCTTAACCTCCCTTGAATTATTCTTAACATTGTCAATTACGAATAGTACTCCGATTGAGTCTATTCTCCTGTATTCGGTAACTGAGTCTATAAAACCTGATCACCTGAGAGTTCATATATTTGAACACCTTATGAGATGTGAATAATTTATGATGACAATTGTGGATCTTCATCTTCTTGGGTTCTTATGTGATTTCAATCTTCCGAAGTTATTGGCTTTGAGTCATAACCTTGTCTCAATCAATTGTCTTTCTTATATTATTGAACTCCGAGCAACTTTGTCACCAAGATATCTGTATTAGTTCTCAATCAAAACTACCTTTGGATTTCCAATTTCTGTTATGCTCATGAAAAGAAATTTATGATATGAAGATAGTGCTCTCTTCAAAAGAGGGTTTAGGATCACTTGTGGTAGCACCAGCCACTTGTGATCAGCTGAGGGCGACAGTTTGTAGGTAAATCCAAGTCAATGGACTGACGATGGTGGGTAATAAACCCCGTTCTTGCGCAATGAACAAGATCTAAGGTGCTGGAATCGCCTAGGCACTGAGGATATATTTACGTCTATTTAGTAACCTCTTGAGAGCAGTGATGCCTGTCAAATTTGTTTCCAAAACAAGTTATGGTCTGAATTCTGAAAGACAAATATGACTCTTATTCTGTGATTTGTTTGGGCTCATTATGAATTCAATTTGAGCTATATGTTTCTGTTAAGTATGAAATTCATGAGCAAATGTGTTTTCGATCCATATATGCTTACTTTCACCTACTGAGTACTTCCGACTCATGCCTTTGTTTCCTCCAACCCTTTCAGATTGAAGGTGTGTATAATCTTAGCTACACATGAATCCTAATTCCGCTGCGAACGATAAAGAGATGAAGAAGAATAGCATAGTTTTAGTAGTTTCTTTTAGTTGATGATGTATTAAATTAGAGAGAGAAACTTAGCTCTTGTAAATAATGAGTATTAGTACTTTGTTACCTTGTGAAGTATAATATGTTCAAAGATGCCTTTGTGGAATGGTTTGCTAATGTTGAGCATTACATGGACTTGTCTGCCCATAACGAAAACTGTCAGCGTAACCCCTCTTCCGATCAAAGGTTATATGTATGGTATATGTATGTGTGTGTGTGAAGTCGGAGGAGGGTGTTACAGAGGTGGTATCAGAGCAAGGTTATGGGTGATAGATATCTCTGTGACCATTTTCACAAAGGAAATAAATAAAACATTTGTGTGTATTCTAGAATCTCTAAAAATCATTTTGGTTCTTAAAATTTAAGTGGTTAGTATGAATTAATTGGATGTGTTTGATGGTGTTCCAGGAAATGGCAGACAAAGGGAAAGCTATCGACACATCCAGTGGGGATAGACATGAGGAAATTGAAGAAGGTTCTAGGGGGGAAGTTCCCAATATATTACCGGCCAGAAACTCTCAAGAAGGAAGTACTGGGACTCCTGATTTTGCTACTTTTATGCAGTCATTTCAGGGGTTGGTGCAAACACTAATGAAGAACCAACAAGATGTGGGTGGAGAAAGAATTTCTAGAGCATCGTTGTTAGAGAAATTTAAGAAGATGGGACCTCCAGCCTTCAAAGGAAGTAGCCAACCTAAAATTGTAGAAGGATGGGTTAGAGAGATAGAAAAGATATTTAAGGCAATTAGATGTGAAGAAGAAGACAAAGTCACATTGGCGACTTATATGCTTCAGGATAGAGCAGATGAATGGTGGCAATCTGCCATGAGAAATGCATTCAGAAATAGAGAAGATAACATTAGTTGGGGAGAATTCCTGAGAGAGTTGTATGAAAAATACACTCCACCACACGTCAAGGATAGGAAAGAAGTGGAATTTTTGTAATTGGAACAAAAAGACATGACGGTGGCGGAATATGAAACAAAATTCACTGAGCTGGAAAAATATGCACCACACATTTGTGATAATGAACTCAGAAGGGTAAAGAAGTTTGTGAGAAGATTGAAACCCAGTGTGAGGAGCAGGATAGCTCCACTAGATCCCCAGAGTATGGCAGTAGCACTAAAGACTGCATTTATAGTGGAATCTGAATTTATGGAGTATATGAGAAACAAAGAAACCAATGGGGGTAAGAAGAAAAATGTGTATAACAAGGAAACGAAAGGTCAGAAGCGAAAGGTTGATTCAACCAAGTAGCAGGGAGAACAGAAAAGGAGTTGGCCCGTGTGTGTTCAATGTGGAGGAAGACACCCTGGTGATGAGTGCTGGAAAGTAGCAGGGAAATGTTATGGATGTGGTCAAAAAGGGCATATGATTAAGGACTGTCCACACAAAGCAGACTAGTCAAAAGCGCAAAAGCCACAACCCTACTTTCAGCAAGCCCCAAGACAACCACCCAAAGAACCAGCTAGAGTCTTTGCTTTGACAAAGGAGGAAGCTCAGGACACCCCTACTATAGCTGAAGGTATTCTCCTGACCGAAAATATGTATGCTAGAGTGTTATTTGACCCTGGAGCTACTCACTCTTTTATTTCTCGAGTATTTGTTAATTCTATATCTCGAAAACTAGAGAAATTAGTAGGAAGTATGATACTTGACTGTCCTACTGGTCAAATAGTTATTCTTACTTCTGTCATCCCTGAAGTAAATTTGAAAATAGGAGAGCATGAACTTATCGCATATGTATATGTACTGAATAACATGCAAGATTTTGACATTATACTGGGAATGGATTGGTTAGCAGAAAATCATGCAATATTAGATTACCATAAGAAAGTTTTAACATTTAAAAGGCAGGGATTAGCAGATTTCAGCTATACATGCCCAAAGAATAATGGAAACAAGAAGACTATATCAGCACTTAAAGCCATGAAATGGCTGAGAAATGGTTGTCAAGGTTATCTGGCAAGTGTGATGGCCATATCAAATGAGCATAAATAGGTATCAGTTCAAGATATTGATGTTGTAAAAGAATTTCCAGATGTTTTTCCTAATGATTTATCTAGATTACCTCCAATTAGAGAAATTGACTTTACCATTGAACTTTTACCTGGAACTTTGCCTATATCCATAGCTTCTTATAGACTGGCACCAGCTGAGTTGACAGAATTAAAGAAGCAGTTGCAAGACTTATTAGACAAAGGTTTTATTAGACCAAGTGTGTCACCATGGGGAGCTCTGGTATTATTTGTTAGAAAGAAATATGGATCCCTCATATTATGCATTGATTATAGAAAGTTGAATCAAGTCACAATCAAGAACAAATATCCATTACCAAGAATTGATGACTTATTTGATCAACTTCGGTCTGCCACAATATTCTCTAAGATTGATCTAAGGTCTAGATACCATCAATTGAGAGTTAAAGAAGATGACATTCCTAAGACAGCATTTAGATCCAGATATGGACATTATGAGTTTTTAGTACTTCCATTTGGACTCACTAATGCACCTTCGGTATTTATGGATTTGATGAACAGGGTATTCCAGCCTTATTTGGATAATTTTGTGGTGGTATTTATAGATGATGTGATGATATATTCATCTAATGAAGAAGAACACAAGGAACATTTGAGAGTTGTACTACAAACCTTAAGGAAACATCAACTGTATGGTAAGTTAAGTAAATGTGAGTTTTGGCTCAAGGAAGTGAAATTTTTGGGTCATGTGATTTCTGGAAAAGGTGTGGTTGTAGACCCGAGTAAAGTTGAAGCAGTTCTGAACTGGGAAAGACCCAAAACTCCATCAGAAATTCGAAGTTTCTTAGGATTAGCTGGCTACTATAGAAGATTTATTGAAAGTTTTTCTTCTATAGCTATGCCTTTGACTCAGTTAACTAGAAAAGAGGCCCCATTTGTGTGGAATGAGAAATGTGAGGCCAGTTTTCAGGAATTAAAAGGGAAGCTTACCACAGCTCTGATTCTTACTTTACCTCAAGGATCAGGAGGATTTACAATCTACACGGATGCATCTCAAAGAGGAATTGGATGTGTTCTTATGCAACATGGGAAAGTGGTAGCTTATGCCTCAAAACAATTAAAAGATCATGAAAGGAATTATCCGGCTCATAACTTAGAATTGGCAGCGATCATACATGCTTTGAAGATCTGGCGCCACTACTTATATGGGGAACAATTTGAAGTTTATAATGATCATAAGAGTTTAAAGTATATATTTTCTCAGAAGGAACTGAATCTAAGACAAAGGAGATGGTTAGAATTTTTGAAGGATTATGATTTTACAGTGAATTACCATCCAGTTAAAGCTAATGTAGTTGTTGATGCTTTGAGCAGAAAGAAATCAAGAGCACTACAATTGCACCAACTGTGGAAAGAAATGACAGATTTGATCGAATACTCACCAAGGTGTGGTGCAGAAAGTCTGATATTGGCACAACTAACAGTAAGGACGGTATTATTAGATAAAATTGTTAAAGCACAAAACCAAGATCAGAAACTAAAAGAGATGGTAAACAAACAAAGATACATCAAAGATGGTCAAGGGATAATTAGATTTCAAAACAGAATATGCCTACCGGAGAATGAAGAAATTAAAAGTGAGTTATTGAAGGAAGGGCACAAATCTCAGTATTCGATTCATCCTGGAAGCTCTAAAATGTATCAAGATCTGAAAAAGCAGTTTTGGTGGCATGGAATGAAAAAGGACATAGCAGAATTTATGAGTAAATGTTTAACATGTCAACAAATAAAGGCTGAGCACCAGAAGCCAGCAGGGCCTATGCAACTAATTGAAATTCCAATATGGAAATGGGAGCAGATAATCATGGACTTCGTAATGGGTTTGCCAAAGACAAGAAAGAAACATGATGCTATTTGGGTAATTGTGGATAGACTAACTAAATCAGCTCATTTTCTAGCAATTACGAAGACTCGATCATTAGAAGATTTGGCTCAATTGTATATAAAGGAAATAGTGAGACTTCATGGAATTCCTTTGTCAATAATTTCGGATAGAGATCCATAATTCACTGCTAGATTTTGGAAAAGTCTTCAAGCAGCCATGGGTACACAATTAAAATTTAGTTCAGCATATCATCCACAAACCGATGGCCAATCAGAAAGAACTATCAGAATACTCGAAGAAATGCTAAGAGCCTGTAGTTTGGATTGGCGTGGTAGCTGCGATGATTACCTACCCTTGATTGAGTTTGCATACAATAATAGTTACCATACAAGTATTGGAATGGCACCATATGAGGCATTATATGGTAGACCTTGTAGATCACCCCTCTGTTGGGTAGATGTGGGAGAAAAGAGTCTCATTGGGCCAGAATTAATTCAGAACTGCTCGGAGAAGATTAAATTAATCAGGAAAAGATTACTAATAGCTCAAGACAGGAAGAAGAAGTATGAGGATAGGAGAAGGCCACTAGAGTTTAATATAGGTGATCATGTATTTTTAAAGATCTCTCCAACCAAAGGTATCATGAAATTTGGTAAGAAAGGAAAACTCAGTCCAAGATATGTAGGGCCTTTTAAAATATTGCAAAGAATAGGAGAAGTAGCATATCAGTTAGCTCTACCACCCTCTTGGTCACACATTCATAATGTATTTCACATATCTATGTTGAGGAAATACATAATGGACCCCTCCCATGTGATCAGCCATGAAGATGTGGAAATACAGTCAGATTTAACCGTACAAGAGGAACCAGTGAAAATATTGGACCGGAAAGAATGAGTTCTCATAAACAAAGCAGTTTCTATGGTAAAGATCTTATGGAGAAATGCACTCGTGGAGAAAGAAACGTGGGAATTAGAGCGAGAAATGAAAGAAAAGTATCCACAACTATTCGGTAAGTAAATTTTACCAATTTCGAGGACGAAATTTATTTTAACAGGGGGAGAAATGTAATACCCTCGAATTTTAAATATCATGTTTTACATATAAATTCTTGTTTATGCAAACCGATTAGAATTATCTTGAGATATTTAGGATTTAGGGAGTGTTTAAGACACTTTATCATACCCAGATATCACTTTCGGTTGTGCGCACTCCGACAGGGCGACACCGAAAAATTGTAACGAAAATGAAATCTGAGAACACCATAATTCTTAGAAAAATGTGGTGATATCAAATATGTAATTATCCGGAATTTTTGACAACCGGATTTTGAGATTTAGCTGACGTAACTATTTTCCGGGCGATTTTTCACCTAGTGAAAAATAAATTCTAAAAATTAAAATAAAATCATCATAATTTGTAAAACATGTTTCATTAGCCTATGGTCAAATTTTCAACTTGATTGGACATCATTAAGACACCTAAACAAGGAAACAAATGGGTCAGCTGATTTAAAGCACAATTACGGTAACGATTTCTGGGAATTTTTCCTTGCTTACACGTAAGCCAGGTTATTGGGGAGGTTAAACACCCTACACGTACCTACCTTAGATGTAAACTCCTGAGGCTTGCATGAGAAACGTGGCTGTGGGTGGGGAAGTGAGGTTTTTACCTCAACACATGTGAGCCGACGTGCCGGCATGCATGCAGTCCGGGGGGAGTCATAAAAACTCACTCCTTATCCATCGAACAAACCTTTCCATCCTCTGTTCTTGTTGTTGCTGTTGCAGCTGCTTATTGTAGCTATTATTGTTCCTTCTTCTGTAGAATCACCACTCCTCCAACTGCATCGGCTGAAGATTTCTACAGTTTCTTTAGCTCTTCCTTACACTGATATTAGTTCAACAAGGAGGAGAAGAAGAACCTTTATTTCTTTTTCAAGATCAAGTAGGTTCCTATATTCTCCCCATACTTTTATTCTCTACTCTTGTTAAAAAGATTATAGCTTCGTATATGTTGCTTTTGAGCTATTCAACCAAACTTGGTTTGGTGTGTGCATCTTCCGTATATGTGCTTATAACTCTATATCTTTGTTTGATTCCCTAACTACCTTTGGAACTATGTGATTACCAAAGAAGAATCTTCACTCCCCTTACAGATCAAGTAGGTTCCTAACTTCTTCTTCCACCCTTGATCCATGTTCATGTTATAGAGTTTTGTTAGAAGTCTCAATATCTTGGGAATAGTATGACTATTTCTATTTAGATGTTTGGTACTTCAAGTCTTGATTTAGATCCATGAAACACAATGTGATTTAGTGTCCATCTAGTAGAATTCTTCCATTAAATTATTGCTATCAGGGCTATACTTCCAGTACCAAACTATGTTTAGTTTCAAGCAAGACAAGTTTGAATTGCAAACCTCCTCTTTCATCTCGCTTGTTTAGCTTATAAACCACTGTGAGAACTACAATTAGACTCTTCTATTTGATATAAAACATGTCTTGGTTTATAAGTTCTATAATTAGGGTGTTTAGGATGGATTTAAAGTCATTCCTGGTAGGACTGCTACTATCTGTCGACAGCCAGCCCATAGCTGTCGACAGGCGCAAGTCTTCCAAAACTTCAGATAACTGGGACTGTGGCTAGCTGTCGACAGGTAGACACAGAACCAGCAAAACTGAGCTCTGGCTGTTGTTATCTGTCGACAGCCCCTTCCTGGCTGTCGACAGCTATTGTCCTGTCTTGTATTTCAGCAACTTTGCATGATAGAACTCTTGCTTAAACTTCATCCTAAAAGCCTAGCAAGTTACCCACTTAATGACCTTGGTATTTACTGTCATATTACAGAAAAGTTTACCCACATTATGTACCTTAACCTCCCTTGAATTATTCTTAACATTGTCAATTACAAATAGTACTCCGATTGAGTCTATTCTCCCGTATTCGGTAACTGAGTCTATAAAACCTGATCACCTGAGAGTTCATATATTTGAACACCTTATGAGATGTGAATAATTTATGATGACAATTGTGGATCTTCATCTTCTTGGGTTCTTATGTGATTTCAATCTTCCGAAGTTATTGGCTTTAAGTCATCACCCTGTCTCAATCAATTGTCTTTCTTATATTATTGAACTCCGAGCAACTTTGTCACCAAGATATCTGTATTAGTTCTTAATCAAAACTACCTTTGGATTTCCAATTTTTGTTATGCTCATGAAAAGAAATTTATGATATGAAGATAGTGCTCTCTTCAAAAAAGGGTTTAGGATAGGGGTGTAAACGGAACCCGATATTCCGACCCGATTCCGATAAAAATTATCGGTTTCGGAATTAGAATATGATACCGATAGCTTATCGGAATCGGTATCGGATATTCCGATAAGTTATCGGAATCCGAATCGGAATTGAAAAAATAATCGGAATCGGAATCGGTATCGGTATCGGTTATTCTGATAAATTATCATAAACTCAAGGTAAAATTATGGTAAACACCTTACCTTATCGGAATTTCAGTTCTGGTAATGTTATCGGAATCGGAATGGAATTGGAACTAACCATTCTTATCGGAATCGGAATCATATTTCGGTTATCGGAATCGAAATCTGTGTTTCCAGTTCCGAACCCGACCCGTTTGCAGCCCTAGTTTAGGATCACTTGTGGCAGCACCAGCTACTTGTGATCAGCTGAGGGCGACAGTTTGTAGGTAAATCCAAGTCAATGGACTGACGATGGTGGGTAATAAACTTCGTTCTTGCGCAATGAACAAGATTTAAGGTGCTGGAATCGCCTAGGCACTGAGGATATATTTACGTCTATTTATTAACCTCTTGAGAGCAGTGATGCCTGTCAAATTTGTTTCCAAAACAAGTTATGGTTTGAATTCTGAAAGACAAATATGACTCTTATTCTGTGATTTGTTTGGGCTCATTATGAATTCAATTTGAGCTATATGTTTCTGTTAAGTATGAAATTCATGAGCAAATGTGTTTTCGATCCATATATGCTTACTACCTACTGAGTCCTTCCGACTCATGCCTTTGTTTCCTCCAACCCTTTCAGATTGAAGGTGTGTATAATCTCAGCTACACATGAATCCCAATTCCGCTGCGAACGATAAAGAGATGAAGAAGAATAGCATAGTTTTAGTAGTTTCTTTTAGTTGATGATGTATTAAATTAGATAGAGAAACTTAGCTCTTGTAAATAATGAGTATTAGTACTTTGTTACCTTGTGAAGTATAATATGTTCAAAAACACCTTTGTGGAATGGTTTGCTAATGTTGAGCATTACACGGACTTGTCTGCCCATAACGAAAATTGTCAGCGTAACCCCTCTTCCGATCAAAGGTTATGTGTATGGTATATGTATGTGTGTGTGTGAAGTCGGAGGAGGGTGTTACAAGACAAGCAGTCTCACGTTATCTAATGATCTGATGATGGACATCTTAAGTAGTCTCAAGTTTCAAGACTCAACGTTCAAAATTCAAATGGCTACTTTCAAACGGTAAGCTAAAGATTCTGAAGACTATATATGAAGCTGAAGTTTGAAAGACAGAAGATAAGATAAAACACACAAGTGAATGAGCATACATGACCACATACTTCAGAAAGAAAGGAGAGAAGCTCACAAGATTTCAAGAGAGCCAGCTGTTCAAGCTTTAACTTTCTGCTCTCTTACTTTCAGGAGTTCTTACGTGACACTCTTTGTTCTAGATCTTCTCAGTCCACCATCTTAGAGTTAGAAAGAGTTAGAGCAGTCATTCTTTTTGTAATCTCTTTCTAGTCTCCTGTGTTTGCTCATTCTCTGAGCAGACACACTGTGTTCTTTACAGTGTTGTAACCAGCAGGGGGTTTGTTCCTTGTAGTACCCCTCTGTGAAAGGAAGACTTACAGTGGTAGGTGGTTGTAATACCTCTCTGTGAAGGGAAGACTTGCGTGGGAGCAAGTGGGTTGTAATACATCTCTGGTGAGAGAAGGCCAAGTGTTCTTAGCAGATAGTGAAAATCCCAAGGGGTTCTTGGACACTGAACGTAGGACTTCCATTTGGAAGGACCGAACTAGGATAAATTCTGTGTGCACTTTATGTGATTGTTTCTGCCAAGTTTTCACTTGTTTCACACACACCACACTAAGTACTAACGAAACTATCTAGTGTTATCTATTTTCATATAAATTTTTAAAGTTCTACAAGAAATCCTATTCACCCCCCCCCCCTCTAGGACATCTAAAGCTCCATCTCGATCCAACACAATTTTAGTGAATCCTTCGACAATTATATTGGCGAAGCATAGACAAAGCCAATTTTGATGTGTTGACACAATTCACTTATAGTTCATGAAAGGCCTACATACTAGAAGAACTCAAGTTAAAAGGTGGGAGGACACACTTACACCAGTTGTAAGAAACCATATCATTTATACTACCAGGGGTTTAGGAGGGTTTTTTTTTTTTTTTGAGAAAGTTAGCTTCACTAAAGCACAAATTACAAGTCCTATAGAGCAGGATGACATGGACCTAGAGAATTATACATACAGTTGTGAGATATGGCAGAGAACCAGTCTTCCTTATGTGCATGCACAAGCTTTCATGTCATCTAATGGATCACTAAAATAGAAAGACTTTGTTTCTCATTTTTACCATGTGGACACCTATAAGAAGACATATATGTGCACTGTTAGTCCCATATCAGACAGAGATAGGTGGGCCCATATTGACCGACTTGTGTTACCTCCAAATGCTAGGTGGCCTCTCAGAAGACCAAAGAAGAATCACATTAGAGATCTGATGATCAGTCCATCTCCATATAAAATTTATCATGAATTATATTTGTAATTTTTGGTGATTAACATGTTAGGATCGGATGGGTGGATGGATCAGATCTAGAAGGGGAGGTTGAATAGATCTAACACCAATTAACGCGGAAGCTTAAGCAATTAAAAATTACTTCGAATCAGAGATCAATTCACCCAAACAATTTACTGATCTGAAGTGTGATTAGTGTGTGTGAGCAAATCAATTAGTAGTGTGAGCGAAATCCCTATGCATGCATCTAGCGAGATACAAAGGCAAACCACAATTCAAACTATTGCACAGAGGATTTTAGGTGGTTCGAAAATCACCTCCAGTGACTCCTACGTCCACCCCTCACACAGTGAGGCCACACTACTCAAAACCTTGAGTACAACTGACACAGGAGCACGACGACTCCAAACACCCTTGAGCACGACGACTCAAGAAACACCTGGAGCACGACGACTTCAAACTGAGCACGACGGCTCAAAACAACGACCGGAGTACGACGACTCCAAATTGAGCACGACGGCTCAAACCACACAGTGAGTGCGACGACTCACAAACCAGAGCTCGACGGCTCATAGTACAAAAGCTAGATCAAACACAAAAGAGATCAGATCCTCTAGCAATGATCTGATTCAAGACAGTTTCGTACACAGAAATTTGTACAGAACTTCATGCACAAATCTCATTGACGAAATAAGGAAGAACAAACTCAGAAATAAGGAAAATAGATGTAGAAAGAATGTTCTTCGATGAAGAGGCCTTGCAGACACTTCAATTGAGGAGCCTTGATGGAAATCGATGGAGATTCTCCTCAATTGGCGATGCTCTGCTTTGATGGCATCTGAAATGCCAGAAATCCTTCTTATCCTGCACCTCTTCAGTTGGATCTGCTCCCTTGCCTTGCACAGCAACCTTCTCTCCAGGGATTCCCTTTGATTCCCTTGTCCTTCCTCTTGAAAGGATGGCTTGCAGCTTCTGGAGATGGAGCAAGATCTGGAAAACCCCTTTCAGCCGCCAAAAAGGTTCTTCAGGAAGTGTATGGGCTCTCTTGCCTTTGGGGTACAAGGAATATGGGTATTTATAGCCCCATATGTCCATAAAGTGCCTTGGGGTGCATGGGCATGGAAACCTAGGTCAAATCCCCCAAATTCCAAGCAGCCACGTGTCCAGAGAAATTCACGTTTTTGACTTTCAGCCGGAGTGTGTCGACCTGACTTGATCTAGTGTCGACCTGCTGTCCCAGTCAGGCAAACTGATATGCTGGAAACTGGGTCTAGTGTCGACCTGCTTTCCAGTCAGGCAAACTGATCTGCTGGAAACTAAGTCTAGTGTCGACCTGACTTGATCTAGTGTCGACACTACCAAGACAAAAATGTGTGAACCTGAAAATTTAACACATAAACCATTAGTACAAGATATTATCATTAAAATATGAGATATTAAACATCAAAAATATGTTGTTTAAGCATTATTGTGATATGTATAAAATGTATAACATGTTCAACATATCATCATCAAAATCACAATTTGTCATCATCAAAATCACAATATGTCATTATTAAAATCACAACATGTCATCATTAAAATCACAACATGTCATCATTAAAATCATAATATCTCATCATTAAAATCACAATATGTCATCATTAAAATAATGATATGTCATCATCAAAATCAAAGTATGAGTGATGTTCATTGGTCATCATTAAAATGCAACTTTAGGAAATTCCAAAACACACTCAACCCAACAATCTCCCCCTTTTTGATGATGACAAAACATATCTCCCTTGACTGCAAAAGCTCCCCTTGACCATATACACCCTTTGAACTTTCTCCTCCTAGAAACCCTTTCTTCTCCCCCTTTTTGACAGCATTAAAAAGAAGGATATGTGAGAGAACCAAGAATTGTAAGAGATCAATTAATGAAATGAAGGAAATAAATGGTCAGTAAAGATCAAAATAAATGAGGCAAAGTGATATTGACATATGAGAGAAATTATTGTGTTTTTGTTATTGTGCAACAAAGTTTAATCACAAAGACACACTCAACACAAAGTATAGCAATGTATAATGATCTGAATGTAGTTAAAATAATGATGCAAATGTGAAGAAAAGTGACTTATATGAATGAGCAGAAATATTTAACAAGGATGTTAGGAGATTTAAGTTTAATACAATGTAGAATAATAGGTCTAAACTCAGTATACATGAACTTTATGAAGGTCTTAAGCTTTTCCATCCTGTCAATTTGATTTTCTTTCCTTTTTAACTGGGAAAGAGTACAAGAATAAATTAGTTAAATCTCACTTTTCAGTGCAAGAGATCACATTGATCAGATGCAAGACCTCCTGATTACTCAGTAGTTTAACTTTCATTATCTTATACAGAGTTGAAAACTTTGATTTCCATTTTTTGACGCAAAACAAATCACTTTTTAGGTGAAATGACCCGGTTACTCAGTGGTTCAAGAATTTGCATTGCTCTGTTTGTATCTTTCCAGATTGATCATTTTTCTTTTGATATTTTGCAGGAATATGTTTGCATTGACCAGACAAGACATGACTATGAATTTAGAAAAATTATTCTTAACATGTGGTAAAAATAAAGCTTAAACATACGCAAGTGAAATATTAAAGCCACTCATGTGCCTATAATGGTGTTTTGCAAATCATTTTAAAAACATTCAGTATTAAGATTGCATAACCTTGAAATGATTCTGAATCTTTGAAATTAAACTAAATGCACAATGAGTTTAGTTTCAATGTTTTAATTCTCTCATAAGAAAATAGCACAATGACTCAAACATTCTGATGATTTTGGGGTTCAAGATAGACAAGTAAAGTCAATGAATGTGACAATGACTCCCCCTTTCATGTATCTCCCCTTCACAAGGTGAACATGAGGATTATTGAAGAAATATGAATGGAATCAAGTGTAAATAGAATGAGCAAGAATGTTTTATTGAAAGACAATGACTCCCCCTCAACAATTGCATACAAGACTCTTGATACTTGGCGGAGACATATATTCACGCATAGTGAAAGTGTTCAGACAAGCTTGACTTGTTTTTCTTCAAATCACCATTTGATATACCAAGAATGCCAATGCAATGTGAGAGTGAGGAATTCATTTGCAAGAACATTTGGCCTACTCTCCCATAAGATATGCATGAAATTCATTGCATTTTCAAGAACATTTTTGCACTTTTTCAAATTTACTCCCCCTTAATATGTGCATGGAATGAAAAAGCTAGTAAGCAATTCACACATGATTACGCACACCATTAGCTTTAAGCATAACATGACTTTTGGTACTTGGCGGAGTAATTTACTCACGCATAATGAAAGTTTCCAAACAAGCATAACTTGTTTTTTCACATGTCATCATTTGATATACCAAAAAGTCAAAGCAATTGATATGCACACAGAATCATGGGCACAGTTAAGCAAGCATGATAACACAAACATGATTCCAATTGTTATGACACAAATTTCATTGTTGGGAGTTCCATTGAAACACATTTCTCATTTTTCAGATAAAAATTAAACATTCATTTCAATTCAGGCAATTCAAACTTGAAATGATAAAGAAGTTTTACCTGAATGGACTTCAATTGCTTTTCAAATATTTTACAGTGTTCTCCAATCATTTCTTGCCTTGTACAGCCAATATCTTGAATCCATTTACAATGTATGGCTGCAAGACTACTCAGCTTGCTGATCAAGCTGGTTATGGCACCCACACTTGCTTGGGTCCTGCAATGAAGTCAATGTTAGAGTGCATTAAAGATTTTTTAATCCAAAGTGATATTATTTTTGGTATAGATGCATTTCTTTCATTGATAGAACTATGAACAGAATTAGTTCCAGATTTTCTTTTTACCTTGCTCAATGCATCTATGTTTTCATAAAGTTTTCTAATTTTTGGATTTTTAAAATTAATGACTCTTACACAAGGAAGATCATTGGTACTTGGCGGAGGTAATTCCTCACACATAATGATAGTTTCCAGACAAGCATGAATTGTCCTTCCACAGTTCACCATTTGATATACCAATTGATCTTTGCATAAGAGTCCCAATTGATTTCAGTTTTTATTTAGCAGGGAATTTCTCAGAAGTATTTACCTTGTGAGATTTTCATTTTCTTTCATTCTCTTCACTTACTTTCCTTGTAGCCTTAGTCATGAAGCCTTCATTTTGAGATTGACTACAAGGATCCCTACATCCATCATTCAAGCAGCATATTTTAGAACCCAAACTTGTTTGGGTCCTAAGGATCTTCCATGAATTTGCAACAATAATTTTTAATCCAAAAGGATTTGATATTGGGTGCATTTTTCTGAAGACTAGAAACACTGGAATCTTGGTTTCTAATCTTAGAGCTATTGGTATAGAATGCACCACTGACATACTGAACATTTTGTTTTCTATTTTTCAGATTTTTATCATTGAGATTTTTAACATGGAATTCAGAAGAGATCTTTTGTGCAACAGTTCCTTTTTCATGTACATAGAATTTCTAAGTGTTTTCAGCATGAACATGATCTTTATTCTTATGTACATTAACATGAAACATGGGAGCATGCACAAGATTATCAATTCTATGCCAACATTCCCTAGAAGTATGTCCAAATTTATGACAATGAAAGCATTGGACTGATTTGGCATGTTTATTAAAATTTTGATTTTTGTTCCAGCAATGTTTGGCAAGATGACCAGGTTTATTACAATTAAAGCAAATGAAAGTATTTCTTACCTGGCTCTTACCTTGGCATGTATGCATTTGCTGGAATCTCCTTTTCATGTGAGGAGGCTTACCATGAAGAGAAGGAGGTACCTTTTGGTGGCTCTTGGCATGATGTAAATTTAGAACTTGCCTTGGAGCTTTTTGGACTGATGGAGAAGATAGATGAATCTTCTTGACAGTAGCATTCTCCTTTTTCTCTTTCTGTTTCTGAACAAGAACTTTCACTAGTTTTTCATTAGAATTAGCAAAGTTCTTGTTTGAAGCAATTTTGACAAATGTTAGTTTTGCTTTATTTTCATTTTTGTTGTCTCTCACAGAAGCAAGACTTGTGTATTTAGCATTTTTCAATTCATGTCCAAGCTTCTGTTTTTCAGCTTTTAATGCAACAACTTCTTTTTCTGAAATTTGAAGTTTATTTAGCATGACATCCAAACCATTTTTCATCTTGTTCTTTTCATTTTCAAATTGAGCAATTTATTTTTCCAAATCAGAAATTTTATTACTTAAATTACTACAATCATTGTTCAATGGTTTGTCATTCAACAAGCATTCAATCTTCCTCTTTAAGTGATGAGTTTCTTTAACAAGTTGTTTACATCTCTCATTTATTTGATGATCATGAGCCATGTTAGAAATCTGTTTGTTTAATTGATCATTATCAAATTTGAAGTTTTCATTGAGATCAATCAATTTTTTATTTTCATTTTCCAGATCAATAACTTTTGATTTCAATAGCTCATGGTTTTCTTTCAATCCATTCAGTTTAGTTTCACAGATTTGGACTTCATCTTCCAAATTCTCTTTCTCATAATTTAATTTTTCAACTTTATTTTTCAAATTCTCATTTTCTTCTGAAAAATCTTTATCATTGTTCTGGAGCAATTCAAGTGTCTTTGTTAAATTTTTAATTTCTTTATGGCAATGTTTTAAAGTCTTTTTCAAATCTTTATTCTTAGTGTTCAGCTTTGCATTAAGATTTTGTATCTTCTCACAGAACTCAACCAATTCAGCATAAGACATGCCTTCATCTGCATCAGAATCAGAATTAGAATTCATAAATGGATCTGGAATTGATTTACCTGATCTTGTAGACTCATTTGAAGTCTTGTTTTCTGGAGAGGATGCAGAATGCTCTGAGCTCTTGGAATGTGCAGTTAGAGCCAAAGTCTTTTGAATTGTTGATTTTCTGGATTCATTGAAGCTCTTCTTTGCCATTAAGTGCTTGTGAATTTCTTTTGCTCCTTTTCTTTGTGAATCCTTTCCATCACTGATGTTGGCCATAAAGCATAACTCCTCATTTGCTGAACTTGAAGAGTTCTCTTCATCATCCTCACTTTGGTCTTCATCCGACCAAGTTGCAATCATGGCTTTTGGCTTCTTCAATTTGTTGTTCTTCTCGTATTTGTCCTTTTTGATCTCAGGACACTCACCTTTCATGTGTCCTTTCTTGTTGTACCTGTAGCAAACAATATCTTCATCAGTTTTTTGATTTCTGCTAGCATTAAAATTTGAAGAAGGAGCATTCCTTTTACTAGAAGAATATTTTTTCTTTCCATTGAATTTTCCTCTTCTTGATTTTAAAAATTTTCTGAATTGTATAGTCATGATGTCAAGTTCAGACTCATCAGAACTTGATGTTTCTTGATCTTTCTCTTTGTTGCTTGATGAAGCCTTAAGTGCTACTGGTTTAGCCTTAAGCACGTGTTCTTCATTTCTCTTCAGATTTATTTCACAAGTCATTAAAGATCCTATGAGTTCATCCAAATAGATTTTGGATAAATCCTTAGAATCTTCAATCACTGTAGCCTTTGTGTGCCAAACAGATGATAGAGAGCGCAAGGTTTTTCTTACCAGATCAGCATCAGTGTATTCCTTACCTAATGCCTTCAATCCATTGACAATTATCATAAACCTAGCAAACATTTCAGAAATCGATTCATCAAATTTCATCATAAACAATTCATATTCAGAAACAAGTATGTTTGCTTTGATTTCCCTAACTTGAGATGTTCCCTCATACATTAATTCAAGTTTATCCCACATTTCTTTAGCAGATTTACACATGGATATTCTTGAATATTCTTTAGGGTGGACTGCACACTGAAGCATGTTCATGGCACTGTAATTAAGAGTAGCTTTCCTAATCTGCTCTCTAGTCCAATTTTCCTCATCTCCCTGATTTTCATAAGGACCCACTTCAACTATCCTCCAGATTTCATAGTTTTGGGCCCTAAGAAAAACTTGCATGCGATTTTTCCAATAAGAGTAATCAGACCCATTGAAAAAAGGTGGTCTATTAATGGAATGGCCCTCAGCTACAAATCCTTGAAAATCCATCTATCACAATGAGAGACAATGAAAGAGCAAGCAAACAATTCAAGCAATTAATACAGAGATCAAACAGAAGCAATCAAATCAGATCAGAGATAGACATTAACCCTCCCTGATACCAATTGTTAGGATCGGATGGGTGGATGGATCAGATCTAGAAGGGGGGGTTGAATAGATCTAACACCAATTAACGCGGAAGCTTAAGCAATTAAAAATTACTTCGAATCAGAGATCAATTCACCCAAACAATTTACTGATCTGAAGTGTGATTAGTGTGTGTGAGCAAATCAATTAGTAGTGTGAGCGAAATCCCTATGCATGCATCTAGCGAGATACAAAGTCAAACCACAATTCAAACCATTGCACAGAGGATTTTAGGTGGTTCGGAAATCACCTCCAGTGACTCCTACGTCCACCCCTCACACAGTGAGGCCACACTACTCAAAACCTTGAGTACAACTCACACAGGAGCACGACGACTCCAAACACCCTTGAGCACGACGACTCAAGAAACACCTGGAGCACGATGACTCCAAACTGAGCACGACGGCTCAAAACAACAACCGGAGTACGACGACTCCAAATTGAGCACGACGGCTCAAACCACACAGTGAGTGCGACGACTCACAAACCAGAGCTCGACGGCTCACAGTACAAAAGCTAGATCAAACACAAAAGAGATCAGATCCTCTAGCAATGATCTGATTCAAGACAGTTTCGTACACAGAAATTTGTACAGAACTTCATGCATAAATCTCATTGACGAAATAAGGAAGAACAAACTCAGAAATAAGGCAAATAGATGTACAAAGAGTGTTCTTCGATGAAGAGGCCTTGCAGACGCTTCAATTGAGAAGCCTTGATGGAAATCGATGGAGATTCTCCTCAATTGGCGATGCTCTGCTTTGATGGCATCTGAAATGCCAGAAATTCTTCTTCTCCTGCGCCTCTTCAGTTGGATCTGCTCCCTTGCCTTGCACAGCAACCTTCTCTCCAGGGATTCCCTTTGATTCCCTTGTCCTTCCTCTTGAAAAGATGGCTTGCAGCTTCTGGAGATGGAGCAAGATCTGGAAAACCCCTTTCAGCCGCCAAAAAGGTTCTTCAGGAAGTGTATGGGCTCTCTTGCCTTTGGGGTACAAGGAATATGGGTATTTATAGCCCCATATGTCCATAAAGTGCCTTGGGGTGCATGGGCACGGAAACCTAGGTCAAATCCCCTAAATTCCAAGCAGCCACGTGTCCAGAGAAATTCACGTTTTTGACTTTCAGCCGGAGTGTGTCGACCTGACTTGATCTAGTGTCGACCTGCTGTCCCAGTCAGGCAAACTGATATGCTGGAAACTGGGTCTAGTGTCGACCTGCTTTGATCTAGTGTCGACCTGCTTTCCAGTCAGGCAAACTGATCTGCTGGAAACTGAGTCTAGTGTCGACCTGACTTGATCTAGTGTCGACACTACCAAGACAAAAATGTGTGAACCTGAAAATTTAACACATAAACCATTAGTACAAGATATTATCATTAAAATATGAGATATTAAACATCAAAAATATGTTGTTTAAGCATTATTGTGATATGTATAAAATGTATAACATGTTCAACATATCATCATCAAAATCACAACATGTCATCATCAAAATCACAATATGTCATTATTAAAATCACAACATGTCATCATTAAAATCATAATATCTCATCATTAAAATCACAATATGTCATCATCAAAAATCAAAGTATGAGTGATGTTCATTGGTCATCATTAAAATGTAACTTTAGGAAATTCCAAAACACACTCAACCCAACAAACAAAACCTTGAAAAATGCCTTCTAACAATTGGTTCTAAAGATTATCCACACACAAAAAAATCTAGCAAATCTGTAAGTTATCTTCACACTGCTGTAAGTTCAAATGCATATTTTTTGTCTAAGTACACAACGATTTCCTTTATAGAAACAACGATTCGATCGCCATAACGATTCTACAAGTCACTTAAAATAACGATTTCGGTCTTGCAATGATTTCATAAGTAAAACAACGATTTCGGTCTCACAACGATTTCATAAGTAAAAGAACGATTTGATCGCAACAACGATTTGCTTTCACTTAAAGAACGATTTGATCGAAACAACGATTTGCTTTCACTTTGATCGCAACAACGATTTGCTTTCACTTAAAGAACGATTTGATCGCAACAACGATTTGCTTTCACTTAAAGAACGATTTGACCGCAACAACGATTTGCCCACTTAAACAACGATTTTATTTAAACAACGATTTCTTCATGAAAACAACGATTTTACTTAAACAACGATTTCTTCATGAAAACAACGATTTCTTCATGAAAACAACGATTTCATGATCGATTTTACTTAAACAATGATTTTTTCATGAAAACAACGATTTCATGATCGATTTCATTAACACAACGATTTCATCATTGAAACAACGATTTCATTATATTAATACATGGATTATGTTCACATCGACTTGGTTTCAACATGGATTACATTCTCACATGATTGTATCATAAATTTGATATCAATATCATTTCTATACAGAATGTTCTTCTCTTTCAAGTAAATTTATAAAGCTCTTGAACAGTCTTGCTTTATCTTCTTATTTAAGAATCATTCCTTATCATATTTAAAAATGTATATGCTTAAGACTCTGTGGATTTCAAAAACCTTCCCGCGCATCATACTGTATCCTAAAGATTTTGATCATTTATTGTGGCAGTACAATATTTCCACACGATATATCCTTGCTTACTTCACGTGTTACATAAAGTCTTGCTTTGTGTGATGTCAGAATAACCTTTCCTTTCTTGGTATATCTTAATACTGCACGACTACTAATGTTGACTGACAATTTAGACAAAGAGAAGTTGTCTAGGTGTCGGCATTTATTGTATGCAGGACTTTATAGTAAAGCACGTCAAAGATGGACTTGTCAACCTTTCAAAAGACATGCTTCGGACCAGTCTCTCTAACGTGCATGAAGCTGTGAGACAACGGACATTTCAACGGCTACTACAACGGTCAAAATATTTCGTAGAAGATAAATAGAAGACTGGTGACTCCATGGAAGATAGTTAGATCGTTTGAACTCTTGAATCTTTGAAAAGCTTGAAGCTCCAGTCACTTGAAAAACAACAAGAGCCAGCTCGTCCATTCCAACCTTCAAAAGCTCTTAGCTCTCAGAGATCTCATTCCATTCCTTTTGAGAGCTAGCGTAGGTCTGAGAGAGAGAGTTCATTCAAGTTTATCTGGTGTCTCTCAGACTTCGCCTCAGATCAAGCATTGTCTATAAGCTTGGTCTTGGGGCCCTCCTCTTTCAACAAGATCTTTGTGGGCATTCCTCTTTGGGTGTGAAGAGAAGACTTGTTGAATCAGGTGGTGTAATTCCTCTTCTGGTAGAGAAGAGAAGGTCAGCTGTTGCTGGATGTGTAAGTGTCCATAAGGGGGACTGTACCCTTGTTTAGTGGAAACCCAAGTTGTTACTTGGGGACTGAACATAGGACTCCTTGGGATAGGAGGTCCGAACCAGGATAAAATTCTCATGTTGTTTGTGTGATTGCTTTTGTGTCTTCATTATCACTAACTCTAACTATCGAACTTAGTGTTTTCTATCTAGTTTATTTTATTTACAGGAATTTCTACTAAAAGATTTTTTAAGCAATCCATTCACCCCCTCTGGGCTTGCTATCTGGGCAACAAGATTCCGATGAGTCACATAAGACGAAGAGATAACACAATTGTACACAGTGTGGTAAGGTAGGTCTTCATGACAACACATGCAAAAAATTCACCCAAATTGTGGTCGGTTTGAGTGAAAGGTAACATGTATTTTTCATTATTAATTCTTAATTATATGTAATGGATCCTCATGCCAAACTTATCTTTGTTGGAGGCCCCTTGGGAAGCCAAAAAAAAGGGTCATAGATATTGCAGCTTGACCACCTATGGGAAGGGGTACAAGTAAGTTGCGATGTGTGCCAGCTAAGGGTTTGCTAGGGAGTAGCATACAACGACTTGTGACATGTAGGTAAATTTAATTTATTTTCTTTTAGACTTAGTTCAATTTCTATGTAATTGGTGGTAAGTATTTATTATTTTTCTTTGTAGGTTGCAAGAAAGATTGATTTGATGCAGTGAAGGCAAAGGCAAGTGGTGACAATTTTTAAAGCACTCATTTGATAATCTATACTAGCATTCCATGAGTGATTTAAACACTATCTTTTGTCATGACATATCACAAGATTTTGGATGTATGGAAAACCTAGTCTTGTAAATGTATGTTAATGGCTTATGCTTTTTGATGAATGAAAACAATATGTGAGCAATAAATGGAAGTATGGACACCTTGCGTGCCATTTTGTTCTATCAATGGTTTGTTCTTCTATGATTAGTTTTGTAAATGGCTTGTGAATGGTTGTGTAAATGGTTCTTTATATATTTGTGAAAGGTTCTATGAGGCTTTCATGAAGTGGTCATTACTTTGTTTGAATGAGTTTGCTATGGATATGTTGGAGAGAATTATGTGATTTTAGGAGTAAATGGAAGGCATTGTAAACATCAAAACGCCATGATTTCATTGCACAAAATTACTTCACACTGAATAAAAGGTGGGAAGAAAATCCTCTTAATTTATTGAAATTGATGTTCACAACCACTAATCTTCCTAGATACATGTTAGATACATAGTCAATTACAATGTACATTGTAAATAAAATGACGAAGCATATTATGATCTTTCTTCCTTCTTCTGTCATTCTTGCAACGGATGACATCTTGTTTGACAAATCTCTATTTGGCTACAACATATCAATCTTTGTTCAAGAGACTCTAACTAATCTAATTTTTGTTCCAACAATCTAAACTTCATATCTAATAGTGCCTCCATACTGATTAGTTGATATTTCAAGTCTACCGTCAAATGATGCTCATCATCGACCCATGCAAAGCATCCACAAGTACTCTCTTCCTACAACAAATATACATAAATTAACACAATGATAATCATAGAAGCATAATATGCAACACATAACAAGCACAAGTTCAATGTTTACATTCCACCGTGGACATTGATAGAATCGTCTCTCCTTGCTCCATTTTTGAGATGAAGTATATGCCATACATGCCTTCTTACTGTGATACTCTAGTGTATAACATACATTCTTTTGATTAAGTGGATGACGACTACACTCAGCTCCCCACTCATGGTCACAAACCTTAGCCTGTGTAAAGTAAAGAAGTCAATGGTTATTTTCCTAAGGTGTTTTGTGGATACTAGGGAGGTAGAACAAATAGCCCCATTGTAGATCCCCTTACTAACCTCCTCTATAGGTGTCGTTGATCTCCTGATCATGGAGTAAGGAACCAAAAATAGTGTTGTTGCTGACGCCGTTACTGGCATTTGCTACAGGCGTCAACGATCTCCTATCCAACAGCAAGGAGCCACATGGGACACTGTTGATCTAGTTTTTGGCCTTTGCTATAGGCCTCAATGACCTCTTGTGCTGTTGCGTTTGCCATAAGCCAAAGGAAGGGGACGAGGGAGCAAGGGAGTGAGAGAGGAGAGGGAGCAAGGAAGTGAGGGAAAGGAACATAGGGGACAGTTGGGGAGAGGGAGTGAGAGAGGAGAGGGGTAGATGATGCAAACCAAAAAAAACAAACAAACATAAAGGGCTGTTGACCGAGGGTAAAATGGTCAACAATGTGTCCCGTTACCTTTTGCTTTCCATACCTTTAATCATAGGGGCATGAGGACTCTGATTATTACATTTCTGACATATTATGGTAATTTCTATAAAGGTAAAGGTATAGCAGTAATTTGATAATATTTTAAGGGTATATAGATAATTTTTCTTAAAAAATATCCTAAGAGACCTCACTGTAATTGATCGTGATAGAAGTGAAACATTCTAGGTGTCAATGCCTAGACATCCTTAACATAAAAGGTCTGAAATAACCCTCACTATTTGCCAAAAAAACCTCTATAAAAAAATATTACTTTCAAGCATACCTCTCCCTCCCTCCCCCTCTCTTGTTGGAACATGTATGACAAAAAGGGGGAGAATGTTGAAGCATATATGTAATTTTCACAAATTAACAATGATAATTAATTTCAACATTTTGATGATGGCAAATTAATAATATTTAACTTACATGAAAATAAAGTATTCATATGATAAATTACTCAATCACTACTTTTATCAATTTATTACTTAATAGTTCATACACTGCACACTTCACTGACTATGAACATACACTTTGTCATATATGACCAGTTCACTTCGTCATATACGAAGAATCACTTCATCATATGCGAAGTTCACTTCGTCATATACGAAGGCTCACTTCGTCATATGCCAAGAAACACTTCGTCATATATGAACAAGTACTTCTTCACACGATATGTATTCAAATAAAATAAGTCATTAACTTATGTACACCATATTATATTGTTCCTATGATTAAACAATTTATGATATTTGTGTGTTAATGATCAGTGACAATATTACTTTGATTCATGATCTAATTTCTGTTCAAAATAATTCATGAATATATTACTTTGATTCATGGTTTAATTTTTGTTCAAAATAATTCTGTGAATAAATTCATTTTATGAATAGTACTGATTATGTCACAGAGTAAATGATTATTCTTGAAATCACACGCACTCTTAATTACAATAATTTTAGCATCATATAAACATTATGATGTAGTCGGTTCACTGTGACCCTTGAGGCTGAGGTGTAAAAGGCCGACATGATAGACTAGCCGACGAGAGCTCCATACCCCGATGTTTGAGAACCTGCAAAGCCCACCGAGGGGTCTCAGTGGGTAGACACTCTGATGCTCAAGTTAGTCACTAGCCGAGCATACATTCTGCGCCGATTAACCGAAACGGTAGGGTAGTGGGCCGTTACGCCTGGGACATCTGTACGTTGGCCGTCAGAAGCTCTAGGTCGGCTGAACCACCTCAGAAGCCTCCACGTCGGCCGTCAGGAGCTCCAGGTCAGCTGAACCACCTCAGAATCCTCCTCGTCGGCTACTTCCACGTTGGCCATGGATGACGTTCGGGACTTTGATGCATGAGAGATGCCCGTGTCATTGCCGACCGCATCACATTGGATTATAAAAAGTTTGTCATTTCAAAATCTCAAACATAAATAAAGTATAAAACAAAGTCTTCGGTTTGACATTGTAGAAATGCCTCTGATATGTGTCGAAAAATCTTTTTGACTAAATCTTCAGAGCGATACTGCACGTATCTACCCACTACATAGTTTATCTTATACATTTGAAATTGCACATACATTCACACTAAGACATTATGTAAAGTAGGTGGATGCCAATATTTGAATTATCTCACAAGTACCTACGCATGTCCCATTGCTGATCAACTAGACCCAATCTAGTATGTTTTTAGCACTTTTGTTTCAGAAAAATATAAGAAATTAAATCAGAAGACTTATGGACCAAGAAAAGTTAGAGAAAAACTGGACGTATGAATCTAGTGGAAAGATGGAACATGCATGTCATCCTCGAAAGAAGCCATGCAACGTTTACTACTCCAATGACTATATACAATGGCTCTGAAGGAATGGACAACTCTAAGAACCTATAAAAGAAGGGAAGCTACAACAACACAAGATATGTTTTACACAAGAGAGATACACGATACACGTAGCAACTTTACAAGCTTAAGCTTCCATTCTCAAGCTTTGCGTTGACCTACTGCAAGAAGTTTTACTTAGAGAGTCCACCTGTGTGAACCTATCTAAGTGAGTATTATTCTAGATAAACCTTCCCCTCAAATTTAGGGTTCCTACATTTGACCACAAGCTTCCTATATATCTTCTCAGTTTGAAGTCTTGTTGTGCATTGCACATTCAGGGTAAGTTCTTTATAGGTTGTTACTCCTTGTTTAATAGAAAACCAATCAAGCTGGTGGATATACCCCTTATAGAAGGGAAGACCTGTTGAGCAGGATGTGTGCCCCTTTGGACCCCTTTGGACGAGGGAAGGCCAAAGTGTTTTTTGGCAGTTGTTCCCCTTTTGAAAAAGGGAAGGCTAGTTGAGGCTAGTAGTGAGTTATTCCTTGTGTAGAAGGGAGGATCGGTGAAACCAGGTGTTGTATCTTTGACAAAGATAGTGAAAGCTCAAGCTAGTTGGCTTGGGGACTAGACGTAGGACTTTCATTAGAGGGAAGATCTGAACCATGATAAAATTCTCTCGTCTTATTTGTGGTTTGACGGGTTTGTTGATACTAACACTTTTATTACTAACATACCTACAAAAAGTTGTAGTGTTCTTTTAAGATTTAGCTTTTGCAAAAGAAAACTACCTATTCACCTCCCTCTAAGTGAAAAGTGCTACCACCATCGATCCAATAAGTCGTATCAGAGGTTTGTTCTCTCAAGAAGGAATCTAACGATTTCGAGAGTATGCAACCAAACTTGCACATGAAGGTCAGTCTATAAACTGTCCTCTCTTCTTTGATGGTCAAGACTACAACTATTGGAAGATATGCATGGAGTTCTTCCTACAAGCTATAAATCTTGATCTTTGGTCTATTATAGAAGAAGGAGATAGAAAACCAAGCACAGAAGATAGAGCAAATTAGACTGCTATGATAAAAAGATAATCTCTTTAAATTGTCGTGCTAAGAGTATTTTATGTTGTGATGTATCTAAAAAGGAATTTAATCACATTTTTGTATGTAAAACTGCTAAAGAAATGTGGGACACACTAAAGGTAATATATGAACGAACTGATAAAGTTAAAGAAACAAGAATTGATATACTTGTAACTAAATATGAACAATTTAAATTGGAAGATAATGAGAACATAGCACAAATGTATACTAAACTCACTGATATAACAAATCGGTTAACTGCATTAGGTAAAAATTACAGTCAACGTGAATTAGTTAGAAAGATATTAAGATCACTTTCAATTCAGTGGACACCTAAAGTAACCGACATTGAAGAAGCTAATGATTTAACAACAATGACAATAAAAAAATTGACAGGATCTTTAATGACTCATGAAATCAATATGGAAAGGTTAGCTGAAAGTTCATTAAAAAAAGGTGACTAACGCTTTAAAAGTAGCACCACCATTGTCTAACTATGATGATGTAGGAACATCAACTTCTGAGGACACTAAAGAAGAAGAAGCCTTTTTGTCAAAAAGGTGACAAAGAATTCTTGCCAGGAAAAAGAGGTATCAATCAAGGTGAGACTACAAAAAGGACAAAGGCAAAACAAGGGAACCTATGTGCTATGAGTGCAAGCAAACTGGGCACATAAAATCAGATTGCCCAAGATTAAAGAAGGACTCATAAGAAACCTCGAGAAAAGACAAAAATCACAATCGACATAAGTACATGAAAATCTCAAGAAAAGCTATGACAGCTGCATGGGAAAATGAAGACACCAGCTCAAGCTTATCAAGTTCAACATCAGAATCAGAAAAGGCCAACTATGCCTTTATGGCAAATCTTGAAGAGAAGGTAACATTTAAAGCCTCCTATAACTCTTGTTCTGACTCTATTGATGATTTAGAAGAAGCTTTCAATGAATTATATGACAAATATAAAATATCTTCTAAACAAATGAAGGTAATAAAAAGGGAATTATAACAATCTGAAGAATAATAAAAAAATTAGAACAATAAAAATTATTAAAAGATGGAAAGATTAACCAATTAGAAGACAAAATAAAAGAGCTAAATATTGACATGGAAACAATTAGAACAAAAAGTTGAACACAATGAAATTGAACTAATAGATATAGTTAAATTTAATGAAGATTTGCATGAACATGTGATGGATTTAATCAAGGAAAGAAATGAGACTAGAAATACAAACATGCAAGACATAAGCAAAACATAAGCAACACTAAAAAAGGAAAATGAATATCTAAAAGCATCTATAAACAAATTAACAAATGGAAAAATGCCCTTAATGCTATGCCTAAAAGGTTTTAAAAAGGGAAGGAAAAGTATGGTCTTGGGTATATACTAAAAGAAAATGAAAAACAAATTAAATATTATGATGAATATCTATTATCAAAATTTGTAAAGGAATTAAAAAGGATCACAACAAGAAAATTGAAATTACCTGAAAAACAAAAATATTAAAACCATCAACAGAAGAATAACCAAGATTCCAAAGCAAAATATATCTATTGTTGTTCACATTGTAATGAATTAAGTCATACAGTCAACACATGCACCACAAAACATTTGTTATGGATACCTAAATCATGTTTGACTAACCTCTCAGGACCCTAAAGAATTTGGGTACCTAAAAATTCTTATTAACTTATTTTTCAGGGAAACCTTAGAGCATCAAAATAGATTTTAGATAGTGGATGTTCAAGATACATGTCAAGAGATACGACTTTGTTTCATCACTTACATTTGAAAAGGGGGAAGTAATTTTTGGAAAGAATCAGAAAGGAAAAGTCATAGGTCAAGGAAATATCTCAACTAAATCAAAATTCCTGATTGAAGATGTACTATGTGTAGATGGACTAAAACACAACTTGATCAGTATAAGCTAACTGTGTGACAAAGATCATCAAATACAATTATTAGAAAATAAGTGTATTATTACCAAATGAAATAAAAACATCTTTGAAACTTATAGACATAAGAACATGTACGTGTTACTCTTGGAAGAATTGAAAAGTCAATATATATATATATATATATATGTTTGTCAGCAAAAGGGTCAGAAAAATTTGACCTCTAGCATTGAAGATTGGGCCATGCAAGTCAATCTGTAATAAAGAAATTACTCAAGCATGATCTTGTCAAAGGACTTTGAAACACTGATAAAAAGTGAATTCGAAATAGGTATGATGGATAAACTCACCTACTTTCTTAGACTTCAGATAAATCAAACCAAGAAAGAACTCATATTTGTCAAGCCAAATATACAAAATAATTACTCAAGAAATTTGGTTTTGATAAATGTAAGTCACTAAGTACACCCATGAGCTCAACAATTAAGATAGATAGTGATCTATATGGACAAATTGTTGATCAGAAAACCTTTAGAGGCATGATTGGATCACTACTATATTTTACTACAAGTAGACCATATATTATTTCCAGTGTATGGTTATGTGCTAGATTTCAAGCAAATCCTACAAAATCTCATTTAAACGCAGTAAAACGTATCTTTAGATACTTATCTGGTACATATGACTTAAGTCTATCGTTTCCCAAAAATTTTGATCTTAATTTGATTGGTTATAGTGATGCTGACTATGCTGGTTGCAAAGTGGATAGAAAAAGTACCAGTGGGACATGTCAATTTCTTGCAGGATGTCTGATTTCGTGGTCCTCAAGAAAGCAAAACTCAGTAGCTCTATCCATAGTAGAAGCTGAGTATGTAGTAGCAGACAGTTGTTGTACCCAACTCCTGTGGATAAAACATCAACTGGAGGATTACGGATATCAACTCAAAAACATCCCAATGATGTGTGAAAACACAAGCGCCATCAACTTAACTAAGAATCCCATTCAACATTCACGAACCAAACATATTGAGGTTAGACAACACTTCATCAGAGATCATGTAAGTTTTGGTAACATTGTTATTAATTTTGTAGATACTTTGCATCAATTAGTAGATATTTTTACTAAACTTTTACCTGAAGAAATATTTTCAACTATTAGAAAAGAAATTGGTATGTATAATATGTGAAAAATATTTTTTGATAATTAATATACAATGAAATTCAAACATTGAGAAAAGTTCTCCCACAACAGTTGAATCATTCTCTCTTAAATAGCTGAAGTCACTACTCAGTTCACTCAATATGCCTTCTTCTCAAACGAAGTTCATACCTTCATCAATCGAAGTGCTTACTCCTATCAATCGAAGATAAAAATTTTGTCATTCGAAGTGTTCACTCTCATCAATCGAAGTCGATAGCGTCGTCATCCCTGGTCTTCTTCTTATCAGTCGAAGTTGATACTTTAGTTAATTGATATGTTTCTTCATATCAGTCAAACTTGATAACTTCATCATCTACGACATTCCTTTAATCAGTTGAAGTCGAGAACTTCGTCATATGATAAAAATCCTCTCGACAGTTGAAGATGACCACTTCATCATACACAAAGTCCTCTCTTTGTAGACCAATCATTTATTTAAAGACCCTAATTTACCTTAAATATCCCACTTGAAGACTAAGTGTAATATCCTGGCTTCTTGGCTTTCCATTTGGCTTCTGGGTGATTGGCTCCTAAAGCGTCCAGGCTGGGCGACACATTAGTGAGGCGTCGGGGTGGTCCGACTTGACAGTCATCCTTGTCGCGCCCTGCTTGTGCGTTGCGTTCTTGTCATGCCTGGTCTATGCGTCACGTCTTCTTGTCACACCCAGTCAACGGGATGCGACAGTCTTTTGTGGCTTTGGTCATCTGACATCTGTCAGGGAGATAGACATGTCAGTACGACTTGTCAGGTTGTCGTGGCGTCCCTGCGGGATGCGTTGGTGTCGCGGTCGGTTGACCTATCGCGTTAAGGTTCTTAACGCGATGCGTCACCCTGTCGCGACTTGGGTACCGAAGGCTTATAGCCTTGGCCGACACTGTTCCTCTTCTTCTTCCCCTTTCCTCCCCTCCGGCAGGAGCTCCACCTCCCTCTCTTCTCTTTGTGTGTTTCAGGCGAGGAGAAGGGTCGTGTTCGTGTTCTCAGCATCGTGGAGCTTTTGAGGAGCGAGGAGGAGGTGGCCATTCCGACGTGAAGGCCCCCAATGGGTTCTTTTCTTCTTGAAAGGTAGGGATTGCTTGTGACCTTCTCGATTCGGGAGGATTGGGAGCCCCTCGTGCTTTCTAGAAAGTTTATATAGCTTCTCCATGCTCCCCTCCCCTGTGTGGTGTGTTTGTGGCTTGTGGGTGGCCCCAGGATGGAGCATCCCGCGGGTCTACCTTCCTTCTGGTGTCGCGACCGCGGTGCTCATAGCGACACCAGAAGAGGCATCCGCCCGGTCGGGCGTGATCATGTTATGCATTGCATATTCAGGGTAAGTTCTTTACAGGTTGTTACCTCTTGCTTCGGGGAATACAAGCTAAGCTGGTGGATATACCCCTTGTAGAAGGGAAGACCTACTGAGTAGGCTGTGTGCCTCTTTGAACAAGGGAAGCTAAAGTGTTTTGATGGTTGTTCCCCTTTTGAAAAAGGGAAGGCTAATTGAAGCTAGTAGTGAGTTGTCCCTTTTGTAGATGGAAAGATCGTTGAAACCGAGTGTTGTATCTTTGACTAAGATAGTGAAAGCTCAAGCTAGTTGGCTTGGAGACTAGACTTAAGACTTCCATTGGAGGGAAGATCTGAAGTAGAATAAAATTCTCTTGTCTTATTTGTGGTTTGATTGGTTTGTTGATACTAACATTTTTATCACTAACATACTTACAAAAAGTTGTAGTGTTCTTTTAGATCTAGTTTCTGCAAAAGAAAACCACCTATTTACCCCCCTCTCGGTGCCAATACCATGGTCAGCACTCTCTCTCTCTTTCACTCTCTCGCTCCTATGGAGCTAGAAGAGAAATCCTTTAAAGCTCACCTCACAATTGAATCCATATCCCACTGTCTCCTTCCTCTTCCTTTGTTGCCTCATCGCCGGCATCCTCTCCGACTTGGCTCAGAACAAGACAGGGCTACGAGGGTGTCTGCTACCCCTTCTTCTACTCCATCATTGACCTCGGCACCCTCCTGGGCAAACCTCGCAGGGGGATCCTTCAACTACTCTATAGCGCACTCGACATCTCTGACCCCATCCAGGAGACACTAGAGAAGATCAGGGTGGCGATGTCAAGGCTGGTGGTGGATGTGGGGGGGGTGGCAATGTGAGCATGTCCATCTTCACGCCAGCGGTGATGGGACGTTGGTTGTTGGATGGTGGCATTCGCGCCTAGCCTGTTCTTGAACCGGCTTCGACACTAGCATGTGCATGAGAGAGAGAGAGAGAGAGAGAGAGAGAGAGAGAGAGAGAGAGAGAGAGAGAGTCAAGATTGGGAGAGAGATGAGAGAGAGAGAGAGAGAGAGAGAGAGAGAGAGAGAGAGAGAGAGAGTCAAGATTGGGGGCCGGGAGGGCAGAGATGACATTTGAGAGAGAGAGAGAATAGGGGACCAAGGAGGGGTAGCAATTGGGGATATTTTTATGAGAAACATTTTCTATCCGATAGATCGATCGAGCAACCCATCTCACATGTTTTACTTGGTCGCCGAGTAAAAAAAATATTTTTTCTATTTTTATACATGTTAAAGGTCATTTGGGACATTTCACCTCACATATGTCTAATTATAGATGTCTGTTTATAGAACACTCTGACTTTTGTCATGGTAGGATTTATAAGGATATTTTTAATGCATAAGAGAGACATGCATAAAAATATAAATGTAAAATAAATTTTTTCGTAATTAGATTCTAATAAGAGTATATATATGTTAAAAAAACCCTTTTTATTTTGTGAGCAGGGTAGTACTAAGTCAAGTCTGCTTGTTTGTCACTTTTCACAACTCAGGCTACCAATGATTTAAATTTTGATCTTTAGCTAGATGAATTTGCTCTTTGTATTAAGAAGACAAACTTTCCCACACATAATCTAAAAGATAATTATCATTTAATAATACCTAATTAAAACTTATAAATTTTTTGTAAAAGTATATTTTAAAATGTATGAAATTGTGGGAATAATTCGCAAGAGCAGCCTTCAAAGGCTAGGCAAGGACACTTCCCCTACAACTTAGGAATCTTAAACGTGTAGCATGGGTCCTAATGCATCAAAATCTTTCAACTTTATTACACTATCTGCTCATGCTTACATAACATTTTCTGAGCTATTAAATAAATATCAACATCATGCGCGTTTTGTGTTGTTCAATTTCAAAAAACTTTTGCTCGCTGAATATATTGGGGGCCATTTTATGATCTCAAGACAAGAATATGCAAGTGCATATGAAAATGTTTGCAAAAAGTGTAAAGATGCAATCAAGTGCATTGCATGGATAAAATTTTGAAACGTAACTCTGATTTTGTTGAATAGATCTACATCAGTATCGGTGCATATTTAACAAATTGCTTAATTAGGTGATTTTTTGGATAAAAAAATATTTGCTACCCGTGGTACAATTTATCGGATGTATGCATCTTAATACACACTTTTGATATGCACTAATGCCAAGTTATTAAAAAAAAGGAAAATCCTTTTGATTCATAAGTACTAATCTCTAATCTATCATTGACAAATACTGATAAATGTTAGTGTACCATTAATAGAATACTAGCATACTATTATTATTGACAATAATGTATTATTGTTGATAAATATTATTGAAAATTTTTAATAAGCAAGTTTCAAAACATACATGATTACTTCGTTGAGAAATACTAGTCTAATTAACAAGTACAACAACAACTATCATAACCACCCTCGCACAAAGACGAATAGTCCGTTTCATCTTTGTAAGTATTATTCTTCAGAACATGATTCCACTGGAATCCCTTGGCTTGCAGCTTCATCAAAAATTCATAGGCACAACTAAACTCTCCCACAAGACAATAGCAGCCTTGGAATTCCGGGTGCCTACGTCCATTTGGAATCGATTCTCCGGGAGGCACCCAGCCCTCAGTTAACTGACCAAATCGTTCCCGTAGCAGGTCGACGCGAACAGATCAGTAGAAAGGATCGGGTTGTCATCCCCAAAGCATAAATTCTGACACACACTGGTTTCTACCCCTTCAGCGGCCTTATGCTTCCTCTAGTTAGGGTTTATTTCAAGCGTTCCATGTTTGCTGTTGTGATGGGGTTGGCAGGATTCGTGCTTTGATTGCAATAATTGGTGCAGATCTTTGTTGTAAAAGCGATCACAGTGGAAGGATGGGGAAGTCGACCACCAGTGACGCTCAGGCCCTTATCCGCTCTCTCTGTGCAGCTTATTCCGCTACACCGACCAATCTCAAGGTGCCTTCAAATCTTTTGTCCATGATGTTATCATCCGTTGTTAGCTTTCTCTCGCATTTCTCCCTTCTCGTTCTTTCTTCGCCCGGCTTACATTGGTCCCACTGGATTTCTGCCTGGGTGACAAGCCTGGAAACTAATGTTCGTATTTTTGCAGATCATTGACCTTTATGTGATTTTCGCGGTCTTCACTGCTGTCGTCCAGGTCCATGTTCTTTTCTTCAATGTCTATCGTATGTTTTTACTACGGTCTGCCTTCAGCGTGGCTTGTTTCAATTCTGTGGCTTGGATAAGTTTCTTCTTCTTACTGACTGTTTCTCCTACCTATGGTTACATTGCTCAGAATTCCAATTTAGTAATAGTTCCTTCTGAACATAAAACCTCATCTAAGGAAGATTACTAACATGATGAAACCAAGATCAGAATTCGAATTTAGTAATAGTTCCAATTTACTAAATTGGAATTCTGATCTTCTGAGCAGATTGATATTTTCATGCAGTATCTATTTCTGAATTTAAGCAACTGATTTTTGGGAAACAGTCAGTTTTCAAATATGGAGCAAAATATCATCCCTGCAAGTATGTTACTGCCTCTGACTAGCCTTCAGTTGTGAGAGAGAGCAGAGATGAATAGGAGGGTCTGAAAACATTTTAAGGCTGAGCAGTTTGGCCTTCATACCATCCTCATTATTTAATAAAAGTTGTTGATTTTTGCAGATCAGTTTGATTTCAAACAATAAGTAGGGTAGTTTCTGGCAAATTTCTCAACTCTTTTGTGATCTTCAGTCTGAGAGAAAGGGAAGAGGTTCACAGAGTCCAAAAATGTTGTGGGGCTTGGCAGATTGACCTTTTTATGGAGCCTTTGGTGCTTGGTGTAAGCAATTGATTTTGAGGGATCTGTTTGATTTCCAATAACAAAGATATATCTCCAAAATGCTAATTAACTGTTTTAGGCTTAAAATCAGCTGATTGTTTATTTGTTTATTCTTGCATGTTGCATTCATGCTTTATTTGAAGTCAAATATTCTCCTCATTATAACCTTGACCACCAACTTGGGAACAAATAAAATTCAAAAGTCTTGGCAAAAGTTCCTAAATTGACATGCCTGACATCAAACTTCTAGCTGGTGGTGTCATGTACCTTCTAATTAGACATCAGAAGGGTGCTCAAAAGTCCATTGGAAATAAATCACTTAATTCATTTTTGGTTTTGCAGTTTATGCCTTTGTTATGAAAGGCAACTGAGGTGGTTGCGTAGGGGATGAGGCCAGGCGAGGCAACCACAAGTTAGGCCCATTTTGCCTAGGCAAGCCCACGTCTCGGTTGCCACCTTCTTTGCCCCTGTCCAGCCCACAAGTCAGCCACAATGAGGCTGATTTAAGCTACTAATGTTCACTTTCTATTATCATTTAGGGTATTTATATGTATGAGTGTGAGTTTGTTTACTTGCAAGTTGCAATTTAGTTTATTAGACTTTACATATAGGAATGAATGGATTTAGTGAGTGATACAATAATTTAGCACATAGGAAAGAGTACTTGTTATGAAATATATTTGTTTTTTGCATCCATTTTGGGTGATATATATATATATATATATATATATATATTTTACCTATATATTATTTAATAATATATTGTCTCAATCACCCAGGCATTTGAGGCTGAGGCGACCCCTTGGTTGCCTTGGCCGCCTCTTGCCTCTGACTACATAGGTTTATGCTTATGCACATTCAAAGTGCGACCTCAAGGGCTTTGCAGCTTAATGCATTCATCTGTATTGTTCCTTTTTTTGACATAGTAGTTATACTTTGCACCTTTCATCATAACCAGTTGAACGAATCTCTAGTTTGGACACCAATGCTTTTGCCTCAAAGGCTTCATAATCAGATGAAGTTTCTCTCTCGTAAATAGTTGTGATAATCATTTATGTCCTGCTAGTTTTTTATAGTTCACACTGAGACGGTAGAATGTGATGCAGAGATTAGTAGAATGAGACATTTTTGCGTGGACTTTATTTAATGCTTTTCTCTTCAACCCTTGAGCCTGAATGATGATTAAGAATAGAAATTACAGTTGCATTCTAGCCATTGAAGGCATGGGCCTGCTTGGAAATGATTCTTGTACTTGATTCTGAAACAATTGTTTTTCAAGTATTGGTTCAAACAAATTGTTCCTGTGTGATGGAATGCTATATAAAATGTATCTTATCATTCGAGAAAAATGTTCCATTTACCGTGCTTTTTCACAAAAGAGTGAACCTCAGACATAGTAATATTTTCATTTATACACTTCTCTCCCTTTTTATTCAACTCTCATGCATCAACATCTATGTCACAACAGTTCCAACTACCTTCTCAGCTTCTTCAAACTCCAACCATCAGGTTCTGCTTGCTGAATTATAAAGGTTACAGCATGTTCAACGCATTTGGATATGCACTAGATGAAAATATCCACAATCTTTTAAAAGTTGTACAGTCAAGAATAATTTAGTTTGATATTTTCAATGTTGTCAGATAATGTAGATGACCATTTTTTAATGTTCACAACAGGTTATTTACATGGGAATAGTTGGGACATTTCCCTTCAACTCTTTCCTCTCAGGAGTGCTTTCCTGTGTAGGCACTGCAGTCCTTGCAGGTAATGATTGGACATCACTTGTGAACTTTGTCTTGGAGTAATTCAAATTTGTAAAAAATGATGACGATCTGTGTTCGATTATGCAGTTTGTCTCCGCATTCAAGTTAATAAAGAGAATAAAGAATTCAAGGTAACTATTCAAACTCCGCAGAAGCTCTGAAGCACTTTAATTCCACATCCGTGCTGTTGACTAGCTAGAACCGATCTGCAGGATCGACCACCTGAACGTGCTTTCGCGGACTTTGTGCTCTGCAACATGGTTCTTCATCTAGTTATTACGAATTTCCTTGGATAGGGACCTTGTGAACAGGGCAAGGTGTTACAGATTTTGAACCGTTGGACAGCATTGGCAAGAACTTGGAGATGGCTGTCTTCTTAAGATACGTCAACTATTGGAAACATTGACATAGAAACAATTCAAAGCATGTAGTGTTAATTTGACTACTGAGGAGCTTTTTGTTCAACGAACACATGATTTGTCGGTTTTATGGAGAATCTCAGTAACTGTTGGTAGCTAATATGTCTTTTAATCTGATGATTATTGAAGAAAGTCCCATCAGAATAAGGAAAGTAACGGAAGAAGGCTTTATTTTAAGCGATCAACGGTTTACGACGGATGGGAAAATGCTCAAGATTTTTAAAGTTGAAACTAGTGCTGCTTTTTGTAGTTGTTAATATCGCGGACCCAGCGGCTCCCATAGGCATTTGTGAGTTGCGGTGTCTCCAACAGCCGCCCCCAACTGTAGTGGGTCGAGGACCCTTCCTTGCGCCAAGGGCACCTCCATGATGGCTTTATGGTGGGATTCATTATGGGCTCTGCACACTCTCAGCTAGTTTCCCTTCTTTTTGCGACGAGTCACCTCTCCAGCTCTTCTTTCACAGTAGTTTTTTTTGTTGGGCTAAATCAGCATCTTTCTTGAGTAACGTTGCATGGCAGAAATTTGGAGAGTTAAGTCATGAGATCTGACAAATCTAACATATAATGTGTGTCTGATAGTCAAGTTAAAGAAAATACAATCCACCTTTGATACAATCTTAATATGCATCTAGATAGCATAAGGAATATAGTAGCACATAGTCCAATAAAAAATAATAATAATAAGTAATAGAGAGTATAGGATAAGGGTATTTTAGAAAAAATAATACAAAAGTAGATGAGTTAGTCACTTTGGCCTTTCAAACCACTAAGACAAAAAGTAGGTTAACCTACTTTAACCAATAAGGTTAACTTTTGCATTACCAAATCAAACTCTACTTTAACCCGGTCTAAAGTTATGTTTGGGGTTGAGTTGGGTTAACCCCAACCCTTTTCCAAACAAGAAAAGGGTTAGGATAGAGTTAACCTGGGTTAACCTAGAGTTAGGCCAAAAAGTGATTTGAAAAGCTATAAATTTTAACCCGAGCCAAAATAGATTAGATTGGGTCTAAACTGGGTTAACCCGGGTTACCCTAACCCACCTCTAGAGAAGGAGTAGAGTTAACCCATTTTAACTCTTTTTTATTACCCTTTTGCCCTCACTTTTCATACCATATTTACACATTTTCTTCCTCCTTCATTATACTGCCCACCCACTTTTTTTTCCTCCTTACACCTTTATATGATGAGAAAGGTTTATTGCACTTGCATATTACACTTTAGGCAACAAGCCCATGTGGCATCCAATAATTGGATTGTCACTTTATCACTCCTCATGTGAGGGGTGCCACATGGGCTATTGCCTAGTCATATTGCACTTAAGTGCAATATGCAAGTGCAACAAACCTTTCTCTTATATGATGATAGCACAAGATATAAAAAAAATAATGTTGAATAATATATATGATAGTCTCAATATATTGCTACAATTTATTTATAATATATTTTATATAATATTAATATTCATCTAGATGGCATAAAGAAGATAGTAGCACATAGTACAATAAAAAAGTAATAGAGGGTATATGATAAGGGTATTATGTATATTATATATGATAATTTCAATATATTGCTACAATTTATTTATAATATATTTTATATAATCTTAATATGCATCTAGATAGCATAAGCAATATAGTAGCACATAGTACAATAAAAAATAATAATAAAGTAATAGAGGGTATAGGATGAGGGTATTTTAGAAAAAATAATACAAAAGTAGATGAGTTAGTCACTTTGGCCTTTCAAACCACTAAGATAAAAAGTAGGTTAACTTACTTTAACACATAAGGTTAACTCTTGCATTACCAAATCAAACTGTACTTTAACCCAGTCTAAAGTTATGCTTGAGGTTGAGTTGGGTTAATCCCAACCCTTTTCCAAACAGGCCCTGCCATGGATGATGACTTTCGCCATGTCTAAGACACTCTTCTGGCTAATCCAACGATTCCTAGTTCGAGGGACACCTTGTAAGAACATGTAATTAAAAAAAAAAAAAAAACAGGTTGTTGCCCCCTGCTGCCTGTTACACACACTTGCGGCGCTCGCGTAGTACGCGGCGATGGGGGGAGGCAACATCTCGTTTTTTTTTTTTTAGTTTTTTGGCACCCTTGGATGCCCATCCGAGGGCACCCAAGGTGTGGTGCGGCAAGGCCGCACCAACGGACTCCACCGCACCACAGACTTTACCATACATATATATATATATATATATATATATATATATATATAAGCCTACGAGTAATGAACATTTTGTTCACTAATTGAAAGAAATGGTCATTAATTAGAAAAAAAATAATCACCAACCGAAACGTCTTAGTCACCAATCGAAAGAAATAGTCACTAATCGGAAGAAATAGTCACCAATTGGAAGGACACAATTTTCGTTCAACAATCGATTGATTTACTCACCAATCGATGTAACGTCCCGACGCGGAATATCGGAGCAGAATTATAGTTAATTAAATAGTACAGAGCGGTAAATAGACATCAAACTATAGCACAAATGGAATAATACCAAATGAAATCTAACTTCATTAATAATTCATCAACTAACTATTACATCCACTAATCAGAGCTAAAAACTGGTCACTCCTGAGCATCATCCTCATTCCCTTTCTCGTGAGTGTGGTATTCCCCATCAGACTCACCTGAAACACATGAAATAATAATGTAGGATGAGCGAATAACGCCCAGTAGGACTTAATATCTCGTAAGAACAAGCATGCTTTAAATGATTAATGTCTTAAAAGGTAGGGTAACTAGAGAGCATAGTCATGTAGAGCAAAGTAACGATAGCAAGATAATGATAGCACTTGTACATGAAGAATAACACATCAAGTGCGATAATAGATTGGCCATGTAACGATATAGCACGTAAAGTTGCACAACGGTGCACTAGTAATGATAGCACTTGTATAGATAGCACTTGTATTGATTGCACTGATTGATTGTCATAGATTAAATCTTGATAGTATAATGGCACTGGATGTATGCCGACATCCTGATCATTTTAACTCCCATGGGCAAATGGCACTTTTTGGGCGCTCTCCCCAGGACATGATCGGGCCCTATTGCATTGGCATAAGTCATGTTTCTTATCTTAGACAATCATAAATATGGCCAAATGGAGTACCAAGAATAGATGAGAATAGTAGACGAATAGACGAGAGAGTAGAGAGAAAGTGAACAGATGAGAGTATAGAGATAGTAGATAAGAATAGGGACATATTCATAAAACAACATTAATCAGTCGATAGTAACAGTTGCGCAGCACTAGGTCGAGTGCCGACAGTTCGGTAGAAGTCACAACCGCCCACTAGCCGTGCCGTGAACATAGGCCAGATGGTTCGGTGTGATCCCAAGGTAAGAGAGAACACACTAAGGCCGTTGGATCATGTTGATCCTTAAGGTGTACGGGTTTTAAGGGTACAACTAATTCGTCGGCAATGGACGTGCGCCAAAGCTAAGGAGACTTACGGAGGCCTTGACAAGGAGTCCCTGGTCTAGTCAAGAGTATTCCCAACGGAGAGGTGGTCCAAGCCAAGCAAAATGTGTAAAAACAAGTGTCTGTCTTGCCTCGAGTGCTCGAAGATAGAGGGACGCGATAGCGGTGTACGAAGCACGCGAATAAAATGAAGACAAGTGTCATTTAAATAATAGGAAATTTAAGTGATTAATTACACTTAATTACCAGATATATTATTGAGTATTTTAATAGGGTCTCATTGCAAAATAATAATTTAGTGTATGCAAGTGTAAAGAAATCATGAGAGCATGTATAATTGTACATATGACTTTTAATTAATTGAATTTATGTATATATTACAAAATATGAATATTCAGATTAATACTAATCATAACAGTGCACAATTAAGGGTTAACTAGGGCTAAATAACATATAGAACAGGGGCATGTATGCAATTATAGGTTCTGGCCGCATTCTGGAAATCGCGACGGGGGTACCCATCGCGATTCATGTCGCAACGGGCGGTCTGGTCGCGACAGCTGAACCGGGCCAGGCTCGCGCGGTCCGGAGGGGAACCACGACGGCTCGGGCTGTCGCGGTTATAACACGATGGACCGGCCAGTTGCGACACCTCTGAGATCGCGACGGTTCGGGCCGTCGCGATTTCAGAGGGGTGGCCCGACCCAGAAAAGGGGATCAGTCCTTTTGGGTTTGGTCCTTCCCTCCCATGTATGATACATGACACTTCTAAAATCGATATAAAATCGCACGATGATCCAAAAATTATGAAACCAATTTTAAATTAAAGTAGTCACGTAGATCTATCAACATGCATGAGTAATTTGAAAATAGACAAGTATTGGGCATGCTTCAATTAGGTACATTTCGGTGACCTAAAACATGCATAGTCATGGTTTTTGATTTAATTAGCAATGGATACATGATGAAATTTGGGGGAAATAGGGGCGTTTGAAGTCTAACATCATGTAGTATTTATGGGAATATTTGCATGGCATGGGATCAAGTACACGCATGGATTGAAAGCAATCATGAAGGTTCGGGTATATGATGATGACAGAGATTTGAATATTTAATTCGCTCTCATGGAGCAACGAAAATTGGGAAAATCATGGGGCTTTCAAAGATAGATGTATGGGCTACCTAGGACCGAAGTTATGTGATTTGTGCTTGAGAGATTGCCTACATTTTCTTGCTGTAATGAAAACCTAGGTTTGGTGACGAAGAAGAAGAAGAAATCCCCCTTGTTCCAAGCCTTCTCCTCCTTGTTCCTTCATCTTCAGCCTTCTCTCCTCGTTCTCCAAAGTCCCAGCAACGAGTTATGGCTTGGTAGAGACGAATTAGGGTGTATTAACTAGCTATAAGAGTCCTTACTTTCTAAAACTCCTCATTTCCTTTAAAACTCCGAATTTCTTTATTCATCTCCCTATTTCTTGCCTTTATCTACCTAATAGGATTGGGGAGAAGGTTAATTTTGTGGGTAATGGGTTAGGATAGGATTAGGACTCCTTTTAGGATATTTACAATCTATTTTAGTATTTAGCTTGCCCTTATTTTATTTATTTATTAATTAACTCCGAAGTTAGGCAAAAGATCTCCCATCCAAAGATGGGCTCTTGGTATTTTGGCCCATTATATTATGTGTGGACCATTAATATAACCCATTTACTAATTTAGCTTTATGGGTTTTAATTTAATTCCCTTTTTATTCAATTATTTCCCTCTTTATTCTAATTTAAATCTATTTATCATATTTATTCAATTAAATACTTGATTTAATTACATTAATTGATATTTTAAAATTTTAGAGTTGCTACATCCTCCCCCTCTTAAAAAGAATTTGGTCATCAAATTCATATGGTCCTGAGAGGAAGAGTGACTTACTAAATAGCTCCGGGTAATTCCGTCGCATGGTTGCTTCAGGTTCCCATGTGGCTTCTTCAACTTCGTGGTTTCTCCATAGCACATTTACCATTGATATGGGTCGGTTCCGAAGCTGTTGTATCTTCTTGTCCAAGATTCTCACCGACTTCTCTTCATAGGTCATATCTTTATTTAAAATGATATCATCATAGTTGATTACGTGTGATGGGTCGTATACATATTTCCTTAGCATTGACACATGGAAAACATTGTGTACGGTGGAAAACCGAGGTGGAAATGCTAGACGATACGCCACTTCGCCAACTCTTTCCAATACCTCAAATGGACCTATGAATCTTGACCCTAACTTGCCTTTCATCCCAAACCTTTGAAATCCTCTGGTCAGGGATATCTTAAGCAGTACATGGTCTCCAGTTTGGAATTCTAAGTCCCTTCTTCTCTTGTCTGCATAGCTCTTCTATCTGAACTGAGCTATTTTAATTCTATCTCTGATGATTTGTATATCCCTACTGGTGTTCTGTACCATGTCTGGTCCCAGCCATTGTTGTTCACCTACTTCATTCCAACACACTGGCGATCTACAACTTCTACCATACAAGGCTTCAAATGGTGCCATCTTGATGCTGGCTTGGTAGCTGTTATTGTAGGCGAATTGTATCAGTGACAACTGTTCATTCCAGTACCCCTCAAAATCTATAGTGCAGGCTCGCAGCATATCTTCCACGATCTGATTAGTTCTTTCCGTCTGCCCATCTGTCTATGGGTGGAATGCAGTGCTAAAGTTGAGTTTTGTGCCTAAAGCAGTCTGAAGTCCCTTCCAAAATCTAGAGGTGAATCTGGGGTCACGATCTGAGACTATGGACATGGGGACTCCATGTAATCTCACTATCTCCTTTACATACAATGCAGCTAGCACATCCACACTCCAGGTACTTTTGATTGCTAGGAAGTGTGCAGACTTAGTCAAACGGTCCACTATGACCCAAATAGCATCATGTCCACCATGAGTTTGGAGTAAACCCATGATGAAGTCCATGCCGATACTCTCCCACTTCCATTCAGGTATGTCCAGGGGTCTGAGTACACCCGCAGAATGTCGATGTTTTGCTTTTACCTGTTGACATGTGAGGCAGTGCGCGGCATGCTTAGCCACCTCACGCTTCATATTGGGCCACCAAAATGACATTTTCATGTCTTGGTACATCTTGGTTGCGCCTGAGTGAATTGTATACTTGGTCTTGTGGGCTTCATCCATCAGCTTTCTCTTCAACTCTTCATTGTCAGGCACACATGTCCTGCCCTAAAATAATAATCTCCCATCCTCAGTGATGGAGAAATCGGGTCTGTCTGCTATGGTTTCTTTGACTTGGATTAGGAATGGATCATTAACTTGTTGCTCCCTGATCTCGACAAAGATGTCGGGTTGAGCTCTAAGGTTAGCCACTAACACCTGATCACTTCTCTGCTCAATATTTAGATCCAGACTGGCAAATTGTTCTAATAGTTGCATCTCACCCATGACTAAACAAGATAAGGATGCCACTGGCTTCCTACTGAGTGCATCATCTACTGCATTACCTTTGCATGGGTGGTATTGGATATTGAAATCAAAATCCTTTAAATATTCTAGCCATCTCCTTTGTCGCATATTGAGCTCCTTCTGGGAAAATAGGTACTTTAAACTCTTATGATCAGAATAGACAATGAACTGCTCTCCATACAGATAATGTAATGACCCGACCTCTCGGACCCACCAGGGACCCCGAAGGTCATGCCGCCACCCACGGATCCGAAGACCCGGAAGGGTTAGAATTTAGTCCAGTGAGATAAGCAATGAATTCAAATAACTATAACAGAAAGTTCGTACATTAATAAAGAAAATATGTACAACATGTCCCAAATAAAAGTACAGGTACAGAAAGAAATGTGCAGTCCTTAAGAGGCATACCCCGAGGACTTGCAAAAAGGCCACTCTCAACTCATACTGAACAAGCGCTCACGCTCACAACTCACACTGCTGGCAACGCACGGCGCAACAAACCGCCACCACCACCGTCCGACAATGAACTCCTGCGACAGCGAGTCCCTACCTGAAGAGAGTAGGGGGTGAGCCTCGCGAAAAAGTTTCAGTAGAGATAACCAGTCCCTTACCAGCCAGAGCAGCAGGAACTCCAACAAAAGCGGAAGCAACTACTCTAGAAAGCAGTAAAGTAGGAAACACCTACTATAGAGTACTACAAAGCAGCGGAACAAAGTAATGCCACGACCCACAACCAGGGTCGGGCCAAACACGACTCCCGTAGAACCAGCGAAGTCAAACACAATGTGGAAGCAACACCTCGGCACGCACCCGCAAAGACAGAGAAGCTCATGGAACACCGGAGCAACCACGTAAGACCAGAGTCTCACGACACAAGCACCCAACATCCCAGACCTCCATGAGGTCAAGAAGGAACAACCAGGTGTCACCATGAGAGACACCGAGAAACCATGTGAGAAGGAATGTCTCACCACAGGCACGGCCACCTCAAACCTCCACTAGGTTGAGGGCCCACAAGCAGAACCATTCCAGACCTCGGACACTCCTCGAGGTCAGGGAACTACACCCTACAGTGCCACCATGAACAGCACCAAGGAACGGTTTACAAAACCAGTGGTCGGGTGTCTGCACAAGGCACCCCGAGAGGTCACGCAATGCTGAAACTGCTAGCACAGCCCACAAGGCCAAACCAACCAAGCCCACGACACTAGACACGGCTAGGCTATAACCATCGTGCAGGCTAGGGCGACGAGACTCACTTAGAAACAACGTGAGAAACTCCGTCACAGCAAGAGCAACCAAGCCACCGCCACAGGCAGCTAAGAGGAGGACACTCTGTCCACACCTCCAACTCGCCAGCCGCTGACTCCTACCTACAACCTCCCTGGTAGAGTGAGGCTAGTGAGCCACAGCAGAGAACAACTAACAAACCACCGCAGCCCGGCCAAACTGCGGCCCTACGCCTACCCTCCCTATGCGGCTCCGGAACCAACGCAAAGCGAGGCAGTGAGAAGGACTAACTGGTCCGCACCAGAAGAACACCCCAACCACCTCGAAGACATAGACTAGCTAAGGGAGCTCCACAAGCAACCCAACGCCGCTGCCCACCACCGTTTTCCCCTCAGCTCTAAAGTCTGCCACACTAGGCTGTCAACTCGAGCACGCTCGTAGCCCGGAGAACTCCCTCAATAGGCTCCCGAGGATGGGGGTCCCAGGAAACAGAGACAACCTCTGAACAGGAAAAGCCCTCAAGTGCAAAGCACTGGGTGAACCACCATAGAAACCGGCACAACTGGCTTGTAACCAAGACAAGCCTAGCAGACACAGGCATGCACGGCTCCCTCCCGGAACACCCGGGAGGGCCGTCGGCCAACGCCGGCACACACGGCACGGCCAGAAAACTCGGAACACCACAGAACAGTACAGAAACCATTGCTCTTCTAATAATCGATTGACAGTCAGACAGTCGATTATTAGACAGACGCGAGCCTCCTAGCACTTCCGCTAGGACACGGCAACGAAGGTGTCACCTTCGGTCACTGAACGCAACGAGCCAACTTTCCACGTTCCCTACCAGAAGATCCTAAGGGCAACCCTGCCCTGGGGCACACGCCGACACGCCAACGAGGCCACAAAAACACCCGAGACAAGCCTGGTGCTGTCCCGCCCTCCTAGCCCATCGCGATACCATTGCGACAGGTAGGGCAACCGCGACAAGCACCCTGTTGCGACAGGGAAGCGCGTCGCGACAACAAGCTTGTCGCGATAGGAAACCAGGTCACGACACAATCCTTATTGCGACGACCAACTGCACCGTGATAAGGTCGCACCCAATCGGGGCGACGCCTCCTCTGATATCGCGACGCGCTCTGCGGTCGCGACATCAGACGGAAGGCCGACCGACGGGATGCTACATCCCGGGGTCGCCCACACACCACAAAGCACACCACAATGGGGAGGGGAGCATGGGGAAAGCTGTAAAGCTATCTACCAACACAAAAGGACTCCCAATCACCCGGATTGGAAAGAGCACAAGAGATCCCTACTGGTTTTGAAGAACTGAACCCCAAAGGAGGGCCTTTACGATGCTCGACTGCCTCCTCCTCGCTCCACGACGCTGCTCTTGCTCCGCCACGGGCCGCCGCCGGTGCCACCACACTCCAACTTGCCTGAGAAGGACGAGGGGGAAAAAGCTTCCCCTCCTCAGAGAGGAGGAGGGAAAAGAGAAAGGGTAAAAGAAGGTGAAAAGGCACCGGCCAAGGCTTTTAGCCTTCGACCCCCAAAACGCGACGGGGCGGGGCGTCGCGTTACCAACCTTAACGCGACAGCCCTGCACATCGCGACGAGAACGCATCCCCCAGGGACACCGTGACAACCTGACTGGTCGCTCTAACATACCTGCCCTTCTGACAGGCGTCAGACGACCAAAAAGTAGAACCCTGTCACGACCCGTTGACCGGGCGCGACAGGAATGCGATGCACAAGGTGGTTGCAACCCGAATGATTGTCACGTCGGGCACCTCTGACGCGACACTAATGCATCGCCCAGGCCGGATGCGTTAGTGGTTAGTCATCCAACACAACAAACGGGAAGCCGGAAAACTCAGGATGTTACAGATAATGCTTCCAAATCTTGAGTGCGAATACCACAACAGCTAGTTCTAAGTCATGGACAGGGTAATTGACTTCATGAGGCTTCAACTGTCTTGACGAATAAGCTATCACCTTTTCATTCTACATTAATTCGCAGCCTAGACCGATTCTAGATGCATCAGTGTAGACCGAGAATCCTTCACCCTCGACTGGTAACGCGAGAACAGGTGCAGATGTCAAGCATTGCTTCAGTGTCTGAAAGCACTTTTCACATTCTTTGCTCCAGACATAGGGGTTCTCTTTTCGCGTAAGGCGAGTAAGAGGTACATCTATCTTGGAGAAGTCTTTTATGAACCGTTTGTAGTAGCCAGCCAGTCCAAGAAAGCTTTTGATCCCCGTGACATTGGTCGGTCTCTCCCAGTTGAGTACAGCTTCTACTTTGGAAGGATCGACAGCGATACCATCCTTGGATATAACATACCCTAGAAATGACACATCCTCGAGCCAGAATTCACACTTGCTCAATTTAGCGTAGAGTTTGTTCTCGCGCAAGATCTACAGAGTGATCCTCAGATGCTCCTCATGCTCTTCCTTGGTCTTTGAGTATATGAGAATATCATCAATAAAGACCACGACGAATTTGTCGAGGTATGGTCGATAGATGTTGTTCATCAATTGCATAAAAGCTGCAGGAGCATTGGTTAGTCCAAAAGGCATGACTACAAATTCATAATGACCATACCTGCTCCTGAAAGCCGTTTTGTAAATATCTGGATCCTTAATCCTCATTTGATGATATCCCGATCTAAGGTCAATCTTAGAGAAATATTTGGCTCCTGATATTTAATCAAACAATTCATCAACACAAGGCAGAGGGTATTTGTTCTTGATAGTCAAATGATTCAACTTCCTGTAGTCGATGCATAGCCTCAGGGATCCGTCCTTCTTCTTGACAAATAGCACTGGTGCTCCCCACGGAGAAGTACTTGGTCTGATAAAACCCTTTTCCAGTAGTTCCATCAATTGCTCCTTCAATTCCTTCAGTTCAGCAGGGGACATTCTATATGGCTGACGTGACACCGGTGCCGCTCCAGGAGTTAGATCGATTGAGAAATTTACATCTCGTTTAGGTGGAATGCCTGGCAGCTCGTCGGGGAACACGTCGGGATACTCTTGTACTATATGTATGTCGGATATCTTGGATGCTTTCTTTTCTACCACTATGGCGACAAGAAATGTCACACACCCTTTTCTTATCATGTTTTGCGCCTTAATAGCAGAGACGAGAGACAAGTGCCTCTTGTGTCTACATCCCGTAAAGGTTAGCTTAGAGAATTCACTAAATGTTATCTTCCCTCTTCTACAGTCAACACATGCCCCATAAGTGGATAGCCAATCGGCTCCCAGAATGACATCGTAGCCTTCCATGGGCATACAGATCAAGTCAGCTCTAAGATTTAGTTCACAAATCTTCACATCAGCTAATGGAAAGTATTTGTTCAGTTGGGCTTTCTCGCCCAGTGGGGTTGTAACAGGTAATTCAGTTCCCATAGATACGAGTTTAACATTTAATGTGTCGGCAAACGCTTGTGATATGAATGAATGTGTTGTGCCGGTATTAAATAAAACAAATGCTGACTGGGAAAAGACTGGTAGAGTACTTTCAACGACTCCACCCTCCTCGGTGGTTTCCACTTCCTAGACAGCTTGCAGTCTGCCCAGCTTCTTCTGGCCAGTAGGACGCTTCTCATTTTCCTTAAGCAAGGGGCAGTCGGGAATGCGATGCTCTCGACTTCCGCAACGTAGGCATGCACCTATATTTCTCTAGCATTCATCGGTAGTGTGACCCAGCTTGTCACAGTGCTTGCATCTAGGCCTGTTAGGGGTAGTGGGGGTGAAGACATTGGGCTTTCGCTCTTGGCTTGGCCCATCAGTGATGTTAAACGGCCTTTTCTTGCCGTTAGTAGGATTGCTTGGTGCTCCTGATGTCTGCTCTTTCTTGACCATTCTACCCTTGATGTGATCGGTAAGGTCAGTCGCATCCTCCAGCAGTAGTGCCTTCTTGACCATTTCTGGATAGGTCTGGATATCCAAAGGTGCTAGTTGGGTGATATATGCGGGCCTGAGCCCATTAAGAAAGCTCTTTGCCTTCATTCTCTCAGTGCCTACCAGGTGATTGGCATAAAGTGCCAACCGTGAGAATTGTGCTTCATACTCGGCAACCGAGAGATTTCTCTGTTTTAATGCAGCAAACTCAGATGCCTTCCTTTCGTGGACTCTTTCAGAAAAGTACTTGGAGTTGATGTGCTCCTTAAACTCATTCCAGGTGAATTGTGCATCCGCCATGGTTGCTTCAAAGGACTCCCACCACGCACGGGCGTGCCTTTCTAACTAAAATGTTGCAAGTAGTAGCTTGTCTCCATCCGCACATTGCATGACGCAGAAAATACATCCAATTTCCTTCATCCAATTCTCTGCCTCGTTGGGATCAGTGGTCCCACTGAAACGAGGCGGGTTTAGGTTATGGAAATTCCTATGCAGATCTCCGGCTCCTCGGTTTCCATTAGCTCCAGCAGCCTGAAGTAGTGCTTAAGTGAGTTGTTGGATAGTCTGCTGCATACCACGGAGTTGTGCACGCTCCGTTGCCATTGCTATGGTTTAATTTGCTTCAAAAAAATAGAATTTTTAAGGTAAGATAATGAGGTTGCACTAAGTTTGTGGGTGTGTGAATTTATTTTATCTTATTACCCTTGGTTCTACCCATCTCTCACATAGGTATGGAATTAGACTCTAAGTCAAGGCAGGTTAACCTAGATCATCTTATACTTAAGAATAACCTAGGCTCTGATACCACAAAACTGTAACACCACGACGCGGAATATCGGAACGGAATTACAGTTAATGAAATAGTACAGAGTGGTAAATAGACATCAAACTATAGCACAATTGGAATAATACCAAATGAAATCCAACTTCATTAATAATTCATCAACTAACTATTACATCTACTAATCAGAGCAAAAAACTAGGGCCTATTACATTTTGGCTAACTGACGACTAACTAAATAACTACTAAGCAGTGGTTGGCGAAACTGGTCACTCCTGAGCATCATCCTCATTCCCTTCCTTGTGAGTGTGGTATTCCCCATTAGACTCACCTGAAACACATGAAATAATAACTCAGGATGAGCAAATAACGCCCAGTAGGACTTAATATCTCGTAAGAACAAGCATGTTTTAAATGATTAATGTCTTAAAAGGCAAGGTAACTAGAGAGCATAGTCATGTAGAGCAAAGTAACGATAGCAACATAATGATAGCACTTGTACACGAAGAATAGCACATCAAGTACGATAATGGATTGGTCATGTAACGATATAGCACGTAAAGTTGCACAACGGTGCACTAGTAACGATAGCACTTGTATTGATTGCACTGATTGATTGTCATAGATTAAATCTTGATAGTATAATGGCACTGAATGTATGCCAACATCCTGATCATTTTAACTCCCATGGGCAAATGACACTTTTTGGGCGCTCTCCCCAGGACCTGATCGGGCCCTATTGCACTGGCATAAGTCATGTTTCTTATCTTAGACAATCATAAAGATGGCCAAATAGAGTACCAAGAATAGATGATAATAGTAGACAAATAGACGAGAGAGTAGAGAGAAAGTGAACAGATGAGAGTATAGAGATAGTAGATAAGAATAGGGACATATTCGTAAAACAACATTAATCAGTCGATAGTAACAGTTGCACAGCACTAGGTCAAGAGCCAGCAGTCTGGTAGAAGTCACAACCGTCCACTAGCTGTGCCGTGAACACAGGCCAGATGGTCCGGCGTAATCCCAAGGTAAGAGAGAACACACTAACGCCGTTGGATCATGCTGATCCCTAAGGTGTACGAGTTTTAAGGGTACAACCAGCTCGTCGGCAATGGACGTGCGCCAAAGCCAAGGAGACTTACGGAGGCCTTGACAAGAAGTCTTTGGTCTAGTTAGGAGTATTCTCAACAGAGAGGTGGTCCAAGCCAAGAAAAGTGTGTAAAAACAAGTGTCCGTCTTGCCTCGAGTGCTCAGAGGCAGAGGGACGCGATAGCGGTGTACGAAGCATGCGAATAAAATGAAGACAAGTGTCATTTAAATAATAGGAAATTTAAGTGATTAATTACACTTAATTAACAGATATATTATTGAGTATTTTAATAGGGTCTCATTGCAAAATAATAATATTAGTGTGTGCAAGTGTAAAGAAATCATGAGAGCATGTATAAATGTGCATATGATTTTTAATTAATTGAAGAAGCTCCAGCAGAGAATTTTTTTTATTGATGGATTGGGGAGAAGGTTAATTTCGTGGGTAATGAGTTAGGATAGGTTTAGGACTCTTTTTAGGATATTTACAACCTATTTTAGTATTTATCTTGCCCTTATTTCATTTATTTATTAATCAACTCTGAAATTAGGCAAAAGATCTCCCATCCAAAGATGAGCTCTTGGTATTTTGGCCCATTACATTATGTGTGGACCATTAATATAACCCATTTACTAATTTAGCTTTATGGGTTTTAATTTAATTCCCTTTTATTCAATTATTTCTCTCTTTATTCTAATTTAAATCTATTTATCATATTTATTCAATTAAATACTTGATTTAATTACATTCATTGATATTTTAAAATTTTAGAGTTGCTACAATCGAAGTCAATTTTCTTCTTTGTCAATCGAAGTTATGTTTTGTTTCTAAGAACTTTATAAGATAAATATGTATGATTTGTGTGAAATCAGTATGTCAGCATGTAGGATGATTTGCAAGAACCATTACAATATGTATGTCTATCATCTTGTTTATTTTGAAATTTTTGCAATAAAATAATAAAAAACCATTCACCTGCGCATGGTTTGGTTCTTACGTCAATTTTTTGATATGATTCACATGAGCATGGTTGCTTTATGATCTTTTCTATGAAAGAAAGAATTCTATTGATTTATGAAAATTATAAAGCCATATGTTTGAATTAGATAAAATATGTTATGAATTCGCTTATGTCATGCACTATGAAAATTGTTGATGCATATACCTGTGAGGAGAAATAGACAACACCACCTTTAGGAGAAGTGGTTTCTCATTCAAGTATCCATGGGGACATCAGACACCTATATGGTATGTAGGTAAAATTTGGAAGGGGTAAAATTTAATGGATGGTGGAACAATGGTTCTCAACACTACGTAGATAGTTAAGGCCTTATTATTGAATACTTAGGTGTAAGACATTTGATTTGATTTGTATTTGGCTCCTAATGTTGTGGTTGGATACATGCCCGATGAATAAATTTGTTTGTTTGTTCGTTTGGTATCACAAGTATGGTGTTGCGCAAAGGAGTGCAAAAGATAAGTTTGATATATGTAAGAATTTGTTAAGTCACAATGGACATATTGATTAAATTTCTTGTAAATTCATATTTGGTATGTACTTTGGTGTATATACATATGTGTATCTTACCAGGTGTTTTCTATGATTAAGAAATACATACTATGTTGGCCGGGTTAGCAAGCCCAAAAGGGGGTGAATGAGTTGCTTAAAAATTTTTGTAACTTAAAAATAAAACTTAAAACTGATTGTTAATGTTAGATAATAGCAGAACTAGACACGAATAATCACACACAAATAACATATGGATTTATCCTGGTTCGGCCCATCCAAATGGAAGTCCTATGTCTAGTCTCCAAAAACACTTGGGATTTCACTAACTAAGAGTACAGTCTACCTTAAGGACACTTATACACCAGCCTAGCTAGTCTTCTCTTCACACCCGAAGAGGAACAACTCCCCAAGTACCTTGGCTCCTCCCTTTTACCAAGGGGAACAACAACACTCTGAAGCATCTCGGGTCTTCCCTTCTACAAAGGGGAAATCTACTTACACAACAAGTCCTCTCTTCAACCGAAGAGGCACAAACCTAAATCTTAAGGAGATTACACAAGGTCCATAGTCCAAGCCCAATATTAACAATAGGAGGACTTGATCTGAGACCAACACCAACTCTCCCTGAAGGAAGATTACAGCAATAATGTAAAGAGAGAGAGAGAGAGAAGGAAACTTGAAGATGTTTGGCCACGATGCTCAGCTCAGCTCAACTCTCTTCACTTCACAAGGCTTAAAGAATAGATCGCTTACTCTTTCAGAGTTGTATGCCTTTCTATTCCCATTGCCTTCAGTGTGAACCTTGTTCTTGTTCTTTTATAAACTCCTTGGAGAGATGTCTGTTAAGATGTCCATTAGAATCTTCAACTTCAGCTTCATGTAGGTTTCCAAGAAGTTGACCATGCCTAACGAGTCCTTCATGATAGTAATAGATACCTACGTCCATTTAATACATAGAAGAGGTGTTAGATAGGAGAATTCATCCATCACCACAATTCTGGCTGACAACCAGTTGCTCTGGGTAGACTTTCTTTTTGACTTACAGAAAGGAGAGTCCTTTATGTACCATGTATAAGGTAAGAGCGCAAGCCTATATCTAAAAAGTAAGTTACAACATTTAATCTTCAAGACCTTATATATATATATATATATATATATATATATATATATATATATATATATGCATGAAGAATTGTGACTAAGAGAGAAATTCAATTTCCATTGCACGCCAGACGTATGTTGTTAACCAATCGATATATTCAAAAACATTTGAAAGAAGTATTTCAGGAATTGATGCATATTATGAATATAGACCACACAATTCACCAATCTATATGTTTAAAAACATATCAACACTAATCGGTATATTTATAAACCAATCAGAATGGATTTGGTCTTCAATCGATAGTTCTTAACCAATCATTGTGATGAGAGCAAAGCGTTCATCAATCGGAACGAAAATAACATTAATCAATATGATGGTCACCAATCAGAACATACATAATATTAATCGATATGAAACTTGTTCTTCAATCGATAAAACAGAAAGTTATAACTACAATTGATATGTTACTTACACTAATCGGAATGGTGTTCACTAATCAGAATGATTGTTCAGTAATTGGTAGAGCACTTAACAACAGTCAGTAGAAGACTTTTCTTCTCTAATCGATATGACCTAGTCAGTAATTGATAGAGAACCTTTTCAGGAATCGATACACAGTTTAACACCAATCGATGGAATACTTTGTTCAGTAATCGGTACAAAACTTTTTCTTCTCCAATCGATAGAAGACTTAAACAATAATCGATAGACACTTTGTTCTCCAATTGATAGAGACTTGGTTAGTAATCGATACATAGTGTGTTCAGTAATCGATAGATATTTGAACATTAATCGATATGAATCTTGTTCTATAATCGATATGGACTTAGAAAAATAATGAGAAACTTTTTGACTGAGTTTTTGAGATACTTACATTGATGATCCTTAGAGCTTATTATTTTACTTTTAATACTTGATGATAGACTTACTGAAAATTATATGTTAATCACATAAAATCAGAGTTTTTGTTAACACAAAAATTCATATAAAAATAAAGAGATTAAATATAAGTAGAAAACACAAGTCGACATTTGATTTTCACAGGTCGACACATGAAGAACACAAGTCGACACATATAATATTAAGTCGACATATATCCTTCACAAGTTAACACTTGGACAAAGACGTCGACACAGGAAAAACAAAAGTCGACTCATCAATAAATATTTCAATTTGTTGATTATTTGCAAAGTTATTATTACTCAATAATAAAAATTATTTGACATATATTTAAAGTGTTGTCATTACTAAAATTTTGGAATATATATGAAAATGATAGATTCAACATACTCAGCTAATACCTAGTGGTAACAACTTATGTTTTCTTATGATTATTTTGGAGCCCTGATAATCGATCCGTCTCATAGTATATTTGATTTTGCTTCATGATATTAGATTTGTTTTGGAGCCCCGATAATCGATCCGTCTCACCAACCTATATATTTGATCTTTTCTCTTCAGATCGTTGGATCTTCTTCTTTGTCGAAGAGACTAGCTCTGATACCACTTGTTGCCCAGCTAGCAAGTCCAGAGGGGGGTGAATGGGATTTTTTAAATTTTGATTATCTAAAACCTGTCCATAAAAACGTTCACACAACAAGCACTTCGATGATTGTTAGTGTTAGCGAGAAGAAAAACAATAAACACAAAACAAATAGACACACTACACAAGATTTTATCCTGGTTCGGACTTCCTTTCCACAGGAGTCCTACGTCCAGTCCCTGAGCAACAACTCAGCATTCCCAAGGGGAAGGCATTAGCTGAGTATTCCCAAGAGGAAGGCATATATTTCGATGAAACCTATGCACCAGTGGCTAGACTTGAGGCAATTAGGATTTTACTTGCATATGCTTCTGCATTAAATTTAAAACTCTTTCAAATGGATGTAAAATCTACTTTTCTGAATGGTTTTATAAAGGAAGAGGTATATGTAGAACAATCACCTGGTTTTGATGACATGGATTTTCCAAATCATGTTTTTAAGTTGCATAAAGCCTAGTATGGGTACTAAGAGCATGGTATGAACGTTTAAGTACATTTTTATTGAATCATGGTTTCATTAGAGCAAAAGCAGATAGTACATTATTTGTTAAGTCTAAAGTCAAACATGTATTGCTTATACAAGTTTATGTAGATGATATAATATTTGGTTCTACTGATGAATCTCTTTGCAAGTATTTTGAAAAGCTTATGCAGGGAGAATTTAAAATGAGCATGATGGGGGAGCTCAACTACTTCCTCGGATTGCAAATCAAACAAGGAAAGGAAGGATCTCACATTTGTCAAGCCAAGTATACCAAAGAGCTATTAAAGAAATTTGGTTTTGAAAATGCCATGCCACTGTCAACACCCATGAGCACATCAACTAGGTTATATAGTGATAAAGATGGTAAGAAAGTAGATCATAAGCTTTATAGAGGTATGATAGGTTCATTACTCTATTTAACTGCAAGTAGACCTGATATATTGTTTAGCGTATGTATGTGTGCTAGGTACCAGGCAGATCCTAAAGAGTCGAATTTAATTTGTGTTAAAAGGATCTTTAGATACTTAGCCAATTCCATTGATGAATCTCTTCTTCATGTCATTCCTACTTTGGTCAATGAAGACCAGAATAAAAGTCTTACTGCAGTGCCCACCATAGAAGAGACTAAAGAGGCGGTCTGGAGCCTCAACGCCAACAGCGCCCCTGGCCCTGATGGTTTCACGGGCTTCTTCTACACTTCTTGCTGGGAGATCATTCATAAGGAGGTTTATGATGCAATAATCGGCTTCTTTAATGGGTATCCTCTGCCCAGAGGGGTCACTTCCTCCCTGATAGCTCTCATCCCAAAGATTGATAGCCCTTCTTCTTTTGGTGATTATAGACCGATCAGCTTGTGCAATTTTTGCTATAAAATGGTGTCCAGAATTTTTTATGCCAGATTGGTGAACATCCTTCCTCAAATAATTTCTGATGAGCAAAGTGCTTTCGTTAAAGGTAGATCTATTCTTGACAATATTTCCCTTGCTAGACAACTGGTGAGAGATGTTGGTAGAAGGGTCAGAGGTCACAATGTAATACTCAAACTTGACATCAGGAAAGCTTATGATAGTGTGGAGTGGGATTTTCTCTTTGTGGTGTTGAAGGAATTTGGCTTCTCCAACAGATTTATTTCATATGTTGGTATGTTGATTAGCAATTGTTGGTTCTCCATCCTGTTCAATGGTTCACAGGCTGGCTATTTCCATTCCACCAGGGGTCTTAGGCAAGGAGATACTCTTGCCCTAGCCCTCTTCATCATCATGGAAGAAGCTCTCAGCAGAGGTATCAAAAATTTAGTTCAAACGGGCTATTTACATCCTTATGCAGGCCCTAGATGCTGCCCTCAGATTTCTCACCTTTTGTATGCCGATGACACTCTAGTTTTCACTAATGGGGGGATCAATAATGTGAAGAGATTGATCAACTTCCTTGAAAGGTATTCATCCTCCTCGGGTCAGTATATCAACCCTGCCAAAAGCACCTTTTTCGTTTCAGATAAAGTTCCTGCTCAGGTGATTGTCAGGATTAGAGCGGCTACTGGGTTCAAAAGACAAACGGGTTTTCTGAATTATCTAGGAGCCCCCTTGCGTCCTGGAAGAGTTGTTGCTTCTGACTTTAACCAGCTTCTTCAGAAAATTCATGGTAGAATGGCTTCTTGGAAACCTAGATTTATCTCTCAGGCTGGGAGAGTGACATTAATCAACTCGGTGTTGGCTTCCACTCCAGTCTACTTGGCCTCCTCTTGCTCCATCCCCATTAGTGTTATTAACTACATTGAAAAATGTTGTGCTACCTTTTTCTGGAATGGTGCTGATGGTACTGCTAAACGTCATTGGATTGCTTGGTCCTCCATTCAACGGCCTATAGCAGAAGGAGGTTTGGGTGTTCATAATCTCAAGCAGGTTCAAGTTGCTCTGGTGGTTAAATTAATCTGGAATGTTTACCATGGCTCTTCCCTTTGGGCTTTGTATGCTAGACACCGATTCCTATTTGAAGGTAAACAGAAGTGCAAGGTCATTCCGGGCTTCTCTTCTAAAATTTGGTCTGCTGCTATGAAGGTTGTTCTAGATAACACTAGATGGATCTATGTGAATGGCCTATCCATTGATATATTGAATGACATCTGGCTTGGAGATAAACCTCTTTCTGAGCTTCTAAATCAAGCTTATCAAGGTAATAATGCCACTCTACAAGAAGTTATGGAGAATGTGCATCACCCTATACGGACCCTTCTTCCTAATGCTACTCTCCATGGGGTGTCTCTAAATGATGAAGCTAATAAATGTGTCTGGGGGCCTTCTCAAGAGGGCCAATTTTATGTCAAATCTGCTTATAATTTGATTCGACATGCTGGTGTTCAAAGACCTCCCTTTAAGAAGATATGGCATAGTCGCTTCCATAAAAGAGCTTCTATATTTTGTTGGAGAATCATCAACAGAGCCATTCCTGTGGATCAAAGAATTGTTGAAACTGGTATCCAAATGGCCTCTACCTGCTCCTGTTGCTTGTCCCCTCAAATGGAAGATTTAGATCATCTTTTCATCCATGGTGATATGGCAGCTCCACTTTGGAATTGGTTCCTCCCACTCACTACTTCTAAGGTCCATCTTCATAGTCACATAACGGTTAGGTTATGGAACTTTCTGTTAGTTATGAATATCAACTCTCCTTTTGGCTTCGCCTCCTTGCACTGCCTTATCATTATGCTGTGGGAGATTTGGAAGGGAAGATGTGGAGCCATATTTGAATCAAAAAAATTCTCTGCTGGGTCGGCCATCAATAAAGTAGAACTGACACAATCAGACGTCCAACTTTAGTAAATCGGTCAACCAATTATCAAGAGGTGTTGACACATGCTTTGAAGGTGCCGATAGATCAGGAGATTGGACGACTGACTCTGATAAATTGGTCGACTGATTATGTGAAGCTCCAATCTATTGATGAAGTCAAGGCCAATCGATTGAAGAGCAAGGCCCAATTGATTGATGGTCAAGTAGGAAATCAGACGACCGATTTAAGGATTTCAGTTGATCGATTATGAACCAATCAATTGATGGTGAAAAGACCAATCGATTGATGATCAAGGTTTTGATTGGTGAAGAAAAGATCAGACGATCGATTTGGCAAAATCGGACGACTGACCTAGCCAGTACAGATTGATACTAGGACAGTCAAGAAATCGAACGATCGATTCTACAGAATAGGATGACCGATTGGCCAGTTGATTTTCCAGCCGAAGCATCAGTTGAAGTTAAGGCAGAAATTGGATGACCGATCCGAAGATTTTGGTTGATCGATTCTGACGTTTCCGCATACAGACTTTCCTAAACAGAGTCCTACGAAGATCCAACTCTTTCCAAACTTTGAGGAATCCTTTGGGATTATAAATACAACATGTTCTCATGATTTGGAAGAGTTCTCCATGCACCCAAGAGCCCATCTTATGCCTTAGAGTTCAGAACAAGGGTTTCTTGCTCTAGAAAGATCTACATGAAGCCCATAACATCCAAAAGGTTGGAAGACGAGTTCTTATTGATCCAAAAGACTTCCAAACATTTCAAGGAGCTGATCTTCATTAGAAGGACGTGGGCTTGGGTGACCAGATCGTGGTTCTTCACCTGGAGAGTTCTACATCGGCGATCTTGCTTCTACAGTGGCTCTCCATATTTCAGATAGGGGGAATTCTTGCGTTTACTGTTCTATCTCTCTTCCCACTGTCATGTGCTTATTAAGTTGTTTGAGTTTCATTTTGAACATCATCATTGTGTGTATGCTCGGTTTGTGAGCAGGAATTTGGGTTTTTGGTTTCTTTGTACCTGTTAAACAAAGATCATGTGAGGGTATAATCCCAAAGGATTCCTTAAAGTTTGGAAAGAGTTGGATCTTCGTAGGTCCAGACTTCTTTGGTACCTAAATGGTTTTGGGTCCAACAGTGTTAGTCTTAGAAGGCAACAAATCCTTCCTAATCCACACCAAGTTCATTTTCTGCATGTTTCTTTTTATAAAACAAGTATAGTTCATATGCACATGCTCACCACAGAAATAACACGTGACATTAGAATTGTGCTTTGTGGGTTGTGGCCTATGAACAACATGATGATTAAGATGCTTTCCTTTCTCTTATTGTGCATGCTTCTTAAACTGTTCAAAATTTCTAACATGATCAGATTTCTTTGACTTCATAGAATTCTTATCCTAAACTGGTTGTTTGGCTGGCACAGTTTTCTTAGCATGAGAATTAAGTTGAGTCTTTTTCTATTTTAGATTAGCATGAGAAGTGCTTGGACTATTAGAAGCATGAACAAATGCAGTTTTGGTCTTAGACTCAAAGGAATTGGACTTAGTTTTCTTAGGTACATATCCCAAACCATGTCTATGATTGTTTACTTTGACACTAAGAACCTCATCTAGCTTCTCTTTTCCCTTCATGAGTCTAGAAACAGTAATTTTCAGTTCATTAATGGTTTCATGTAAGTTTTTGACAGAATTTTCAGACTGTTTAGCATTTTCCTCAACCACATGCACTTGATTTTTCAATTTTTTATTTTCAGATTTCAAAAAAATATTTTCCTTTTCATGCTTGCTTACCTTTTCAGAAAAATCATTATCATGAAGCAAGCATTCCATTTCTTCTTCATACAATGCAATTTTAATTTGTATAGCCTCACTTTCATAACGAAGGTTTTCACATTTCAATTTGAGTTCATGATAAGACATGCATTGAATTTCATTATGAAGAAAATCTTCAATTTTTTATTTTCAGTCATTTATTTTCCTTTTTACTTTCTTGTATTTTCCATACAAGACATAATACATTTCTTCCATCTCCTCAAGGGAAAAAGATTCACGTTCATAATTTACCTCGGGAGATGCATCCGCAATATCCATGAGACCGCACTCCTCCTTCTTGAGTTCTTTGACCTCGGAAGATGACTAGTCAAAATCACTCCAGGTGGTGACCATAGCTTTGGACTTCTTTGCCTTGATTTTGTTATGCTTCTTCAAGTAGACGGGACACTCATACTTCATGTGTCCAATGCCTTGACATTCATAGCCGATCAACTCCTTTTTGCTGGGGGGTCTCCTTCCTTATTTTTTCCTTTGTAATCCTTGGAAGATATTGCGTAGTATGGCTTTTTCTTTCTCAAGATTTTTTTGAAGCTACGGGCTAGCTTGACCACTTCCTCCACATCTTCACTTGAGAAATTTTCTTCAGAGCTGTATGCCTTAGATTTCTTAGCCTTTAGAGACACATCCTTTTGTTTGAGCATTGGTTACTCGGCCTCCTCTCGTTTTAGATTGATCTCATAAGTCATGAGACTCCCAATCAACCCCTCCACAGTGAGACTTGACAGGTTCTTGGAGTCTTCAACGACCGTGGCCTTAGTGTGCCATGCCGGTGGGAGGGATCTCAAAATTTTACGAACTATTTTCTGTGTTCGTGTAATTTTTGCCAAGAGCCTTCAGTCCATTTGTGATCTTGGAGAGTCTATCATACATGTCAGAAATTGTTTCTGTTGGGCTCATCCTAAACATCTCGTATTCATGGACCAAGATGTTGGCTTTTATCTCCTTGACTTTAGAAGTGCCTTCATAAATCAGTTTGAGCTTATCCCACATCTCCTTCGCTAAGCTGCACATAGAGACATGAGAATATTCATCAAGGTGAATAGCACACTACATTATATTCATGGCACTAAAATTAATTTGAGATTTTTTAATATTATCCTCTGTCCACTTTCCCTCATCCTATGGTAGTGTGTAAGGATCATTACTCAAAACTTTCCAGATCTTATAGTTTTGAGCTCCGAGAAAGACGTGCATACAGTTTTTCCAATAAGAGTAGCTACTGCCATCAAAGTATGGTGGACGGTGGATGGAATGACCTTCAGGCATAAATCCCTGATTGGCCATCGCACGCAGGATCACTCTAATATCAAGAGCCCTGCTCTGATACTAATTGAAGTACATGTGTACGTGCGATGAGCAACCAAGAGAAGAGAGGTGAATTGGTTATCGCCTAATTTAAAAAATCTTTTAAACAGAATAGATTAAACTCAATTAAGACAATCTATAAAACAATGTGCACAACAGAATATGACAACAGAAACTGCGAAACCAACTATCCTAACGTGTATAGAACAGAGGTAGAAGATATGGATCAAACCATAAGACACACAAAATTTATAGTGGTTCAGCAAACACACCTCTGTGTGCACCTACGTCCACTACCACACACCCTCCGTGAAGATTTTCCATAACTTATTTCCCAGATACAAGCCGATAAACCCCTCACACGGTTGTTTCCCAGGGACAACACCAACCTTCAATTGGAATAAACACCAATCGGAACAGAGAAACACGACGGCTTGCGTCATCGCAAATCATTGTTCAGCAATCGATGTTTACATTATCAATCAATAGAGACCCAATCGGAACAAAGAAACGCGTTGACTTGACCCGTCACGAATCGTTGTTCAGCAATCGATGTTTAACCGATTCGGTCTTCATTAATCGATGTTTGAAACATGACGGTTTAGGCCGACGCGGACAAGGTTCAATCGATTCAAGCCTCGACAATCGATTGGTTAATGAAACGCGACCAATTGATCCGTCACGAATTAACTTATTTAAACAAGACCCCCAAAAGTCCCTATAAAAATTCTTAGAAAATCTATAAAAATTCAAAAAAATAGGAAAATCACTCAAATGATTAATCAGGGGGATCCATTTTGAGGCATTACATTGTAACATGAAATGTACTCAGTATGCTATCAAATTTGATGTGTCTACAACCGCTACGCATCAAATTTCAGTTGTTAGTGGTCTATAATTTTTTGGATCCAAAAGTACCAAAAAAAGTCCTATTCACCCCCCCCCCCCAAGACATTTCAGCTCCCTTCAATCCAGCATAGCGATCACAACCAATGGAGTAACAGGCTCAGAAGGAAGGGCAAAGAACAGAGTCTATACGTAGGTATAATGGTTCAATCTATCTCTACTTAAACCTCACCTCGTACCATCACTGTTGCATCTCACTTAGTTGAGCAGGACATTATTCCTCCTCCCACTGATCAAATTCTGACGCATCCTCCATCTTCAGCTACTCCTTTACTAAGATACAAGGCTAGAGCACCAAGAAAGAGGAGAACCTTCATAAACTCATCACAATTACCTCACCTCCTCAACCACCTACTACTATACCAAGGGTTCAGACTGAGGAAAAAGAAGAAGTTAATGACTTTTCACCACCTTCTGAGGACCAAAATAAGCGCACATTAATTGAGCAACAAACACCACATGATAGGCTAGTTAGTCCTATTCATCGAATTGCCAAGAAGTCCAAGTTGCCTAAAGTGACTATTCCTCCTGGTTCTCTTAATGATCCCCTTGTACTAGAATTTGTTAGAGATATGAAAAGAAGATTGGTTGTTGAAGGGAACAAATTTTCATTTAGGGCTTAGAAAGATTTATATGTTTGGTATTTAGATAGACTAGAGATAGAGTGAGATTATCCTCAAAATTTTTAAGATAATCTTAATCTTAAAAATTTTGAGGATAATCTCACTCTATCCTCAATCTATCTAAAGACCAAACATAGCCTAAACTAAGTTGAAGAATAAGGATATAAAAGCCAAGATAGGTCACGCAAAATAGAGAAAATCTATTGAGCTACTACTTACACATTATTTGGAAGTTATATGAAGAAAGGACCCTCCTTATACAACATCAACTACATGTTAAGGAGATTGGTCTACCAGAACAAACTTGCAAGATCTTCTTCATAGGGTAGCTACTAGAGACAAGTTGGCGAAGGACGCCTTAACTCATGTTGGGATTTCTTTTGAAGCACCTCATCCAAAATCTACTCCAGCACCTCCTCTAGAACCTACTCCTGCTCCTCTCTTACCTGCCTCAGATCCAAAGAGCAAAGTAAAATTGTTTGAAGAGGGTGGATCAAGCAATAGTACTCAATCTAATATTACCATTGGTCCATTACACCCCCCCCCTTTGGTTTCTCCTATCACTATTGACCCTTCTCAGGCGTTTATGCCTCATGAGCCAACCTCTTATAAAGCTTATGTAAGTTCTCTCCCTCTGCTAGATCAATACTTGATGATTACTTAGCTCATCACCGCTCCACTAAGGAGAACCTCCGTTTTGAAGACTATCTCAATAGATTTGCTCCCACCTCACCTTTTCATCAAATGTCCTTGGCTTTTGTCATTAGTACCAAATCCAAGAAAACCTATTAGTTTGTATTATGTTTCCTTTCTTTTGCTGATTTTCAAAAAGGGAGGAAATTGTTCATCAAACATTTCCCTTGATTGTATCATGTGCATATCAGGTTTATATAAGTGTTATCAACTACAGTTATGTTTATCAAGTTTGTTGTGTATGTTTCTCATATTGATTTGCTCAAAGCAATTTTCTATAAAATGTTTGAGCGAACATAACAATGAACATTAACTTTGTCATCATTAAAAAGGGAAAGATTGATGAACAAATCACATGTAATTGGGGAGATTGATGAACATATTATGTAATTCTCACAATTACATATAATTTTCTTAATTAGTTTAAGCTTTAATGATAACAAAATTAAATGCTTATGTCTAAGTAATCAAGCCAAAGAATCGATTCTCAAGCTCCACTCAAATAAAAACCAACTCTTAAAGACTTCACGTAAAAATCAACTCTCAGATGAAATTGAGTCTCAGAGAATGTATAAATCAACTCTCAGGAGAAATCGAGTCTCATAGAATGTAAAAATCAACTCTTAGAAGAAGTTGAGTCTCAAATAATATAAAATTCAACTCTCATAGACTTAATATAAAAATCAACTCTCAGAAGTAATCGAGTCTAAGAGAATGTAAAAATCAACTCTCAGAATAAATTAAGTCATTAACTCTCAAGTCAATTTGATAAATTGACTCTCAAACATTTAATGAAGAAATCGACTCTAAAAAAATCAACTCTCAGAGACTTAATGAATAAAATTGACTCTCAAAAGAAATCAACTCTCAAACTCAATGTAAAATCGACTCACTGGTCACAAGAGATTCAACTATCAAGCCTTAATAAGAAGAATTGACTCCCAGATAGAATCAACTCTTAGAATATAATCAACTCTCATGTCACAATTAAAGGAATATAGTCTTAGAACAAAAACAACTCCCTAGATCACTTGAAAGAATCGACTCTTGAGTTTTAGAAAACAAAATCGACTCCCATTTAGACTCTACACAGTCTCACTTAACATCGATTCTTACTCAATATCCATGTGATAAAAACAAGTCTTATATTCTTGCTTCATTCTTAAAGACTTGTTTATCAAGATAAATATTTCTTGTGAACTTAAAGATCATTCTCTCAAGAAATTGCCATTACAAACAAATAAGTCAAGAGAATATTTTATGGTGTAAACTCTCATCGTATGACTACTTCGTTAAAAGATTTAATTGAAACTGAGACACGTAATTGAGTTTCTATGTTCAATTCACATTTAATGCTGTATGAAGGAATTGACTTTACGCAAGTGCCATATGTTGTATTTCCTTAAAAAAATGTTGACTCTAGTCAAAAGGCTATGAGAAAGGCTACTTTTTGTAGGTACGTATGACTGACAGAAGATATCCTAGATATGGACAATCTTCAAAATGGAGTTAGGACAAGCCATTTGTAACACCCCGGAAAAAATTGATTTAAAATATAGAAAAAATAGTATTAAATAAACATGGTGTATAAAAATAAAATAAATGACATGATTCAACTCCCAAAGTGGGAAATCAACTATTCAAAACATATTGGTCCAATACAACTCTAAATGGGCCAAAGATGAAAACCCAATAACAATAAACCCCAAAATTCGTACCTATAATTATATAGAAATTGGGAATGGCAAATTAGGGCTTAAACTAATGCTATTAGCCAAACATAGTAAGCCAAATCGTGGCCAACCATGCTAAGAACCTTCCTATGGTGTAGCTACTTCAATTGGGAGAAGAAATCCCAAATTTTGGAAGGTGTCATGCAGAATTCGCAGGCCACCTTTCCTAGCCTCATTAGGACATGAATTAAACCCTAAAACTATAAGAGATCATCACAAAACTTTTAGGGGAAGTTTGGCATTGAGTTGGGGTCGTGAGGAGCAAGCTAGGGTGTAGGAGGAGAGGAGAACGGCTGGGGAAAATCGAGCTTCTTTCTCAACCTTGCTCTGCATCGACCTGGGCGTTTGCATCTCTTAGATCCATCTAAAGGTAGGTGATCTCGGGCCGAAACTAAACAAAACCTATACCATCTGAAAGAGCATCGTGTCTAGTTTAGTTTGCATCTATTTTACCCAATTTTCGTTAAGCATGTTCATCGTATTAAGCGTTTTCCCTAAGTCGCGCAAGCCTGTCCCATTTCTTGTTCATGCTAGTTTGCACTCCCAACGAGACCAAATCAATTCGGTCCAAAGGCATAGTTCTCTTCTACTTGATGTTCCCTATAAGTTTCATGTGCACCGTTTTGACCCAAGTGCTCTATATAGAGAGTTATAAGCGTTGCATGAGGATCGCTGCCTGTTTCCTACGTTTTCGGTTTGAAGCTTGAATCGCGACCGAGCCAGGCGATGCGATTCCATCGCCTGGTATTCCATCAATCTTGACCGTCATGATTCACTAAAAGGCGACTGACCATTCAGTCATGTTTTCATGCCTGACCGGTCAACCGCATGCATGTAACTATGCGCTGCATGGTTTTCAACGCCTGCATGAATCATGACGTGAACCCCCGTCGCGATTTGGCCAGTTTTCCCGCTCAAGGTTTTTGTCTAATTTTATATTATTATTTTGAACGCGTTTCATGAACACGACGGGGTAAACCGTCGTGATTCAAGAATAAAGACGACGACATAGGCCGTCGCGATTTGAATTCTTTACAGTTTAGTCATGTTTCGACTATGCACTGCGTTATGAAATGCGTCGACTGTGTACGACGCGGATTTAAAGGCCTACCCGAGACCTATTTTTACAACGTTTAACGTTAGTCTTGCATGATATGTTCTTAAGATGCATTGTGTAGTCTGTCTAATGACCTAAAACCAATCAACCTATTTGAAAACTATAAAGACATGAATACGATTCTTCAGTACAATATGAATTGATTGATCTATATTCATTTGATTATCATCTTGTGATCTAGCTTGATGTGAAATTGCCATAATCAGAATGTGATATGAATCTGTGGAGAATACATGTTAGAGTGGACTTGTTTAGTTTAAGAGCTTTCTATTATGTTACTTGTTTATTGCGTATGGACTTTCCTTATTTATATGCTTTTTGATTTTTCCATAATTGGTTCATCCATTGCATACATGACTAGGAAAGTTCCGTGACATGACACTACACTTTGCACGATTAGGCACACCCCTCTTGGGGAATTGGGAGCTCTCTGCCGGTCATTCCGTATTGGCAGACTAGCGATCTTTTCCCTAAGACCTCCGTAAGTCTCCGTACTCTATGGATTCCCTCATAGAGACCGAGCTGGTTGTACCATGAAGTACCCTAGAGATAGAGAGCACTTGTACCATGTACGATCTGTCATTAGTCATCCTCTTGTCAAGATATTAAAGAATTATGAAACATAAGATACGCTGTTATACTGCCCAAATAATCTCTTGAGCTATTGTCATACCTTGACTCTATGAATGATCATGTCCTTATTACAATGAGCTTGTTATTGAAAATCCGTGGCCATAATATGTATATGTTTGATCGGCACAACGTGGGACTTCAGTCTATTTGACTAATGCCTGTGTAATAGGGGCCCTGTTTAGTCCTGGGGAGGAGCGCCCCAACATACTTATTGTTGGGTTGAGTGTGAAGACAATTCATTTCCCCTCACATTTTGATGATGACAAGGTGTGATTTTAATGCAAAATAATTGGAACATGTTAGATGCATCACACATGTTATGACCACATTTAAAAAGTATGTTTCCAAACATATTTATCATTTATATTCATGATAAATCAATGAACTAATGATTTATATGTTTATTTCTCAGGGACACATAATTTCTTCAAGGGTAGTGTCGACACACCCCATACTGGTGTCGACACAATGCTCCAAGCCCTAAGCCAAAAGATGAAGAAATGATCAAGTAGTGTCGACACAACATCAAGTCAGGTCGACACTAGACCCAGTTCCCAGTGAGCCCTGTCAACAGGCCTGGACAGTGTGTCGACACTAAACCAGATGGTGTCGACACTAGAGACCTCTACCAGAAGGCCTGTTTGCAGTATTCTACAGTGTGTCGACACGAGATGAAGTGGTGTCGACACTAAAGACCTCTCCCAGGGAAGTGTTTCTGCAGTCTGGGACAGTGTGTTGACACTAAACCAAGTCAGGTCGACACACTCCGAAAACTTTATGACTTAAAGTTTCTCCTGGACATGTGGCACCCTAGGGAATTGCTGGATCGGCCTTGGATCGTGTGCCCACGACCCCCAAGGGCACATTTGGACTATTTGGGGTATAAATACCCTCCTATTGGCCATCCAACATAAGAGAACCCTTTCAGAGCCCTCCAGATATCCTTTTGGCGGCAAGAAAAGTTCTCCTCCCTGTTCTTGCTCTCCTGGTGTTTCCTCAATCCAATTCTCATCTGTCCAAGTATGAGAAGTGGAGTTTGATCACTGAAGATGCAATTGGATCACTTCAAGGAAGCAGATCAAGTGGAAGCAGTCGATTGAGAAGACTTCAAGGAAGATCCCAAAGCTCAAAGTGCAGAGTATCGCCCAGGGACTTCAAGGATTCAAGATTCTTCACAATTCGATCTTCTACAAGGGAGTACATCTCAAGAGAAGAGATCATTCATACAATTCTTCATTTTCTCTTTTCTCTTCTAAGTGATTCTGAGATTGTGCATGAGTTGTTGCATAAGTCTCATGAATTAACTCTTGATAGATCAGACCTATTGCTAGAGGATCTGAATCTTGTATTTCTTTCTAGCAAGTTGTCTGTGAGTCTTTGCGCTCAGTGGTTTCTGAGTCGTGTACTCAGGTTGTGGTTGAGCAGTCTTGCTCAGGGTTCTAGAGTAGTCTTGCTCTAGAGGTCGTGTGAGTTGTAAACTCAGGTTGTTGGAGTTGTCAGGCTCCAGTGGGTGTGGTGTACCCAAGTTTGTTAGTGGATCCTCACTGTGTGAGGGGTGGATGTAGGAATCACATGGTGTGATTTCCGAACCACCTAAAAATCTCTGTGCAGTGGTTTGTGTGTGATTTAAATTCACATCTCGCTAGATGTATGCATAGGGCTTTTCGAATTCATGTTTAATCAACCTGATTCCACTTCAATCATCTAATTCACTCATTTTCTCATCAAATCTATAAATTGCTCTTTCAAATTGTTTCTGATTCCATGCATTGTTTTTGAATTGACTAAGCTTCCGCAATAGTTGGCCTAGATCTATTTAACCCCCCCTTCTAGATCTTGTCCACATCATTTCTCGATCCTACAATTGGTATCAAAGCGGGTTTACACTTGATCTGATCTGATCTGAGCACTTTCTGATTGTTCTGTGTGTCTTAATTGTTTGCTTGTTTGTTTGCTGAATATTTCTTCTTTGCACCATTTAATTGCTTCAATGGATTCAAGAGGGTTCATGGCTGAGGGTCACTCTATAAATAGGCCATCCTTTTTCAATGGGACTGACTACACTTATTGGAAGAATAGAATGCAGGTCTTCCTAAGAGCCCAAAACTATGAAATATGGAAGGTAGTCGAAGTAGGTCCCTATGAAAATCAGGGGGAGGAAGAGATCTGGACTAGAGAACAGATTAGGAGGGCCACTTTGAATTATAGTGCCATGAACATGATCTAATGTGCAGTCCACCCTAAGGAGTACTCAAGAATCTCAATGTGCAAATCTGCCAAAGAGATGTGGGATAAACTTGAGTTACTCTATGAGGGAACATCTCAAGTGAAAGAAACCAAAGCTAACATTCTTGTCTCTGAATATGAGTTGTTTATGATGAAATCTAATGAGACAATTTCTGAAATGTTTGCCAGGTTTATGATTATAGTGAATGGACTGAAGGCCTTAGGTAAGGATTACTCAGATGCTGACTTGGTAAGGAAAATTCTATGCTCTCTTTCTTCAATTTGGCATACAAAGGCCACAGTCATTGAAGATTCTAAAGATTTGTCCAAAATCTCTTTGGATGAATTGATAGGATCCTTAATGACTTATGAAATCAATCTAAAAAAAAATGAAGAACATATAATTAAGACCAAGCCAGTAGCACTAAAGGCCTCTTCAAGTAACAAAGACAAGAATCAGGAGAAAACCAGTTCTGATGAGTCTGATTCTAATGAGGATGAGATTGCCCTCATGACCAGGCAATTCAGAAAATTCTTAAAATATAGAAAAGGAAAATTCTCTGGGAAAAAGAAATTTTCTTCAGGTAAAAGAAACACTTCCTTTTCTAATGTGAATTCCAATAAGAATCAGAAATCTGATGAAACTGTAATTTGTTACAGGTGCAACAAGTCATGACATATGAAGGGAGAATGTCCTGAGAACAAGAAGGAGAAATACAAAAAGATTCACAAGTTCAAGAAGCCAAAGGCCATGGTAGCTACTTGGTCTGATGAAGACTCAAGTGAGAAAGAAGAAGAAAAGTCCTCAAGTTCTGACAGTGAGGAAATTTGCTTGATGGCAAATGGCTCAGATGAAAAAGTAAGTACTTCTTTCGAAGACTATTCAATTGATGATTGGCAAGATGCCTATGCTGAGCTTGTTGAAAATTACTCTGAAATTAGTAAAGAAAACAAGCATCTCAAAAAGAAAATTGAAAACATTTTGCATAACCAATCTTTCAATAAAAGAACTTGTGAACTGGAAAATGAAATAGCTGAAATCAATAAAGAAAAGGAAAACCTTCTAAACATAATAGATGAACTCAAACTTGCATCCCAAAAAGCTTCTCATGAATACAAAGAACTGTCTGAAAAGCTGGAAATGAAAAACAAAGATAAACAACAAAAAGTTGAAGAGATCAAAACCTTGAAAAAACAGCTAAAAGGAAAAGATGAAGTCATTGAAACCTTCACAAAAGGTAAAGATAATCTGGAAGCCTTGCTGGGAGCTAAAATGAAATCAGTTTCTCATGGACTTGGATTCAATAAACAAAAACCTAAGAAAGATAAATCTGGTGAGAAAATGGAAAAAGCACCATTGATTAAATTTGTCAAAGGTCCTAGTCTTGAGAACACTGAAATCAAGCAAACATTAAGCAAAACAACAAAAATTTCAAAAACTCAGAACAAAGAAAAGTCAACCAGGTCGACACTGCTACCTAACAGGTCGACACCAGTCCACAAGAAGAAGGATTCTGTGACTGTTGTGTCGACACCAGTCAAGGAAAGGTCGACCTGCTCAACATCAACAAACACAAACCACAAAACCAAAAATTCAAATAAAAATTTGAAAAATAAGAAAAATTCAAAGGAAGTCATTCATGAAAAACCTTGGACCTCCAAGACAGCATATCAAGCTGATTGGACCAATTCTTGGAACCAATGGTATCACAACCCATGTTGGTATCATCCCCAATTCTTCTATCCAAATTTTTTGATGTACCAACAAAACCCCTGGATTCCACCTCCTCATCTAAACTCTCATGTTCAAATGAAAAACTCATCTCCTACTGAAAACAAGAACACTGGTGTTTTCATTCCTAAGGGAAAGAATAAATTGAAAAAGACAGAGAACACCACTGTAATACAACAAAAATAAAAAACAAATCAAATTTGGGTGAGAAAAAATTTGATGACTATGTTCAAACATTCTGATGGTCCCAACACTGTTTGGGTACCAAAATTTTCTCTCCACTGATTGATTTTGCAGGAAGGTCGTGCACCTAATTCAAATGTGTGGTTCCTTGATAGTGGGTGTTCACGACACATGACTGGAGACAAAGCTAAATTTTCATTCCTGATTGAGAAGGAGGGAGGTTCAGTAACTTTTGGAGGTAAAAATAAAGGAAAGATTATGGATCTGGAAAGGTTGGTCAATCTTCCTCAAACTCTGTTGATAATGTTTTGTTAGTTGATGGGTTAAATTACAATTTGCTGAGTATTAGCCAACTATGTGACAAAGGTCACAAAGTTGTGTTTGAATCTGATTTCTGTAAGATAATTGATTCATCAACTGATAAAATAAATTTTTTTGGAAAAAGGGAAAACAATGTCTACATGATCAACCTCAATAAAAACTTTTCTAAAAATCTTTACTTTGTTGCAAATAAAGATGAAATTGCATGGACTTGGCACAAAAGACTTGGCCATTCAAGTTTCAGAACAATGAATAAATTGTTAAGGCTGAATTTGGTTAAGGGTCTTCCTGAATCTTTCTCTAATATTGAAAATCAAATTTGTGGGATCTGTGCTCAAGGAAAACAAACCAGGAAATCTTTTAAAACCTTCAATGAGGTACTCACATCTAGGCCACTAGAATTACTTCACATGGACCTCTTTGGCCCAACAAGAATTCTAAGTCTAAGTGTCAAGAGATATGGATTTATGATCATTGATGATTTTACCAGATTTACATGGGTTATTTTCTTGTCCCACAAAAATGATGCTTGCCTTGAGTTCAGGTATTTCTGTACCACTGCCTTAACAAATTATCTATATAAAATCAAAAACATTTTGACTGATCATGGGGGTGAGTTTGAGAACAAATCCTTTTCTGATTTATGTGCTGAACTTCACATATTTCACAAGTTTTCTTCACCAAGAACTCCAGAACAAAATAGAGTTGTGGAAAGAAAGAATAGAACTCTTGTAGAAATGGCTAGAACCATGCTCCTTGAAAGTAATATGCCCAAATCCTTCTGGGCTGAAGCTGTAAATACAGCAAACTATATTCTAAATAGAGCATTGGTCAGACCAAAAATCAGGAAAACCCCCTATGAATTGTTGAAGGATAAAAAGCCAATTGTGTCTTACTTCAAAATCTTTGGGTGCAAATGTTTTGTACACAACAATAACAAAGAAAATCTTGACAAGTTTGATGCTAAAAGTCAGGAAGCAATTTTTCTTGGCTATTCAGAAGTGTCAAGAGCTTTCAGAATGTACATCCTCAAAAACAAAACTGTTGAAGAGTCTCCACATGTTATCTTTGATGAAAATTCCTTTTCAACTAATAGTGCTAAATCTTGCATGGAAAGTCAAGACAGTGAAGAGGATGATTTCATTGTGGACTCTTCACCGACTGTTGAGGAACTTGAAGACATTGGTGAGAACTTGAACAATCATTCACCTACTCCAAGTGGATCAGGTAATGTTGTTCCAGATTTAAGTTCACCTCAACAGGTAATTTCTGAGCATAGATTTTTGAGAGATCATCCATTGGAAAATGTAATTGGCAACTTGCATGATAGAGTTAGGACTAGATCATCTTTACTGCATGTCATTGATGAAGACCCACTAGCTCTAATTTCCCAAATTGAACCAAGTCAATTGATGAAGCTCTGTTAAGTTCTGATTGGATCAATGCAATGCATGATGAACTTCATCAATTTGACAGAAATCAAGTATGGGAATTAGTACCTAGACCTAGTGACCAAACAGTCATTGGCACTAGATGGGTTTTCAGAAATAAATTGAATGAACATGGTCAAGTCATTAGAAATAAAGCTAGGCTAGTTGCAAAGGGGTACAATCAAGAATTTGAAATTGACTTTGAAGAATCATATGCCCTTGTAGCTATACTAGAAGCTGTTAGAATTTTCCTTGCTTTTGCATCCTCCATGAAATTTAAAGTTTATCAAATGGATGTCAAAAGTGCATTTCTAAATGGATACATAAAGGAAAAAGTTTTTGTTGAACAACCTCCAGGATTTGAAAATGAAAAACATTCTAATCATGTTTTCAAGCTTCATAAGGCTCTCTATGGTCTTAAACAAGCTCCAAGAGCTTGGTATGACCATTTAAGTTCCTTTTTGCTTGAAAAAAGATATTCAAGAGGAAATGTTGATCAAACATTGTTCACAAAAACAGTTAATAAACAAATCATTGCAGTCCAAATTTATGTTGTTGACATAATATTTGGATCAACCAATAAAAGCCTGTGTACTAAATTTTCAGATTAAATGAAAACTGAATTTGAAATGAGCTTAATGGGAGACTTACAGTTTTTCTTGGGATTGCAGGTTAACCAAACACATGAGGGGATCTTCATAAGTCAAACCAAGTATGTCAAAGAACTTCTGAAAAGGTTTGACTTCCAGAACCTCAAGCATTCAAGCACACCTATTGCAATAAATGCTAAGCTAGAAGAAGACTCATTTGGTAAGTCAGTAGACCCAAAGACATACAGAGGTATGATTGGCTCTCTACTCTATCTTACAACTTCTAGACCTGATATTCAGTTTAGTGTATGTTTGTGTGTTAGATTTCAATCAAACCCTAAGGAAAGTCACATGTTAGCTGTTAAAAGAATTTTCAAGTATCTTGTTGGAACATGTGATATTGGAATTTGGTATCATGTTGGTTGCAAGTTAGATTTGATTGCCTATTGTGATGCTGATTATGCTGGATGTAAATTAGATAGAAAAGCACAAGTGGCTTGTGTTTATACTTAGGTGGGTGCCTAATCTCTTGGGCTTCTACGAAGCAACACTCAGTTGCTCTATCAACTGCAGAGGCTAAGTATGTTGCAGCAGGTAGATGTGGAACTCAAATTCTTTGGGTGAAACATCAACTTCTTGATTATAACCAAGAGTTAGGTTGTGTTCCCATCCTATGTGATAACACAAGTGTCATAAATCTGTCTAAAAATCAAATTCAGCATTCAAGAACAAAACATATTGAAATTAGGCATCATTTCTTAAAGGATGAAGTAGCAAAGAAATCCTTTGAACTCCACTTCATAGAAACTGAAAAACAAATTGCTAACATCTTCACCAAACCTCTTCCTAACAGTAGATTCTCATCTTTGAGGAGAGAGCTTGGCCTTTGTAAATGTCCATTTTCTTGATCTCTCTCATTGGGTTTGGGTTGAGTGTTAGGCATTTTCTGAGGGGGAGTTCTTTGCATCATCATTTTCCTTTGCTCTCTTGATTCACAGTGTTCATATCTCTCTCAATTTCACTTCCATTTCTTTTTGACAATAGATTCTTTAACTCACATTGTGTTGAATTTCTTGGTATATCAAATGGTGACTTGGGAAGGACAAGTTATACTTGTCTGGACACTTTCACTATGCGAGAGTATATGTCTCCGCCAAGTACCAAGAAATGAAAATGCAAGTGTTGAGGGGGAGCTTTTGTTGTTCAAAGAGAATCATTTCTGATTTCAAAATACTTGCATATTTTTAGTTTGATGAAAAGTGGTTGGAATCCTCATCTCAGGGGGAGCTAGAGAATTCACAAGTCATATTTTTGAAAAATTCAACACTCTTCTTGAATTACATCAATTTCCTTGCATGATGTCCTCATTTAGATGTCTAGAGTCTCAAAATGATTCTTTGAGTGATCTACTATTTTTTTTTTGTCAACTCTCACCTATATTCTTCAAAACTACAGAAATTCAAATCTCTTTCAAAGACTGAAAGATAATGTGTATCTTGAATTTAAACATTTCTTTGTTTGTAATTGATGTTGGATATAAATGATTTCAATTTTACAAAACTCTCCAAAAAAATTGATAATTCAACAGAGCAATGGTACATATGCTGAGAAACTACACACCTTCACAATGAATGAAGTGTCATGTATGTCATGAGGCATTACTGCTATCTCTGTTCAAAGGGGTTCAAAATCAAAATACTTTAAAAAAAAAATTTCTTTTTGATGATGACTGAGTAACTGGAAATATTGGCCTCTGATAAACATATATTTTCATGTCAAAAAGTCATCATTTACCCCTTGAGACTTGATAATAGGTAAATCTTTAGTATCCAGGGACTATAGTGTGTAAAAAGTATTAGTTCTTGAGTGAACAAGATTTATCACATTTGATAGTTTGAATCAAAAACAAAAATGTCTATCCAAGGAGAATTGTTTAAAAGCATCATCCATATCCATCATCAAGTTGTTTTTACAAAAACTTGTTTACTTTCAACACACTTGATTTCATTCTAAAAGATTTTTTATTTCTTTGGATTTGAAGAATATGGTAGTTTGTAGTTGATTGTTGGATGTATTATATCCCTCAAATTATCATTTTATTGGCTCAGGTCACTGAATGATTATATCCGGTTGGATGTTGTGTAAAACTTGAATTTTGTTGAATTTCTGCAAAATATGACAAATGAATTTTTAAGTCTCTTAAAAATTCTTGAAATGTTAATTCCACCCGTTGTTTATCACTTTAAAGATGTCCCAAAGCTCACCAATTTTTCCCATTCTCATATCTTAATTTTTTCATCAGGCCAGGTCGACACTACCTTCATCTAGTGTCGACACACTTCAACCCAGGTCGACACTAACTTCTTCTAGTGTCGACACATATCCCTCCCAGGGTGATTCAAGTCGTGGGCGCCGGTTAAGGGTTTTCTAGATCCTGCGGGACATTACACCCTCGAAACCCCTTTTTCTATGGAAGGTCGACCCCATGGCCGTCTTCCACCTTTGAAAACGGCACCATTCCACCTTCTTCCCTCCTCCAACTCATCCTTGTCCTTCTTCCCTTCATTCCTTCCTCTCCATTCCTTGCTCTTCCATTCTCTCTTGCTTCCATGGCACACAAGCAAGCCCCTCGCCGTGGAGCAAGGTCTAGGGCCACAGCTAGGCCCATTCCGGCGGAAGATGCACCTCCAACTGAGAGGAGAAGCAAGAGGTGCCATGACCCTGCGGAGCAGCCAGGGCCTTCCTCTGCATCTCCCTCTTCTGCCAAGAGAGGTAGGACATCCTCTGCTCGAGGTAGAGGGTCCTTAAACCCTAGACGCAGGATTCTGGTTTCTTCTCCTGACGTTTCTGAGGGATCGTCATCTTCCTCTTCTGAGGCCACTCCTTCTAAGTCGGTTAGTGAGGGGAAGATGATTTTGAAACTGAGGGCAGTTGATTTGACAGATTCTCAGTTAGCAGCTGCATTTCCAGAAATTCACAGTTTCTTCTCATTCCAGTCTTGGTTACCTTTTATCTCTGAATTTCAGGTCATTTATCCTCGTCTTGTACAAGAATTCTACATGAATTTGGAATGCACCGATGACGGTTACAAGTCTGAGGTCAAAGGTGTTGTGATTGATATGCCCACAGAATTAGCAGCCACCCTTTTTAAAATTCCAAATGAAGGAGCCGATTACCATAATTTTGAGTTTGATCTTCATGAAGCTTATACTATCTTGACTGGATTACAAGCTGATGAGTCTGATCCCAGACAGACGCATGTCACAAAGTTCAACACAAACATCTTTCCACCTGTGTTGAGACTTATCCATCACATCCTCACCACTATCATCACACCTCAAGGTGGTGGTAGGGATAGACTCACTGATATTCAGCGGTTTGTGATTTATTACATGAAAAAGGACATCAAGATCAATCTCCATGTAATCATGTACCAAATCATCTCTGAGACAACCAGGAAAGATCTCCATAGGTCTCTTCCTTATGCAGCTCACTTGACTCCCGTCTTTAAACATTTTGGTGTGTCTCTAGCTAATGAGAAATCTAAGCCGATTCCCAAATCCAACATCTACTGCTTCAAGCATGTTCAAAAGTTTATGGGATTCAGGCTTGAGGGTGACCAAGTGAGGAGAGGGCCAGTAATTGTTGAGGCCCCAGTTCCTGAGGCTCCAAAGGCAGAGATACCACCTCCTGAGGACCAGCCTCCAGCTAATGAGGACCAGCCTCAAGCTAATGAGGACCAACCTCTCATTCCAGAGGAACAGCCTCTTGCTCCTGAGGATCAGCCTCAGATTGACCCTGAACTTCATCTACCCCAAGATGCACCTCTTACTCCTCCATTTCACAATTCTTCACCCACTCAACTTGCCAAGGATACTCCTACCTTCACTCCCCAACCTCAAGCTCAAACCTCCTATGCTTTTGGTGGACCTTCTGTGCCACCAGAATTATATTCCTTTCTGAATGAGAAATTTGATGCCTTCAACACTTCCATTCAGCAAATGACCGAGAGTTTTGAATTGAAGATCCAGAGGTTGGAGAATACAATATCTGCAAAATTCATCGAGCAAAAAGCAGCTTCAGACCATGCAACACAAAGGTTTAATAGGTTAATTGGAACCTTGGCAGATGCTTCTATTGAGCTGAAAGAACATCAAGAAAAGTTAGAAATAGTTCTTCAGGGAATTTTGGCAAATTTCCAGGCTGATGTGTTCAACACCAAGGAGACACTGACTCAAATCACCAAGACAAGATTATCCTTTGCTCATCTAGTTGATGACTTGGAAAGCATTATGAATTTATCTGCTCACATTGATGAAGAAATGTCTGATCTGAAAAAGGAATTCACAACTCTGCACAGACATGGTGGCACAGCTGGTTCCTCTTCATCTTCACAGCCTATCTCAACTGATTTCAGTGTGCTTCAAGCAACTATGTCAGAGAATTCTGAAAGAATGGAACATCTATTACATACCAGACTCTCAACTATCCAAGCTCAGATGAAGTTCAGCTTGACTTCTATGGAGAAAAGATTGACGGATATTGAGACTATTTTGATACCCATTCCTCCTCCTCCTCCTTCTTCCTCCTAATGTATCTTATTTTGATGATGTCAAAGGGGGAGAAAGATAGAAAGTTTCTTTTGGAATGATGTTTTTCTATTTGGTTGATTGTAAAAATTTTCTGAAATGTTTCCTTCTTTGTGAATGAAATGAGTTTTGTTGAATGAAATGAAAAGAAACATTTTTTGTTCTTGAATGTGATTGAATTTTGAATGAGTGTCATGAATGAATGGATGCTTGTCAAGCTGCTTGGCCTTTTGTGAAAATAGTTCATCACTAGTAACATTGTGTTTCTAATGTGTGCAAATTTCAAATGTTACTAAAATATTTTTCAAAGGTCCTTGACAAGTGTGAACAAAAAGAAAATGAAACATAGCTCAATGTTTATGTGACGACCCTCATTATACCGGTACGGTTATACCAACCCACGTCGGTATAGTGAACGTTGCCACAGTGGGACATTTACCCAAACGATAACATTCAGCTGAGATACACGTGAATATAAGAACAGAGTAGCGGAAGTAAAAGAACTACTATCTTCATTTCATTCATCATCCACATTTAACATACATGATTGCATTAACATTTAAAGAACTGAAGTCCACATAATCCATATAAAGGAAGTGCTAAGATAAATTACATAGTTTGTCCAAGTTTACATGATAATTCTAATACAATGCCTCAATTGCATACATCAAATGTCAAAATGTCACAACTAAGCTCCACCAAGCTAGCTACTCCCCACGCTCGGAGTCGCTCTCCACGGTCTCCTCCAAAGGTGTGTCACCTACTACACCTTTACGCCGAAGCAAGTAATGAGTCTAAAAGACTCAGCAAATAACACTACATCTATCACACATGCACATATCATAGCAGGTTTTTACATACCATTTACAAGACACAACATGTAGCATGTGTGACATTGAAATTAACAACCTATCATGGTAATTCTACTAATGAAACACATGATTCATGCTTTCAGATTTCCTAAATTAAAATCTCCTGTCACATGCTCTCTAATCATTTCAACACATGAAAGTTCTACTTTCAATTAAGCTAAAATATGAAAGCAATCTAGCATGATTAGCTTACATACATGAAAGAAACATTTGCTAACATGGTTACTACTCATTCTTACACATGCACATAACCATTTTACATGCTTCAAGCTTGCTGTTTTGACATGGTTTAACACTTCACAATCTAACACATGAAAGCCACATTCTCATTCAAACCACGACGTAAGGGTAAACATACATGGAATGGTTTACACATAAGTAAGGATTGTCCCTAGCATGGATTCTACGCATTGTACACATATAAGACATGATCATAACCACATTTATATTGCTGTTCTAACATGATTTCAGATCCTCATATCATGGATTTCAATCTCACATCCTCACATTTTGTTTTCACATTTTTACACAGCTTCTTATTCACATAGTACACACTTTGCACATTCACAATTTCACATGAACATATTAACATTTCACATTTTCACATCTTACACTTTAGTGCCGTGACACATAGTCCAAACCACCATAAGAAGGACACATCACATCACATACACATAGACGTCACCTAGGCAATACAATGACGACTCTTGGACTGCGCAGACCGGGAGAACAAGTCTCCACCCTAACCAGTGGTACTTGTCCACCTCCAGAATTTCATCTTAATGCCCTTAGGATCACAACACATTGAACCTCCTCATGGGGACTTTTCCAAGATACGGTTCCACTGCCCTCTATGGAAGCAGTGTCACACTTGGCACAATTTTACACATACCACATTTGCCGATTTTTAACACATATTTTTACATATGACGTTCATATCTCATTCATTCTCTCATTCACAACATGACTCTATTTTCCTAATCATGCCACTACAGATGACAGAATTTATCATTCAGAAAGTTTCACCAATCAGGTTGGATTTCCAGAAATTAAATCATTTCACAATGGCATGCATTAATTACACATATTTTCGCATGGAAATTTCATATTGCATTGTATAGTTGTCCAAATGACCTAAGAATTTAACCACATGCTGATTACAGGTTTATGATTTCACATGCAAAATTTCACATTTTTCTGACTCATATTGCATTTACAGAAATTAAAACATTCAGTTGCATGCCATTCATAATTCAACTTGTCATGGAACATAACCCGAATCTCAGATTTAACAATTCACAGATCTGAATCTATCATATATGTTGTCATAGAAATTTTTCCCTGAATTTATTTCACAACATACAATTTACTGTGGATTTTTGGAAATCCTACACATACTTCCTATTTTCATTGCAGTGATTACAGTAAATCATATGAACATGAATAATTTCTCAAATTTGCAGGGTATGAACTGACACATATACACATGGGGTAGAAAAATCCAGGGCAATTAATTCCTCAGAAATCATATAGACAGTAGATAATTGTGCATAACCCTTTTTCCCAAACATGTATTTCAATAAATTAACAATTTATGCCATCCACAGAAAATCACAGAAATTTCCACACACATCACATTAGCTATTTTACATAACATATAAAAATTACACTATATCCTCATGCGTCAAAGTTGGAAAATAATTACTTAAGGCAGAACAGTTCACTGTTCTGCACTGAAGAACTTGGCGGCAGTGTCTGGCCGTTCAAGGAGATGGACGGCAAGATCGCTGGACGCACACTGGAGATCTTGGCGTCAAGGCATTGACGCCAAGTTCCTGTCTGTGCAGGAACACAGACCGAGCTCCAAATAACAAGAAGAATGGGGAATCTAGGACACAAGGAAAAATGCATAAAAATGATAAAACCCTACTTGACATCTACATGGACGATAGGGGTAGGTTACTTGCCTTTCAAAAATCTCCAGAAGGATCAAAGGTGGCGTTGAAGCTCTCCTTGGGCAGTCCCAAGAAGCTCCCAAGAAAGCCTTCCTCCGGGTTCTTGAGCAATCCCCACAGCAGATCGAGGTCGGGGATGCCTTTCTCGATGTTCCAGCTACCTCCTTGTCGTGGTAGATGGCCGGAACAAGCTTCAGATCGCCGGATTTAAGGTTGCAAAGGTGGGGTTTTGCTCATAGCAGCTAGGGTTTTTCTCTATCTCTCAAAAGAGGTCAAGAGAGGGGGTTTTGGGGTTACACTCGGGTTCAGATATAGGAGAGAGGCCTCTCCTATCCCGCAGGGTTGATGTGAACCCTTTCAGACCGTTAGGGACAGCTCCCCAACGGGTGAGCTAGCTTGCTCCCGGAATTCCGGGCTCTGCAACGCATGCAGGTCAGAGAAATTAACGTCCCCATCGCTGGACGCTAGATTTAGTGTTGGCGTCCATATAGTTGACGCCGACACAACACAAACGTCCATTGATCTTAACGCCAAGTTGGCCTTCGGCCAGAACTCAAAAACATGCAGAAACCATGCACAACTTATACCTATATACGTGCCATATGTATACTATCATGTACATACTACCATCATACCATTCATACGCTATTTACATCTAATTTATACACACGCATGCATAAGTATACTAACTAGTACTTACGTAGATATTTGCATACATACATACACAAACATGAAGTATTCACATGCAATACAAATAATGCAACAAAAATTCGAGGGCCTTACACCCTCTCCCCCTTGAAGAAACTTCATCCTCGAAGTTAGAATAACGCTACTCAAACAAAAGGGGATACTTCTTCTTCATTGCATCCTCAAGCTCCCAAGTAGCCTCCTCTCGCGAGAAGTTCCGCCAGAGAACTTTCACTGTTGCAATACTCTTGTTCCGGAGATGCTGAACCTTTCGGTCAAGAATAGCTACTGGTTGCTCGACATACGACAGATCTGGCTGAATCTCCACTGGCTCATGACTAATCACATGAGACGGATCTCGGACATACTTTCTGAGCATCGAAACGTGGAAGACGGGATGAACAGTAGCTAAAGCTGGGGGTAATGCTAGCTCATATGCCATGCTGCCCAAACGTCTGAGAATCTCATATGGGCCAATGAACCTAGGGCTCAGCTTACTATGCCTGCCAAATCTGACAACACCTCGAGTAGGCGATATCTTCAAGAAGACATGATCACCCACCTCGAACTCCAAATCTTTCCTCCTGTTGTCGGCATAGCTCTTCTGCCTATCCTGAGCTGCAACAAGCCTCTTCCTGATAAGCTGGATCTTATCTGAAGTCTCCTGAGCTAACTCCGGACCGATCAGCTGCCTATCACCGGTCTCCTCCCAACATAAAGGAGATCTGCAGGGCCGACCATACAAGGCCTCAAATGGAGCCATACCAATACTCGCATGAAAGCTGTTGTTGTATGCGAACTCCACAAGAGGTAAATGACGCTCCCAATCATCCTTCCAATCCAATACACACGCCCTCAACATATCCTCGAGCGTCTGGAAAGTCCTCTCGGACTGTCCATCAGTCTGGGGATGAAACGCCGAACTGAGCTTCAGCTCTGATCCTAAAGCATCCTAAAGACCCTTCCACAACCTCAAAGTGAATCTCGGATCTCGATCCGAAATGATCGGCTTCGGCACACCATGCAATCTAATGATACTACTAACATACAATCTAGCTAAACTCTCTACTGACTGTTTCTTCTTCATAGGCAAGAAATGAGCAGTCTTCGAGAATCTATCTACAACTACCCAAATCGAGTCATTGCCCCTTCTAGATCGAGGCAAACCCGAAACAAAGTCCATAGTGACAGCTTCCCACTTCCACACTAGGATCTCCATCCTTTGCATAAGGCCGGATGGTCGCTGTCGCTCGGCCTTCACTTGCTGACACACCAAACACCTAGACACATAATCTGCTACATCCTTCTTCATACCGGACCACCAAAATAATCTCTTCAAATCCTGGTACATCTTAGTGTTACCCGGATGAATAGAGAATCGCAATCTATGAGCCTCCGCTAACACATGCTCACGGACATCTACCAAATCAGGGACACAAACACGATGATGGAATCTAATCACACCGTCCTCATCCCGAGCAATGCCTGCCTTGCCCACTAACTCTAAGAGTCTAGGGTCGATTTTCTGTTGCTCGATCACCTCATCCAAAACCGAGAACCTAAGGGATAACTGAGCTACAAAAGCCTGGCATAGTGATGGCTCTAACTCAGTCAACGCACAAGCCGCATCTTCCAACATCTTCCAATCCTGCTGGAGAGATGACCTCTTTCTACTCAGAGCATCCGCTACGACATTCGCCTTCCCAGGGTGATACTGAAGGTCGAAGTCATAGTCCTTCAAGAACTCAATCCATCTTCTCTGCCTCAGGTTTAATTCCTTTTGGGAGAAAAGATACTTCAAGCTCTTGTGGTCGGTAAACACCTCAAATCTGACACCATAAAGATAGTGCCTCCAGATCTTTAGTGCATGAACCACTGCTGCGAGCTCCAAATCATGAGTCGGATAGTTCTTCTCATGCTCCTTCAACTGACGAGAAGCATAAGCCACTACCCTTTCCTGCTGCATTAGCACACAGCCTAAACTAATCCGAGACGCATCCGTGTAGATAGCAAAACCTTCTACACCGCTCGGTAAGACTAACATCGGGGCTGACGTGAGCTTAGTCTTCAGCAATTGAAAACTACTCTCACACTTCTCGGACCAAACAAACTTCACTCCCTTTCTGGTGAGCTGAGTCAAAGGGGCGGCGATGGATGAAAATCCCTCAATAAATCGCCGATAGTAACCAGCTAAACCAATAAAACTACGAATCTCCGAAGGGGTCATGGGAGTCTCCCAATCCATAACTGCCTGGACCTTTGCTGGATCAACTGCTACACCAGCACCGGAGATAACATGTCCGAGGAAATGAACCTCGCGCAACCAAAAATCGCACTTGCTGAATTTAGCATACAGCCTGTGCTCACGAAGAACCTCTAACACTACCCTCAAATGCTGACGGTGTGTGGCCTCATCCGGAGAGTAGACCAGCACATCATCAATAAACACCACAACAAAGCTATCTAAATAAGGCCTAAACACCCTGTTCATGAGATCCATGAACGCTGCAGGGGCGTTGGTCAATCCGAAAGGAAGAACCAAAAACTCATAATGTCCATAACGGGTTCTAAACGTCGTCTTGGACACATCCTCACTCCGAATCCTCAACTGATGATAACCAGATCGCAAATCAATCTTAGAAAAGACTGATGCATCTCGCAACTGGTCAAACAAATCATCAATACGAGGCAAGGGATACATGTTCTTCATAGTCACTTGGTTCAACTTTCTGTAGTCAATGCATAACCTAAGTGACCCATCTTTCTTCTTGACGAATAATACAGGTGCGCCCCAAGGGGAAACACTAGGGCGAATAAATCCCTTATCTAGCAACTCTTGCAACTGCTTCCTTAACTCGGCTAACTCCGCAGGTGCCATCCGATATGGAGCCTTCGAGATAGGAGAGGTGCCCGGAAGCAACTCTATGGTAAACTCTATCTCTCTATCCGGTGGCAAACCAGACAAATCATTAGGAAAGACGTCTGGAAAATCTTGCACTACCTCAATCTCTGCAAGAGTAGGTGACTCATCAGCCACTGGCACTAGTACCACGCTGGCAAGAAAAGCGTCACAACCCTTGTTTACCATGTGCATCGCCTTCATAGTAGAGATGACCAACCTTCCTGCCAAATTCCTTGGCAAGGGGTGAGAGAACTCATTCTCACTAGGAATGCGGAAAACGATCTTCTTCCGACGACAATCCACTAACGCATAGTGCTCCTCTAGCCAATCCAAACCAAGAATAGCATCAAAGTCCTTCATCTTTAGCAAGAAGAAACACCCTTCTAGGACTCTATCCTCAATGCACACAGGTAGCGATGGAATGCACTTCCCAGTCGATATCGTACCCGCAGGGGTGTGCACAGAAGGGACCTCTAACTCCTCAGACTCCACACCTGACTCTAGGGCTAACTGCCTAGCGAACCGTTCGGAAATGAACGAGTGAGTAGCACCCGTTTCAATCAAAACCCGAGCGTGCACACCTAAAAGTAAAACCGTACCTTCGGTGACATGCTCTGCCTGCTCGGCGTCCTCGCGTGCTAAAGAGAACACTCGAGCTGGGGCTCGAGGCCTTCCTGGTCTTCCTATAGCTGGCACTGCTGCTACTACCGCTGGGGCTGGCGCTCCACGTTGGACTCCCTGCTGAAGTCTTGGGCAATCCTTGATCTTGTGGTCGCTGCTTCCGCACTTCAAGCACTTTCTCGTAATCATCCAATATTCGGTACCACCATGTGTCTTCCCACAGTAGGGACACTCTTTCTTCACACCAGGGGAACGTACAGAAGGTACCTGAGAACTTCCAACTGCCACTGGTCACTGGTGTGTCTGGTACACCGCTTTCTTCTTATCCTGTCGCTGGAACGTAGCTGCAGGTCTCTTCTGCGAAGCCTTCTTCTCTTCAAGGTATTGCTCCATCTCACCCTCCTGCCTACAAGCAGTGCTGAGGGCCTCGTCCAAAGTGCGGTGGTCAAACGCCACGAGCCTCGACCTCAGTGATGGCTTCAGGCCCATCCCGAACTTCTTTGTCTTCCTGCGCTCATCTGCCACTATATGAGGTGCATATTTAGAGAGTTCAGAAAATCTTGCCTCATATTCTAGCACGGTCATGGAGCCTTGAGCCAAAGAGAGGAACTCCTGCTCCATCCGATCTTGAATATGCTCGGGGACGAACTTGGCCCGAAAGAGCCTCACGAACTCGTCCCAAGCAACATCAATAGCTCTGTCCTCAAATCGGGTACGCAGCAATGAAGCCCACCATACGTCAGCTCTTTCCTGCAGTACACCACTCATAAGCACCATCTAAACAAACCTAACTTAACAAAACATACAAGCATATAAACTAAAGCATACCTGTAGCATGTAGGTGGCTAATGTGACCTTATCCTCATCTGCACACCTGATGGCTCGGAAGATCTTTTCTATCTCCCTCATCCAGCTTTCTGCCAATAATGGGTCGCTCTCCCCCTTAAAAGAGGGTGGCAGCATCCTCTTGAATCTTTCCATGGTAGAAGGTCCACCATGGTCCTGAGCTGGTACTTGAGCCTGCTACAGTACACAGCAAGCAATACACAATCAACACAATATCGCATAATTAAATAAAACAGACTATTAATCATTTTATTAGTCTAACTTGAGCCTCCAATTGTGCCTGGAGTGCTGCCTGGGTATGAGCCTGCGTCTGCATGGCTTGCACCAGACCTTGCATGAATACTCCATAATCCACAGGCGGCGGTAGGGGAAGTACAGGACCTTGCGGTGCCGGGGCCTGCTGCTCCGCCCGCTCTTCACGTCTCGGCTAGTCCTTACGGGCCGGCGCTCCGCCACGCCTACCTCTCGAAGCCATGGCTGTAATAATTTCAGCCACCATTAGAGCTACTTTAATTTATTTCCTAACCGCTTTCTTATCTATTTTTCATTCATTATTAATCAATTCTACACATGTGGACATTCCTATGTAGACTTAGCATGTAATGAAGATGATGACTTATGTATATTCATGTGCAATCTCAACCGGTCTCTCTGATACCAATCTCTATGACGACCCTCATTATACCGGTACAGTTATAAAAACCCACGTTGGTATAGTGAACGTTGCCACAGTGGGACATTTACACAAACGATAACATTCAGCTGAGATACATGTGAATATAAGAACAGAGTAGCGGAAGTAAAAGAACTACTGTCTTCATTTCATTCATCATCCACATTTAACATACATGATTGCATTAACATTTAAAGAACTGAAGTCCACATAATCCATATAAAGGAAGTGCTAAGATAAATTACATAGTTTGTCCAAGTTTACATGATAATTCTAATACAATGCCTCAATTACATATATCAAATGTCAAAATGTCACAATTAAGCTCCACCAAGTTAGCTACTCCCCGCGCTCGGAGTCGCTCTCCACGGTCTCCTCCAAAGGTGTGTCACCTACTACACCTGTACGCCGAAGCAAATAATGAGTCTAAAAGACTCAGCAAATAACACTACATCTATCACACATGCACATATCATAGCAGGTTTTTACATACCATTTACAAGACACAACATGTAGCATGCGTGACATTGAAATTAACAACCTATCATGGTAATTCTACTAATGAAACACATGATTCATGCTTTCAGATTTCCTAAATTAAAATCTCCTATCACATGCTCTCTAATCATTTCAACACATGAAAGTTCTACTTTCAATTAAGCTAAAACATGAAAGCAATCTAGCATGATTAGCTTACATACATGAAAGAAACATTTGCTAACATGGTTACTACTCATTCTTACACATGTACATAACCATTTTTCATGCTTCAAGCTTGCTGTTTTGACATGGTTTAACACTTCACAATCTAACACATGAAAGCCACATTCTCATTCAAACCACGACGTGAGGGTAAACATACATGGAATGGTTTACACATAAGTAAGGATTGTCCCTAGCATGGATTCTACGCATTGTACACATATAAGACATGATCATAACCACATTTATATTGCTGTTCTAACATGATTTCAAATTCTCATATCATGGATTTCAATCTCACATCCTCACATTTTGGTTTCACATTTTTACACAATTTCTTATTCACATAGTACACACTTTGCACATTCACAATTTCACATGAACACATTCACATTTCACATTTTCACATCTTACACTTTAGTGCCGTGACACATAGTCCAAACCACCATAAGAAGGACACATCACATCACATACACATAGACGTCACCTAGGCAATACAGTGACGACTCTTGGACTGCGCAGACCTGGAGAACAAGTCTCCACCCTAACCAATGGTACTTGTCCACCTCCAGGATTTCATCCTAATACCCTTAGGATCACAACACATTGAACCTCCTCATGGGGACTTTTCCATGATACGGTTCCACTGCCCTCTATGGAAGCAGTGTCACACTTGGCACAATTTTACACATATCACGTTTGCCGATTTTTAACACATATTTTTACATATGACGTTCATATCTCATTCATTCTCTCATTCACAACATGACTCTGTTTTCCTAATCATGCCACTACAGATGACAAAATTTATCATTCAGAAAGTTTCACCAATCAGGTTGGATTTCCAGAAATTAAATCATTTCACAATGGCATGCATTAATTACACATATTTTCGCATGGAAATTTTATATTGCATTGTATAGTTGTCCAAATGACCTAAGAATTTAACCACATGCTGATTACAGGTTTTATGATTTCACATGCAAAATTTCACATTTTTCTGACTCATATTGCATTTACAGAAATTAAAACATTCAGTTGCATGACATTCATAATTCAACTTGTCATGGAACATAACCCGAATCTCAGATTTAACAATTCACAGATCTGAATCTATCATATATGTTGTCATAGAAATTTTTCCCCAAATTTATTTCACAACATACAATTTACTGTGGATTTTTGGAAATCCTACACATACTTCCTATTTCCATTGCAGTGATTACAATAAATCATATGAACATGAATAATTTCTCAAATTTGCAGGGTATGAACTGACACATATACACATGGGGTAGAAAAATCCAAGGTAATTAATTCCTCAGAAATTATATAGACAATAGATAATTGTGCATAACCCTTTTTCCCAAACATGTATTTCAATAAATTAAACAATTTATGCCATCCACAGAAAATCACAGAAATTTCCACACACATCACATTAGCTATTTTACATAACATATAAAAATTACACTATATCCTCATGCGTCAAAGTCCGGAAAATAATTACTTAAGGCAGAACAGTTCACTGTTCTGCACTGAAGAACTTGGCGGCAGTGTCTGGCCATTCAAGGAGATGGACGGCAAGATCGCTGGACGCACACTGGAGATCTTGGCGTCAAGGCATTGATGCCAAGTTCCTGTCTGTGCAGGAACACAGACCGAGCTCCAAATAACAAGAAGAATGGGGAATCTAGGACACAAGGAAAAATGCATAAAAATGATAAAACCCTACTTGACATCTACATGGACGATAGGGGTAGGTTACTTGCCTTTCAAAAATCTCCAGAAGGATCAAAGGTGGCGTTGAAGCTCTCCTTGGGCAGTCCCAAGAAGCTCCCAAGAAAGCCTTCCTCCGGGTTCTTGAGCAATCTCCACAGCAGATCGAGGTCGGGGATGCCTTCCTCGATGTTCCAGCTACCTCCTTGTCGTGGTAGATGGCTGGAACAAGCTTTAGATCGCCGAATTTAAGGTTGCAAAGGTGGGGTTTTGCTCACAGCAGCTAGGGTTTTTCTCTATCTCTCAAAAGAGGTCAAGAGAGGGGGTTTTGGGGTTGCACTCGGGTTCAGATATAGGAGAGAGGCCTCTCCTATCCCACAGGGTTGATGTGAACCCTTTCAGACCATTGGGGACAGCTCCCCAATGGGTGAGCTAGCTTGCTCCCGGAATTCCGAGCTCTGCAACGCATGCAGGTCAAAGAAATTAACGTCCCCATCGCTGGACGCTGGATTTAGTGTTGGCGTCCATATGGTTGACGCCGACACAACACAAACGTCCATTGATCTTGACGCCAAGTTGGCCTTTGGCCAAAACTCAAAAACATGCAGAAACCATGCACAACTTATACCTATATACGTGCCATATGTATACTATCATGTACATACTACCATCATACCATTCATACGCTATTTACATCTAATTTATACACACGCATGCATAAGTATACTAACTAGTACTTACGTAGATATTTGCATACATACATACACAAACATGAAGTATTCACATGCAATACAAATAATGCAACAAAAATTCGAGGGCCTTACAGTTTATCAATGTTTTTCAAATTGAGTGTTTGAGCAACTAAAAGCTTAAAATCACATTTAATTGAAATCTTGAATTTTCATATGAGCTTAATGTTGTCATCATCAAAAAGGGGGAGATTGTTGGGTTGAGTGTGAAGACAATTCATTTCCCCTCATATTTTGATGATGACAAGGTGTGATTTTAATGCAAAATAATTGGAACATGTTAGATGCATCACACATGTTATGACCACATTTAAAAAGCATGTTTCCAAACATATTTATCATTTATATTCATGATAAATCAATGAACTAATGATTTATATGTTTATTTCTCAGGGACACATAATTTCTTCAAGGGTAGTGTCGACACACCCCATACTGGTGTCGACACAATACTTCAAGCCCTAAGCCAAAAGATAAAGAAATGATCAAGTAGTGTCGACACAACATCAAGTCAGGTCGACACTAGACCCAGTTCCCAATGAGCCCTGTCAACAGGCCTAGACAGTGTGTCGACACTAAACCAGATGGTGTCGACACTAGAGACCTCTACCAGAAGGCCTGTTTTGCAGTATTCTACAGTGCGTCGACACGAGATGAAGTGGTGTCGACACTAGAGACCTCTCCCAGGGAAGTGTTTTTGCAGTCTGGGACAGTGTGTCGACACTAGACCAAGTCAGGTCGACACACTCGGAAAACTTTATGACTTAAAGTTTCTCCTGGACACGTGGCACCCTAGGGAATTGATGGATCAGTCTTGGATCGTGTGCCCACGACCCCCAAGGGCACATTTGGACTATTTGGGGTATAAATACCCTCCTATTGGCCATCCAACATAAGAGAACCATTTCAGATCCCTCCAGAAATCCTTTTGGCAGCAAGAAGAGTTCTCCTCCCTGTTCTTGCTCTCCTGGTGTTTCCTCAATCCAATTCTCATCTGTCCAAGTATGAGAAGTGGAGTTTGATCACTGAAGATGCAATTGGATCACTTCAAGGAAGCAGATCAAGTGGAAGCAGTCGATTGAGAAGACTTCAAGGAAGATCCCAAAGCTCAAAGTGCAGAGTATCGCCCAGGGACTTCAAGAATTCAAGATTCTTCACAATTCGACCTTCTACAAGGGAGTACATCTCAAGGGAAGAGATCATTCATATAATTCTTCATTTTCTCTTTTCTCTTCTAAGTGATTCTGAGATTGTGCATGAGTTGTTGCATAAGTCTCATGAATTAACTCTTGATAGATTAGACCTATTGCTAGAGGATCTGAATCTTGTATTTCTTTCTAGCAAGTTGTCTGTGAGTCTTTGCGCTCAGTGGTTTCTGAGTCGTGTACTCAGGTTGTGGTTGGGCAGTCTTGCTTAGGGTTCTAGAGTAGTCTTGCTCTAGAGGTCGTGTGAGTTGTAAACTCAGGTTGTTGGAGTTGTCAGGCTCCAGTGGGTGTGGTGTACCCAAGTTTGTTAGTGGATCCTCACTGTGTGAGGGGTGGATGTAGGAATCACATGGTGTGATTTCCGAACCACCTAAAAATCTCTGTGCAGTGGTTTGTGTGTGATTTAAATTCACATCTCGCTAGATGTATGCATAGGGCTTTTCGAATTCACGTTTAATCAACCTGATTCCACTTCAATCATCTAATTCACTCATTTTCTCATCAGATCTATAAATTGCTCTTTCAAATTGTTTCTGATTCCATGCATTGTTTTTGAATTGACTAAGCTTCCGCAATAGTTGGCCTAGATCTATTCAACCCCCCCCCCCCTCTAGATCTTGTCCACATCATTTCTCGATCCTACACTTATAACTGCGAAAGTATGGACTTGTGGTGCGTGGCATGGCACTGGAATGTGTGCAAGATTTGTGTGAATGTGCCTTCATTTGATATGATATGATATGATAAGTTTGATATGATACGTCTGATCACGTGAATATGTGATATCTGTGTGAATATGGCCAATCCTTATGATACGATTCTATCTTGAATTACCTGTCCAATGTATATGAAAGTCAATATTTGCTTTGTTATGATATCCGTTCTATTCAGCTATTTGACTTGTTGGAAAAGCATATATAGTCATCATGTTCATATTCATATCCTGCTTATTTAAAATGTTAATCATGTATATTAGTGCCCGCACATTGAGATGTAAATCCTACTGGGTTAGTTTGCTCACCCTATCATCATGTCCTTTTCAAGTAGTGATGAGGATCTCGTGGACTCCGATGGGGCAGGGCATGAGTGAAGAGCACCTTTTATATGAGGAGTTGGAAGATTAGGAATATATATTTGAGTAGTTTATGTAATAGTGAACCATTTTCATGGAGTTTATATTTAAATAATGGACCCTTTAGTTGGTTCTATTGATGTACGGTTTTAATTAGTGAATGGAATGAAATGAAGAGTATTTTAGACGGCATTATTACTATCTCAAGTTTGTGGTTATATTTAATTATGACTCTGCGTTACTCAACTGTGATACTTACATTCGTATCGTTCACGCATCCCGATATTTATTCCGTTGCTAAAGGTCGAGGCGTGACACCATTCCTCTGGAAGATGTTTATGAGAAAGAGAAGAAGTTTTTCCATGCATTAATTATCTTAAAAAATAAAAGAAGATATGTCACAATGGTGCAAAACAATGAGTTTAACATATGACAAATTGAATCACAATGGATGCAAACATCTCAACCATTTGGAAAAGAGATGACAATTTAAGAAGACAAACCCTAACAGATAGAAGAAGTCTTAAAGAACTATAAATACACAAGATCTTTAAATAGATATTGATATAGAGATTGAAAGAGCTAGATAGTGCATAACAAAAAGCATTTAATAAGAAAATTAAGAGCCCATGCAAAGCTTAAGAAGCATTAAAGTCCATCATTCAAGTGCATTCAAAGCTCTCATTCAAGCTAACGATCTGTCAAGTGTACATTCAATACACCTTTAAGAGAGGAGAAGTCTTCAATCGACACAACAATTTCAGCCATTCTTAGTTGAAGTCACACAAGATCAACATATTCTTAGTTCACATTTATTTTGATCTATATGTTGCATTTATAGAGCTTTCGTTGGTACCATAGATCAACCTGCGCAAATGCATTAGGGTGGCAAAACCTGTTTGTGGTAACTTACTGGGTTGAATCCAATGAGTTGTCTTCTAGCTCGGAAATAGAAGGAACCTATTGGGGTAGATACCAGTGAGTTAACTTCTTAATCGATAAAAGAAGTGGGTCAGCATTGTGGTGTGTCACTTACTGGAGGGGTGTTTTGGGAGCTACTTTCTTGCTCGACAAAAGAAGGACCAATGGTTGCCAGTGGTTAGTGGAAATCTCAAAACAATTGGTTCTCAGGATTGGAGGTAGGGCTGATTGGATCAGTGCTGAACTAGGATAAATTTTTATGTCTTTTGTGTGATTGATCTCCTTGCATTCACGTGTTTGTCGCTGCATGCATTTGTACCTCAGGGGCTCATTCATAGCCGTTGTAATCACTTCTCCATACATCATTTAGAATCTAAGATTTAAATTATCTCTATTGCCAACAAAGTATTTAAGTTGTTGTAAATTGCTCATTTGACACTTATTTATTTAATTAAAAAAGGGTAATCCGTTCACCCCCTCCCCCTCGATTAAGCCATAACTTGGGAAACATCATTTACTCTCAATATCATAAAAGAGAATGTCCCACAAAATCATACTCGGGAAATCCCTGGTTAGGATTACACGGTTTAGCAGAAAGGAGTTTCTAGCAAATTCAAATTAGAGTAGGACTCGGATCTGACTACGTATAGAGATTGACAGTATACCAAGCCCATGAATGAAAGATTTAGTCATACGATAATTGTGGACTTGCAAGTTTCAATGGATTATGAATCCCCTATATCGTTTGGGGACCATGGTCCATTGCTTGGTGTGATCCATGATTGATGGACTGAAGTGAATTAACTATATGATAATTAATTTACTAGGACGGAAGTTGTTTCAAAGTTAGTCGATTCATAACTAGCTCGATATTGGGCGTAGAGACACACACATTAGAGTGGTAGACAAAACGATAATGGAATAAATATGAGATATTTATTCAACTTTATTTCTGAGTATAGGACTCGGAATTGTTACATGGATACGTGATTAGATTATCTGACCAGTCCATATCAGATTTAGATTGTTGGACCAAACCCAATGAAAGGGAATAGTCCAATCCCAATGTGAATAGGACCAACTTAGGAATTGGCCAATACTATAAATAGAGGGTTAAACCCATCTCCCCCCCCCCCCCCCCCCCGTCTCTCCTCTCTCTCTCCTACACCCCAAGTGGGAGGTGTGCCCTTGTTGGCCTCTCTCTCCCTTCTCCGTCAAACGTGAGGAGCCGTGCGTGGGAAAGGTTGAGGCATGAGACATCTTCATCGACTGCTCATATGGATACTAGAGGTCATGCGTGTGTGTGATTTCGATCTGTGAGAAACTATTGTATTGACATAAGGATATCCACAGTCTCCACAAGGTGAAGATTGGATCTTCAGTTTCTAGCTTAGCTGCTTCTACCCCATAATGATCAGTGAAGAAAAACCTGTTTGAAAAGTCTTAAATTTTATTGCGTTTTCATCTTACTGAATTTCCTTACAAATTAGAGGAGTAAGAAATAAAGTGTGATTGCTATATCAAGCACTAAGGCAAAATACCAAACCATGGCTTAGACAGCTTGTGAATTGTCTTGACTTCAAAGCTAGTTGTCAGATTTTAGAGTGAAATGTGATGAACCAATAATGTTGCATTGTGATACCAAGTTGTGATTCACATTGCAAAGAGATTGATATTTCATGAAAGGACAAAACATACATTGAGGTTGATTATCATTTTGTTCATGGTGTTATTATGTAGCGACCCTAGATATTTATGCTAAAAAGGCTCCATATCTAGACCCGCCTCTAGCTAACAGACTGAAGTCTCACATACACATGTTCAGTAATAATATAAAAGACAATCACATTGTATAAAGATATATGATCTCATACACATTTATAAAATTACATTGTCCTAATACATTGTTACATGTCCAAAAAAAAGTACAACTACTTGGGACATATCTTAAGGTATACAACAAGAGCAACAACTCACTTAACTACTAGTGGTAGAAGTCCACCCTCGAGAACCACGCTCTCTTATAAACACCTAAAAAGAGCCTGTAGGGGTGTGAACCTCACAAGTCATCGACTCAACAGGAAACCCCCCAAAACAATGCACAAAACCCACGAGTAACCACAAGTAGCGGGTGCAACTCATAACCACACTAGTTTTAGCTCAACTATAACAATTTTAAACGAATAACAAGAGTAATAAGAAATTAGCATAACTAACCGAATCATCTCATGAATCTAACTGGCACAAGAAGAACCATAATTAAAGATATCTAAATAATAACACTAGCTATTGCAGCACCATAAACCATAACTATTAAATCAGCTAAGTAGCTAGCGGAAGATAAACCATATTCTTAAGACACCACAGAGCCCTAACCATAAGTTCACTAGGCACTATTGGCCCACTTACGGTTGGCAGCAAGACTAACCTAGAGGGGGGTGAATAGGTAATCTGAAAAACTGAAACAACAATTACCACTTGAAATGTTTGGTTAGTCTAAATAAACGTGTGCAAGGAAATTAAATACGCGGAAACAAGCACACAAGGAACACAGAGATTTATCCTGGTTCGGTCCTTCCAAATGGAAGTCCTACGTCTAGTCCCCAAGCAAACTCTTGGAATTTCACTAACCAAGGGTACAGTCTCCCTTTGGGACATACAACACCCAGCCCCTGCTGGTCTTCTTCTCTTTCCTGGGCAAGAAGGCAGCCCACTGTTTCATCTCAGCCAGGTGCTTCTTTTACGAGTTTAGAAGCAACTCACTGGTACACACCCCAGTAGGTCTTCCCTTCTAATCAAGGGGAATACTGGTACAGACCCCCAGCAGGTCACCACCAGGCGCAAGCTGGTCTTCCCTTCAACAAGGGGAATGCTTGCACAACAAGCCTTCTCTTCTACCCGAAGAGGAACACTTCTGATCACAGAACCAAGGACCTGAAGCCCCTAGATCAAGCTCAATATAGACAATGAAATGCTTGATCTGAGACTGAGCCAAAGAAGGAAAGAGTTTACAGGACAAGACTCTCCTTAGGCTAAACCTCCAGTTCTCTCTTTTAAATACACAGAGACACACAGAGAGAATGAGGAAGAAGGAAGATGGCTTGAATGGTTCAGCTTGAATAGGCTTGAGCTCTCTTCCTTTATGGTGACCCAGAACCCCACATCAACGTTGTGGTCAGCCTGAGGGGCTTCGCACAGGGCGGTTAGTCCCTGCGGCGGGTTGGGCTGTCAAGCACCGATGCCACTACACACACCTGATCCCGGGCCAACATGTAGTAACAACGAATCCCTAAGGGAGTCGATGGACCAAATAATCCAACAACTACAACATCTAACATATAAATATAAATATAAACATAATCCATTATAAATCGACGATCACTAGTACGACGTACAAAAGTAACCACCACAACTACTAAAAGCCCGAGTCAGAAAGTACAATGCCACCACTCGGACCACGGTACCTGGGTAGCTAGCCCAAGGCCTATTTTGGAAAAGAAACCACAAGAAAGCTCTTCCATTCTGGCAGCCACGGACAAACGGTACAACTACGGCTCCACCTATACAAGTGCTAAGAAACTGTGGAGACCAACCAACACCATACTGCAGACCACACATGCTACAGACCCATGACTGGCACCTCAAGGGACTCTGGCCAAAGTTCCCTAAAATGAGGCATCTGGGGACCAGTACGTCTATTGGTGTTTGTCCCTAACCAAGAGCGCACTACAAGCTACCGAATAAAACAAACCACACACCACAAGTCATTGCCTCACTGTCGTCTTTCCCTTAGCCGGATGTACAACTCAACAAATGAGTGAGGATATCCAGGAACACGACACAGACTTCGACGGTACACACAATACTGAGTCAAACCTCAAGCACAATGTGTCTGCCTCACAAAGAACCTAGGATACCCGACTAGAGAGACAAATCAGATAAGCACTGGACCACCAAACACAGCAAACCACATAGTCCATACTAATCACTATCAGTCATTAATCAAACGTTTAAGTCTCATAGTCACAATCATTAACACTTACAGTCTAAACCACTTGTATCTTACTTACATGATACTTAATCACTTACATTGCCTTACTTAAACATATCAAATATACCACATACTGACCATACATTACCACTAATCTACTCAATTCCATGAAACCACATTTAGATAACTTTCATAATACTTAAACACACTAACCAGCAAGAGAACACCGAAATCGAGCCTCTACAAAACCCACATTGACAAGCCTAATAGAAACAACTTTGGGAACCAGAACACGACAGGGCCGACAGTCGCATTAAGAATGTGGCAGTCCGATAGTCGAGTTCACAATGAGAATGTGTCGGGGTTGTAGGCCCCATTCCGGACGTGTCCCCCCGACCTATCGCATTCTTAAACAGAATGCAAATCCCTTCCTACACAACCAAAATCACACCAAACCCCATTTTGCATCAGGTCAAACCCGTACAACACATCTAGTTCAACTAGAAGACATAAACACACAACAACTCATGCTTATCATGCTTTAAACGACACAAACAATGCTAGAAACGAAGAAAGTTTCCCTACCAACTCCAAGAATGCGAAGAACAACGTAGATCCAACGACTCCACACTCTGAACAACCTCCTTACGTGAAAACCACGCTAAAACAGTAGCTCCCGAGCTGAATCGCCATGAATCCTCACCAGTAAACTCCTCCTCAGCCAAACAGAGCTTCCTCCTTTGTTTGGCCGACCAAACTCACTTAAACACTTCGAAAATGAGAACACGTCGTAAAATGGCCGTCGTGTTAAGAACGCGACGTACCCAAAGGCTGCGATCTCAAACACACTGCCATGCATCAGCCCAGCACATGCCACATTTCCTGCAAGCCGACAAAAGTCCAAAACATGCGGCAATGAGAATGCGTCGCAGGGGAAGGCCGCATTAAGAACGCAATGCATATCCCCATCGCGTTCTCACCTAGAGAACTAGCGAGCTCTGTGGGCCCAAATCTCCCGCCCACAACACCCACACAACACACCAAATCCCCAAATAAGGTCCAATGGCTACATGTTGGCCCAAAACACCACATTAAACCCATTAAACTAAAATTCAATTACTCACAACATTACATTTTGTCAAAGGATTTGTACTCCTTTTCTGCCTACAGAAGAATGATTGGCGGATTTATTCATCAAGGCTCTGGGTGCTGGTGGGTTTGAGATATTTTGCAGCAAGCTAGGCATGTTGAATGTCTATACTCTAGCTTGAAGGGGAGTGTTAGGATTAGTGTTACATTTTGTAGTTAATAAGGGTTTATTTGTTACTATGGTTATCTTTAGCTTTTGTGGTGCCTAGGGTACTCAGGTATAAGTGTTTTCTCCCTCTTCATTAGAGAATAACAATTACATATTTTATCCTAAACAGAGTGATATCATTATCCTTACCCAAGAGAATCAAAATTTTCTATGCTCGTTTTCTCAAAGTTGGATTGATGCGCCCTAAACATAGCACACCTACTAGGGGCGTGTCATTTGTCCCTTTAGAGATTATAATATCTCTCTCACCCCACTTTTTTAAACCACAAGGAACAAATGGTGTGCCTAGATTAATCTACATTATTGATGTGTGTGAGGGGATTTTCCTGTTTGGGCCTGAGCCAAACGGGCCTCCATTGAAGAAGGTGAGGAAGACAGTCACCGGTGGCGGACAGAAGCCTGCAAATACCAGAAAAGGATCAGGAGGGCCGGTTGGAGAACCGGGGAGAACCCTCTGATGCCTAAGTCAGTGGACTGTAGAAAGGCTTGAGGAAGGAAGGCTCAGTGAAGTGTGTGGCTTCATGCGCATGAGAATGCATACCTTTGCATGGTCGTTGCCTAGGCCTTTTATAGGCGAAGGTCATAAGAGAGTGGGGTTTGAACGTCCTCAAGGGGCGCCGGATGGGGCGCACCAGTTCGTGCCCTTGGCAGGAAGTTACGCGTTGAGGCGCCCATTGAGGGGGCCCTACAGTTAACGCACCCCTTGATCGTGGGGAGTGGGCGACGCAGCCGTTGTAACCGTCACGAGAAGCCAGAGGGCTGCTTAAATTCTTCTGGTTAGAGGCACCGAACAGGTGCTCTGTTCGGTATTTGATACCACTGAAAAGTTAATTCATGAAAATATTTTACCTAAAATTATGGATTTTGGTATCTTTGATGAGACTCCGTCAATTATTTTCTTGAATTTTTCTTTCATGTAAGATTTACATGAGTGTGACTAAAATCTCCACTCTAATTCTTAATGTCCGCTTGAAACTCAACGGCCGACTACTGGCAACCGAGAGTCCGATGGTAGACGCCTAGCGTCTGGCTTTTGGCGCTCGATGCCCGGCGTCCTATGACCAACATCCAACGTCCGGTGCTCGGCGCCCGGCATCCAACGGCCAGCGCCTGGCGGTAGGCATCAGACACCCGTCGGATGTCGGACACTAGCCATCGAGCGCTAGATGTCAGATGTCGGACGCCGGTAGCCGGACGTCGAATGCCGACAGTCATAAGCCGGGCGCCAAACGCTAGATGCAGTTGGGCGTCGGATGCCGACTACCGAACGCCAGGCGTCGGATGGCGATCGCCAGTCGATGGACATACAAAACATACTTTTTTTATTTTTTAAAAATTATTTCTATTATACTAGAAAACAAACATCAGAAAATATTTTTAAGGAAAACATTTACGTGGTTACCAAATAGCTAATTGTGTTTTTAATTTTCCTGTAAAAGTTAATTCTTGAAAAAAAAATCCCTATAAATATATTTTACAAGCAACCAATTAGACCATTATTATTTTAAATGGTAAGTTCAACCAAGAGATGACCTCATAGTCACCTCCACTTAAGGCTGCTAACGGGTCGGAGTGGGAATCGAAAATGGTACTTTTCGTATCCATTTTCTATAAGAAAATCGAAAACAAAAAGTAATCGAAAATATTTGGTACGATCAAATGGTAGATGTATGTAGCATTAAGAGTAATGATAAAAGAGATGTCTTTGATAATAACATGCATAATAAATGTTACGAGAGAGACAAGTTAATTAGATTCTATTTACAAATTAAGGAGAAGCTAAAAACTTAGCTAAATTTTTTTAATATTAAAAAAATAAGATTTTAAGAATATATATTTTATAAATAAAATAAAAATTATATATTATCAAAAATGGAAACAAAAAAAATTGAAAACAAAAAAATTAATACGAAAAAATAAAAAACGGATCGAAAAATTAAAAAAAAAACAGATATTCATTGACAACCATACCTCCACTAGCCTAAAACTTCACACCCCCGCCCCACTCTTAGATTATAAGAATATCGATCTCTCTTCGGTTCGAGTGGACTTTTCTTTAGACGACGAAGAATGTAGTATAATGATATTTGAACTTGTGCAAAATTTGGATAATCTAAAATTAAGAATAATTTACTCTCTGTTTGAGGTGAAGCCCCGTATAATGGCGGAACCCACAGCCACGAGACGGGGTGGATCTCGTCATCATATGAGGGCGGGTACCAAATGGTACTGCATTTTGAAGTATTTTTCAAAATTAATCCGTCACATATCTATTTTCACTTTATTAGTTTATTTAACTAGCACAACTGTATTCCTACTTTACACATTCCAAAGATATTTTTTGATATATACCCCTGTCAAATATTATATTAGATATCCATATTCAATTTCATGAATCATCAAAAACATATCTAAAATATGTACTTGTGGTACTACTAAAATGTATCTAAAAATAGAAATATTTATTATAAAATTAATATTATACTAATGATGACATGGATTGAAAAAAAAAAGCGATCATATTTACCAAAAGGAGATGTTTCTCTCTCTTCTATAACTAATTAAATTATTTTTTCTAATCTAGCGTTATTGTAATCTTGATCTTATAATAAATACTTCCCATCTAGGAATAGAGAAAAACACAAAGCCCCCAAATAACACGGGGGAAAGATGGTTGTTCAACAACTAAACAACTATTTTATGCGACCCAGACACAATTTTAAGAGGTCTACAACATCGATCATGATGCAAGGCCCTCGGGAGTTGTCTATAACAAGATAATATAATTGTTCGATCGTCAAATATAAAGTATCGCCCGAGAGCATGAGATCTTGTCATGGCCTTACAAATTCTATCATGATGTATTTCAACATCATGAGGGGTAAAACTTCATATATTTGGACAGAATTGGATATATCAGAGATACTTTTGACAGTTAATAAAAGTTAGAGGTATATGTTTAAATATGATAGAGTAAAAGGACATATATATAAACTCTTTATTAAAAATTAGAAAAATATGATGCCGTCTACCTCCTCGGGTTCGGTGTTATCCGCAGAGGTTCGTATTCTTCCCCCTCTTGTCTTCCGGGTTGCAAGGCGGGAGCTCAAAAACTACCAGGCAGCAGAACCAGCAGCAATGGACGCCATCTCTACGTCCCTCGCAACCCATGGCTACTGCATTCGTCTCAAGTGTTCGCCTTGCCGAAAGTCTTGTTTCGCACGTAGAAGCAAGCTCCTCGCCCACCCTTCCCCTTCTCTTGCAAGTTCACGTTCTTTGGCGGCAGCAGCTACACTGGACAAGGGACGCTGCCAACACCGACTCAGATCAGCCCCAGGGGGTAGTGTTGCCACAATTCTCTGTTTCTACTCAAGTTTGCTGTTTTGGAGTTTTCCTCCTCGGATGGCCGCCGCTCGATCGCTCATACGATGTATAGCTTCCTAGCATATAAGGGTCTGGTTTTACATAATTAGTCGGCAATTTGGTGCTTTATAGAGTGCTCAAGTTTTTGTTCTGAAATTAGAGAAATGTTAACTTAGCCCTGTGATGTTTTCCGTTTTTCTTTGGTGTTTATTCATTCTTTTTTTGCTATGTCTGCTGGGTGGTAGTCCAAGAGCATTTCGGGCCTCTAAACTTTTCTTTTTTATCATCTGCTGCTCTGCATGACATAGGTTGGTAAAGGGAGACGCTAGTGTGAGAAGGTAGGAGGAAATAGTGTATCTTGTTGAGGTGGTGGTCGTGTTTCTGCGATTCTCAATTCCAAGTTTTTACCCTCTCTTTTGCTTCTGTCTTCGAACAAAAGAGATCTTCCAATTGCCATCTTGTGGACCGACAAAGTGGTTAATATGCATGCAAATTGAGAAGGATTTCTTTTACCATGCGTTTTCGTGAAGAAAAATTTGAGCTCTGGAGCTGTATCTCAGATCGCAAATATGGAAGAAAGACATCCTTTTTCTGCTTTTGCTGGAGTTCCCATAAACAACGAGTATTAAAAGATTCGACTACTAATATGTCTATATTTTTGCTGGAGTTCTCATAAATGGGACATGGGTTTCCACTGAACTAATACAAATATGTCATGCTGGTGTATCTGTGAGAGTGACAGTGTTGCGTGGACATGAGGTTACTCACAACTCATACCCGACTAAGTAAAATTCACAGAGTTCAAATCTCAGGAGGTGCAGGATTTATTAGGAACTTCTGAGGATATTGTAATATGCTAGTTCTCTGAAAAAACACACTAAAAGTCACGCAGTGCCTGTTACCATGGGTCATACAACCTGTATGAGTTAATAATGCAACAGACCATGAAAGGCATAAGCAGGAAAGCTCCCTCATGAACATTAATATAATAGTAAGTAAAAGGAAATTCACTAATAATTTAAACATTTTTGCATCACTTTCTTCTCTAGTATAAGGACATAGTAAAAAGTACATAGCCATTCAAATATCCCAGAAAGTAAAGACAACTACAAAGAAAAAACTTAAATGCTGGTATGCAACATGAGATGTCCGCTTTGAACCTCTGAAGTCTGACCACAGCATGCTCACCTGCTCAATTAACACATATGTTACCCTGAGTCCTGTCACTCTACTACTGAAAGGAAATGAAAATAGGTCAGAAGGTGGCACCTGAGTTGAAAAATCCAAGTAAAGATCACATGAGGTGTTATCATGCATCACGTAAGTGACAAAATAACAAGGCAGTACTAGATTACATGGAGTAAAGCAAGAAAAGTAAGTGACAAAAACCAGCTACTCCACGCATGCCTAAAATAATGAATTGCCTGTGATTCTTATTCTATAAAATTCATGAAAAGAGTAAGTCCATTTTATCAACATAAAGACATGTTCATCTAATGCAAGCCTTCTCTTGCAATACTTTTTGAAAACCAGAGTTATAAAATGGGAAGCCTCCTCTAGCCTCCTAACACAACCCATAAATCCAATTAATTGATTCAACTTATTTTCATAGGAAGACATTATAGACAAATAGAGCAAAGGGAAAATTAAAAGGTATGCTACTAAACTAGCAAACTCTACTGGCATTAATTTGGGTTATGGGTTACCTCTAACTAGTGCCAATCCCACCCTGAATGGTCTTTTATAAGTTAAAACCAACAAGCTAGTGGGTCACAATGCCGGAGTTGATCTTCATATGTCATCCTTTCTGGTTGGTTTATCTTTTCTTGCAGTCACAACCGCCCAACCTAAAATTCTCAGAGGGGATGCACTGGCCACGGTCATACAGTCATCAGCTCAGTGTAGTCATTCAGTAAAATCAACTAGGCCTCCACTTATGAACTTCCACTGGATGTTAACCATCCTAGAAGGCAAGTATCGCAGTAGTTAGGCCATATGGTTTGCACACCATGGCATCTTCTACGGTTCTACCAAATCACAAATTACCACATGTGCATGCAAGTAGGACAATATTCACTGTCCTTAGGTCCGCAAACTTGAAATCAAACTCTAGTCTTTACAGGCATAAAGGTTGTCCATTAACCTAACCTGATCCCTCAGAGTCAAAGTTAGACAAATGTCTCCAATCCATCCATGGTCATATGGGGAAAAGGAAACAAGTGTGAAGCATCACTCCATGTATAACAAAGAAACAAAGAGGCGAAACAATCTCAAACGATCTCATCAATCCCCACTTGGAATTCACAATCATCAATTCCTTTTTTGGGATTTAAATGATAGGCCCATCTGGCATTTTTCGCTTCAGCCACATTGCATCTCATATAAACCACATGCCTATAAGCATACATACTGCAAAATAAACTAGGTTGGCAAGCTAACCCATAAGTTACTACCGCATTACCTATAAGGCAAGTAAAAGCATCGGCTCTGACCCTTCATGTGGTATCCTAATTATGAATTGAGGAAATCCATGGGGATTTTTCACCCTTGAGGCCTTAGCCTTCTTGTCTGAAGACAACTTATAATTTACAACAGTAGCTCTTCATTAAAAGCTCATAAAATGAAAATTAGTGACTAAACACATTTCTTGAAGAATTCAACTTCTAATAAGATAGAGTTAGGGAAAGTTCAGATTTTTCTTTTACACAGAGATCTGCTTAATGCCTACCTGTCTACATATGGTACTACCTCAGTTAAATGTTGTCAATGTATGAATTCTTTACATTATATAAGATATCTTAAGGATGCAAGTCATTACTCAACATGGCCATGCATAAGAGACCTTATGAAAACCAATAATGCTAAAGTTTATCTATGGTCAAGCTTGCTGGAAACATGACATTATTTGCTGAAAACAGTAAGAAAACCAAATGAAATGGTGCAAGGGATGAATGGTGAAGGCACGGCCACACCAGGCAGGTCCCATGTTCAAAACCCACTCCGGGTGTTACCTGGTATTATCCCTCCTGCCCCTTGGGGATGATACCCAGGGTTTAAAATGTCCCTGTGGTAGTGAATGGGTAGAAAAAGGTACACACTCAGTAGGGGCTTCCAGGTATTGATCTTGGGGTCAGTCAAACGCCACACCTTTGAGCTTCCCACCACTGGGCCAGGTTCCTCGTAAAGAAAAACAGTCAGCATAGACGTATTATAGAATGAAACTGATCACTTAGGTTGAATCCTCCAAACCATTATTTGATCTGCAGCATATAAAGACTAATCCAAAGCTCATGTAAAGAAGGCTACTATGCTTAATTTTCAGGAATTACAGAGGCCTTATCTCCCCCTTAATGGTCTATTGGTCTGTCCTTCACAAGTCCTTTTCTTCCCCTAGCTTTGATCATCTTCCCCTTTCTCTCTTTTCCTCTGGCTCTCTATCTCCATGTTTTTCCCTTTCTCTGCTGCTGTGAAATGCAGGCAGAAGAGGGATTGAGAAGGGGCCCTACCACCTTTTATAAGGAGGTGGGAGGCGGCAGCCACAATGGAGACAGCTGCCAGCTGGAGACAACTGGATGTGGCCCTCTAGTCCGGCCTCACTTAGAGTCCCAGCTTTTAGAACTTCCAAGCCCTTTTGAGCTGAACAAGCCCAATGGAGTGGCCAGATGATGCAAATCACGCAAAATAGGCCCAATAGATCCCTTTATTGGACTACAATAAGCTTCTGTATTTTTTAAATAAAATATTTTTATAATCTATCTATTGCAAATAATAATATTTAGGATATTGGTATAGATACCTATAGGATTTACACATCGACCCTTTGTAAAACTGCGGGGCATTGCAGTACATGACATATTTAAAAGGTCTTATTTTCCAAACGTATCTGTTCAAAGTGAACATGGAGTATGCCAAATGGTGACAAGAAGTCTCTTTGCAGGTATCACAGCTAAAAGGTGATTACCACTTGGAAGAGTGCTTCATTGTGAAGTTCTGCTGCTGGCAGGACGGTGTATGCTGTTTTCCATGATACCAGTGTGTCTCTAGCGCACTTAGATGGATTCCTCTTTTACAACCCTCAAAATTATAACCACTTGCAAGTTTAGTTAATGGTTCACATGTTGATTATGCACTCTGCTTGTCTTCCCCAGTCCAAGCATATTGTAGTTATTTTGCATTTTACTGTTTTACTTTGACTTAAGACCATGTATTCTGTTGGTTTGGATAAACATTGCGTCATTTTGTTGCAGAGGTTCCTACTGAGATAACTGAAGAATCAAAGTTTGTCCCTTTGAATGCTGATGATCCCATATATGGTCCCCCTGTATGTCATCATACCTCTTTTGTCTTCCAAATTTTCTTACTAGCACTGTCGGATGTTCCTTGTCTGCTTAAAATTAACACTACCAAAAATTATATCATTTTATTTTCTTTTTTGAGAAGTGGTTGGCTACATATATGATATATTTCTAATGAGCAAAAAGAAAACAAGTTTAATCCTGGTTCTCGGTAAATGTTTCTTCTTTAGCCTATGTGCCTGCTTCAAAAAGTTCAGAAGATACATCTGTATGTCTTTCTAAGTCTGTGTGCCTTGTTGTACTTCAGGAATGGGTCTGTTTAGAGACAGAGGACTCCAAAAGGAGGCCTTTTCTATTATAAGCTTCCAAGGCCATTGTGTGCTCCCAAAGGTGAAAAGGTAGTCCTGATTTGACTAGGCCATTATAAGCTTCCAAGGCCACTTCATTGCTAGTGTCTTGTTCATGGAGACCAGTTGGTCAACCCAGCCCGAGCTTGCCTGCTTTTGCACACTCTCACATAACAAGAAATTTCCCTTACTGGCCACAGTCAAGCCAAAAGAAGCCGCCTGGAAACTTCAATTTTGTTTTTACAGTTTGATATCTTGAAAATGGAGATGATAACACTGCCACATTTCAGAGAACTTATTTGGACATTATCCATCCACTATGTGCTGCATGAACTTTTGAAATCCATCCACTTCATCTATTGTCAAATTTTTGTGTAATGGCATTCACAACTTTCTCTTATAGTTTCACCTACATATAAAGAATGAAACTTTGGTTCCCAACAATCCAGCATAGAAATTAATAATTACTCTGGGTACTTAATTTCAACAACATTAATCGAAGTTTGTGAAACATAGGTAAGATGTGTTTTGAATGAACTGTAACAGTGCAATTAATATTTCATGTCAAACCTAGGTGATCTAACTACTCCACTCCCATGTGTTGGTGTCATATCCTTGATTATTGGTGCAACTGACAGGATAACTGTATATGGGTAGACCACTTTGTTTCTTTCCATGGTAACTCTTTTTCTGTTTCAGGTATCACAGTAGTGCATCACGTTCCTGTTGAAGTGTTTGATGCCCTTTGCCATTGTGCCCTAATTTTTTGTTCTGACGTATTGTCAAAGAGATTTTTGAGAACTTTTTCTAATTGACACAGATTGTTTAGGGATGGAATCAACTTCATTTCATCTATGTTCTTATACATTTGACTCTGCAATATCTTTTTCATATAGTGAACACTTTAAGGTTTTCTGTTTGCTGCAGTATACTCATAAATGGTTATTAGTTCTATGCCCCAGTACCTCAGGATAATTATGTTTTGAAACAGCCTTACCATACATTTCTGACACAATTAAAATTGGCCCAGTACATGTATAGAGGTGTAATGTCAAATTCCTGCAGCTTCATAGAGGTGTAAAGTTCTCCCAGTATATGCCTGGGATACTTGAAAACTGGTTTAATTTGCCTTCACATGCAAAGAGAATGTACTGTTCCTGTTTTGGTTATGTCTGTATGGAATCATAATTTATGAAGTATATTTATGGATGTTAGAAATTTGTGTACAAGAGGTCTCTAGCTTTCTCATTTTAGGAATCAAAATGACATGATAAATTGCATTTGGCAATATTATTTTCCTACCATTGTACTCATTACAATCTTATGTTTTCATGTCATAGGCATTACTTCTGGTTGGCTTTGAGGCTGATGAAACATCCAAGGTAAATCCTTTATGTATTTTTCTCTGTGTATATCCTCTCTGTATTCTTCTCTGTTTTTTCTTTAAAACAGTAGCACAATTATCTGATTAGCTATAGTTTTTTCCTTCCATCCTTGTGATGATGCTTTACCAATAGGTTTTCTTTATCCTTAAAAGTTAAGGTTGGTTTCTCCCCCTTCTGTAACACTTCCAAAATGAAATATGCAAGATACTGATTGATCTAAATGGATATTTTGTTAGGTATAACACTATTGTTTCATACCAAGTGATCAAGATAATTGGTTTCTTTATTACTGCAGATATACCAGCTACTAAAAGATTTGGATGGGGAGTTTCTTAAGGTAAGGTCCATTCTGCAATCTCATCATACTTTTTCAAAAAAATTATTGAACCATGGTCATTGGTAAATTTGTTTTATAGCACATAAACAAGATTGTAAGTTATATGTGATATCTCAGTTTCTTTTATATACCTTTTAGTTGTGTGCAATTACTTCTATTCTAAAAAATCCAAGCATATGACAGCACAATGGCTGTTTATGTGAGGTTGATAGCATTTTATTTACATATTTCATGCGTGAAAATACAAGATGGTAGTCACATCTGACTTTCTTGCAAGGTCTATAGTGATGTTGTTGAAGCAGCATTGTTATTCCATCATATTTTCTCGCATGTCAACAATTGCGCTGAAATGGAAAACACGTCAAAAAATTATAGGCTCGTCAATCCAGCACCAATAGCATTTGTCTTTTCACCTTTGGAGTGATTTGGATTGATGTTGAATGCAAGGTCTAACAGCCATAAGCTGCTGCAATGATGTGCATGCCCTGTGTTCAAATGCTGAGTGGGGCGCTTCCAGTAGCAAAGCTGGCACTTCTAGCCTATGTAACAAATATAAAATCAAAGGAGTGTCGAAGTTGAAGTCAAGTCCCCAGACACTGGGCTGGGAATGTTCTAAGTTATCCTACTTTGTTTCTTGGAAAGGCTATAATTTGGCACTCGTGCATAAATATTACATTGTCTGATAGTCTGGAATCAGAGCATATGTTATAAAAAATATTACAGAATAATTAGGTGAGTTTTACAAAATACTTTCTGAACGTGCAAATTATTTAACATATTATATTTTGGCAAACATTCCCAAAGGCAAGACTATCATTATCATCAAGTAGCCTAACTGCATCATTGGGTTCAGTTTCATGGATCCAGTTTGGGACTTGATGATGCAGTTGTCTTATGATTCAGTGCCAAGCGGCCCAAGCCTATGTTCTACTTCATGTATTGGTGCCAATTTCTTTCAAAGGGAACTTCGAGTAGGGAATATATATTCTGAAAGCAGCTAATGTGTACAGAAACTTACTTTATTGGTTATGCAGCTTAAGTTCATAGACCGGGGGACAACATTTCAATGGTTCGTTGTCCCCTAGTACCTTTTAAGAGCCTACACATCAAAGCAGTATTGAGGCATCACTGATGTACTTGTCCCTTAATAAAGAGGGTGAGATGTAGGTCTCCGTTCTTCTCCAAGCAAAACCAGAGACTGAACAAAGCCAGTCTTCTGTCTTCTGCAAGAGAAAATGAGAAGAATTGCACTTCTGCCTATTGAAACTGAAATATTGCTAGAGAAGTGGAAAATGGCTTTCTCCACATAACATATTCAGGAGACTTGCCCAGTAATGTGTATGTGAAATATGTTGCCAAAAGTGACACAACTCGTGTAGGAATGGCTCTCAACTATTCAGAATGAATATTGAGCATGAACTTTATTGAAGTAAAGTTGCTGGGCCATCAGGGAATCAGCTTGAGCAGTGAAGAGAGTATAGTGTTCAGAAGGGTGGTTTCTAACTTCTGGTTGGCTATCTTTTGTGTTGCTATGACTGAGATGACAGTTTTCTTGGGGTTGGATAAAGTAGGATCTTCATTTTAGATGGGAAATTCTGACATTTGTGATCTGAATTTTCTTGGTTGGTTGACTGGATATTGTGTTAAGTTTATATAACTCTGGAATATTTACGGGTTTGTCTTTGCTTGTCTGATTGTATACGACAGACTTTTCTTGTACGCAGCAATATTCACTGCATTATCTGTGTAGACATAATCATATAGTCTTTTTTTTCTGCCATGATACATTCCTTACAGAACTTTTCCAATGGCCTTAAGCCAAAAGAGAAGTTATACACTGTTCAGAATGAATGGTGACCCAATTTGTTCCTAGAGGTATCATTATCACATGTAGAAGTAAAGAGGAGCCACATCGCACATTGTACACTGTGTGAGGGATATTGTATATTAGATCTGTTAAACATGATGACATGAAATGTCAGTTATTAAATGTTCATGCATGGATGGAGGATCACATCTGCAGCTTGCTTATGTTAATGTTTAAATAAGACTTGATATCATAAGAAAGATGACAGCAATAGGTAAGCTATTACCTTAAACATGAAATATTAAAATATTGGACATGCTAATACATGGTAATACTTATTGTATGACTTCAATTCAAAGCCATTAACATGGCTAATCAAATTCTTTCGTTTGGGAAATTAATCATTGTGCCCATTGCACCTGAATATTGGATACAGAGGATGGTTCTGGTTCTTGAATATGTGTACATTAGAGCAATCACTTTTGTCATTAAAATGTCAACGTACATGCTTTTTTTGCAGTCAGAGCACACTTAACATACTAGATGTAGAAACCTTAATTCTTTCTTTTATCTTTGTCTCTCCAGGAAACTGTCCTCAAATTTTAAAATTTTCCATAGGTTAATCATTTTACTGAGGACATGATTTCACTCACTGTCTGGGATGCGATGCACTTGGAGCAACAAAAAGTATTGGCTCTGAAGGTCAGATTTTCTTTTTCATCATGTATATGCACCATTGTCCTCTATTAACAGTGTGATGGAACAAGTCAGAATATTTGTGTCAGTGCTATATGCAATGGTTAACTGTTAGCATGACACTCTGAGAGTTGATTCTAAGTTAGCTTCTAATTTAATGTAGTTGTGTTGGATGGGAACTAAAAACACAGGCATATGTGATGTCTGTATCCTGTAGTACCCAATCTAGAAAGTTTATTCTACTTCAACTTCATAGTAGAAGGTTAACTTTGTCAGCACTTGGTTACACTACTACCTTTGAATTTTGAGGATAACTTTTGGAATAGATAGTTGGAAAGCCAGAATACATGTGGGTATCGCCAAATGGGATTGTGGTGTAATTATTACACTTTTCGTGGCACTTACAGCTAACTAGCTACAGTGTAAGTGATATGGAGCCTTCCCATAGATCCGTACCCCCATGTATCCATTGACCTTCTCTCCATGTGTGGACACTTGTCCCTACTAGGATATCAAAAATCGACCGGATCGGACTTGAATCAACTGATCCGGGTCGATTTTTGGGCCCCCGATCCGATCTGGGGTACCTGCCAGAGATCGAGTTTAGGCCGATTACAGGCTGAGTCCAGGCCGGTTTAAATGTTAGTATTTGTTGTTTCATTTACTTAAGATATTACATGTAAATAAGGAAGTACCCCCCATTTGAATCCAATAAAAATATTAAAATATCATCTCTCTTAACAATAAAAAGTTTAACTCTCCCATCTAAGAAGAAAATCGTGATTTTAGTGATTCCATAAAAATGCCGATTTTCTAATTCCTCATAATTTGGCCTAACTAAAAATTTCATAATTTAAATAAACCACATGAAATATTAAAAATATAAGTCCGGTGAAAAAAGTCAAACGTGCATGTGACTTCTCCAAGGGAGTCACTCTCCTACTAACTAGGACTTAGTTGTTGTCAGTAGGAGAGTGGCTCCATTGGAGAAGTCATATGCACGTTTGACTTTTTCACTAGACTTTCGATTTTTGATGTTCTATTAGGTTTATTTGAATTATAAAATTTTTATATAGATCAAATTATGAGGGATTAGAAAGACGTTATTTTGATGGAATAACCAAAATCACAATTTTCTTCTTGGATGAGAGAGTTGACTTTTTATTGGTAAAAGATATGATTTTTTTGATATTTTTATTGAATTCAAATGAGAGGTACTTCTTTATTTACATGTAATATCTTAAGTAAATGAAACTACAAATACTAACATTTACTCAAATGATGTTCAGGTAAATAAGGTATTGTATATTAGTATACACATATATGATTGATATACATATTGATTATGTTTATACATTAATTTGATTGTATTATACACTTTATTTTTTATGTATTTTAGTTAATAAATGCAATCCTTATGTTTTTCTATTTTTTCATTTTTTTTATTTTTTTACAATTTTTATAGGTGGTTGATCCAACCACCCTTGGCTCAGCCTGAATTACCCCGGATCGGTCGATCTCAGACGATCAGTTTTTGGCTGGCCAATCTGGCCTCGATCCCCTTATTCTTGAACCTTGGTCCCTACCCACGTTAGGCCTCAAATCAGTTGGTTCGACGTGAGGGGGGGGGGGGGGGTTGTGGTTTAGTTCCTGATGAAGCCAATCCAAAACCCGCAAGGGTTTGAGATGGTTCTGAAGATCCGAGGTTGAGCGCTCAAATGGATGATTGAAGAGCAAGAAATGAAGTCACGGTCATCAGGTCGATGACATTTTAAGCCTGCAAGAAATCAATCTTAGGTTGGTGCTCTCGAGGTCAACCCTCCGATGCTTAAGTCAGAGGTTGGCCTTGAAGAGAAACAATGGAAATTGAGAGAGAGAGAGAGAGAGAGAGAGAGAACTAGTTCCAAGAGTTCTCGCTAGTTCTATCCCCTTTACATGTGATTGTAGGGTTGTTTTTATAGGGCAAAAGGACAGAGGAGGCACCTCCACTTCGAGATTTGTGGGAGGAGTTGTCGCATTCCCCTCAAACACGTGTTGATTAGAGCTGAACGTGTGTTAACCACCTTTGATCGTGTATTAAATGTGTGTTAATCGTGCATTGGCCCACTCTGCATAGCTGTTATGGTCCAGGTTTATCACCATGACTCCTCGCGTGAACGTGGGCACAACTTTCACTCGGGCACGTAACAATGGCCTTGGCTTGCGTTCAGTCTACCCCTTTGTGTTCGCCATAGGCTGGCCTATTGTGCTAGGCCACTATAGCTATAGGCCCGGGTTATGTTGGGAAGAAGTGGTTATACGCAATACTTAACTAAGAGGGGAGGGGTGAATTGGTTGGAATAAGTTAAATTTTTTTTCTCCTAAAACAAATTTAAATTATACTAAACAAGTTAACACGGTGAATAACACAGCGGAAACAATATAAACTTAAGGCGAAACTCTCGTGACCGGCTATCCTATGCAATGTAGAAGGGAGGTAGAAGAGATGGATGCAAATCACAAGCATACATAGGATTTTTAGGTAGTTCGGCCATACAACATGTGCACCTACATCCACCACCTCACATTTCATGAGGATTTCTATCTAACTTATTTCAGCAGGTACAAGCTGATAAACCGATCACCACATAGTTGTTTTTCGGGGACAACTCCAACCCTAATCGGACCTTATTTCCTAGGTACAAGAACCCAAAACCCAACCTGTGCTTACAAAACGAGCACAAGAACACAGATAAAAAATGATTAGTTTGATCATACTATGCTCATGACAAAAGGAATATGAACATGACAAAGTAGTACGAAGATCCTATCCAAATAGTGAAGAGTCGCTACACTTTGTGAAATTATATGTCGATGAAGAATGCAGCACGATCTCTTCCATAAAAGCTTCCTGGACATTGGCTTGATGTAGGACAACTCTTAGCAATACCACGAAGCAAATTATTGGCCGAAGAAGCTTAAACTCGGACCTTGCAATGCATAGCCTTTAAGAGCTCATCCAAAACCCTAGATCTTGATGGATACACCTCTTAGAACGATGGGCTTCTCTATAGGGCTTCAAAGCGTGTTGATTTTTATACCCCCATGTCAAAGATAGCATCTTGGATCGCAAATCAAAGATATCGTGGTCAAAGTCCAAACGGAGGAAAGAGTCCTTCTCGAATATGGAAATTGTGTTCCTGTTGACACGGGGAAAATATATATGGTGTATGATGGGAACATAATGGTTACGTGTATATGCAGTTATGTATATACATGTGCGTGGAGTTACACATGGTTATCGTGACATAGAAGCACATATCATTTGATTTTGTTTATTCATTTCGTTTTATGTGGTTCATGTATTGATTTCCCATGCTTTTGAATTTTGCGGGGCGTGCCAGTCTGTCTAACAGACAGAAGAAAGAGTCCACACAATGCGGAGAGAGTATTTTTGGGTGTCCTTGGAACGGACAGGTATGATGTCCGTGGAACGGACGATTGGATTGTCCATGAAATGGACGGGGATGCCCGTGTGACGGGCGACTAGGGTGCGCCGTTTTTTATCTGAACTCCTTGAGTCCCGTATCCATACTCATCAGGTGATTGGAGTAGCATGTGCTGGACCTCTGTCTCCATCGACCGGAGTCGATGTTACATTTACATCGAGTTAAGATTCCTGGTGTTATTTAACATCAGTTTTAACCCGAATACCATTCATAGCAAAGGATGAGAAAAATATGCACGCTTTTAGAAAATCCTGATCATGACATGTTTTTCTTTTCTTTCTTTCAATGCTTTTACTTTGGGTATTTCATTTTTGAAATGACTGCCTTTTGGAGTCCAAAGTGTGATTTTGAGAGGGGAACGGTTGCATACCCGTGGACCCATTTGAGGTTTTTTTTTTTTATTTGCAAAAGGTTAATTAGAAATTTCTATTTGGGAAAACATGAGGATTGTTATTGTGAACGGGTATATACCCGTGCATTTTGATTCTGAACTTAGGGGTATTATGACCCGGAGCAACACTTCCGTATTAGAAGGATTACTGTACCAATTTTCTCATATGAAGTTCTTTTATAGTGCCATTTTGGAGCAAAGTCCGAGTTTGAGGCAAAGTTTCTTTTCTCCTCATTTCGCACTTGTGCGGGTACAATTTTCGGAGATCATATGGATGTATCTCCATGGAAGTCCTTGTCATATTGTGATTTTTGTCTGAAGTCCATTTCCACGGGTATGGTTTTTGTGGAAGTGCATATGTGCTCCCATTCGGAGTATCTGAACACAGTTCGGGTCCCCATGGACGTTCTTGTCAATTTAAAGTTCCTTTATGGAAACTGTCCATATGAACACAGTTCTCGTGAGTATGCTTTCGTGCTGCTCTTTGGAGTATCTGAGCGTGGTTCAGTTCTTGTTTCCTTTTTCTTTGGATGTGTGTATATCAATACAATTTCCATTTATTTTGGCAGAGTTTCTGCCTATACGGAGTGCCCTCACGGAGGTATATTCATGTGAATATGTATTTATATCCATGTGTCCTCGGAGAATCTTTGTCCGGAGGAATTTTGCCCTTAAGGAGGTATGTGTGTATGATCATAAATTTGCAGTTTATGCATATTTTCTCACCGGTATCCCTATTTGAATGGAGTATCCGGCAAAGAGGTACTATCTGCATGTGCAGAATCCCTTTTCGAGAGGCATATGCATGTAATTACAAACTTGTGATTATAGACGTATTTACGGGCGGAGACTCCATTTGGGCAGAGTTTCCTCTTGGGAAGACATGTATATAAATACAAAGTTCGTGATTATATTGATACGTTTTTTTAGAGGGAGAAACCCGGACATGGGCAGAGCTTCCTTTCAAGAACACATGTGTATAGGCACAAATTTGAATTTTATAGATATGTTCTTAGGCGGAATCTCCACTTGGGCAGAGTTTCCTCTAAGAAACATATATATGAAAATAAGAATTTGTGAATATATAAACATGTTCTTGGGCAGAATCTATCCTCGGGCAGAATCTCCTCTAAGAAACATATCAATATAAACACAGATTTGAAGTTTATAGATATGTTCTTAGGTGGAATCTCCATTTGAGCAGAGTTTCCTCTAAGAAGCATATATATAAAAATACGAATCTGTGAATATATGAATACGTTCTTGAGCAGAATCTCCACTTGGGCAGAGTCTCCTCTAAGAAACATATGCATATAGCACAAACACACCGTCCCGGAGAGTTTAAAACTCGATGGGAGGTGGCATAAATTACCAAGGTATCTAAAATACCATATGTCCGGGGTGGACGGTATTTAGAACCTATAACCCGTGAGGGCCGGTGCCGCTATTGCGGACTTTTAGTCGATGGAGTTTGTCGATGCCGTGTATGGACGACTTCTTAATGCTCGAGAGAAAATTTGATACCTTGACTCACAAGGGAATGAGATTGAGAACGAAGAGGAGAGCTTTGGGGATTTGGAAATTTCTATCTCCTTCAACTTTCAAAGAAGGGACAATAAGAAAGGAGGGCTATAACACTTTTTCTGACCAAAGGGGAGGGAGAGCTAGAGAGAGGGAGCCCAAGCCCAAGAGCCAGCCAGCCGAACCCCTTTTCCATGGGGAATGGGGGTGCCTTTTATAGGGGAAGGCACCCCCTTACATGCGTGGGATGGGGGGAGTCTAACCGATGGGGGTACCATCGGTTAGAGGGAAAATTCCCTCTAACCGATGGGGGTTCCATCGGTTAGAGGGTTTTAAAACCCCTCTAACCGATGGGGGTGCCATCGGTTAGGGGGAGGGGCACTCCTCTAACCGATGGGGGTACCATCGGTTAGGGGATGTGCCCATTTCCTGTTTTTTTTTTATTTTCTGTTTCTGTTTTTTTTTTTTTTGAAAGGGGAACCCCTAACCGATGGAAGTTCCATCGGTTTAAGGGGGAATCCCCCCCTAACCGATGGAACACCCATCGGTTAGAGGGGGAGACTCCCCTAACCGATGGTGCTACCATCGGTTAGGGGACTCCCCTTAACCGATGGAAGTTCCATCGGTTAGAGGGGATTTCCCCTCTAACCGATGGAAGTGCCATCGGTTGGAGGGGATTCCCCTTCCAACCGATGGGAGCTCCATCGGTTAAGGGGGAAAGACCCCTTTAACCGATGGAGCTACCATCGGTTAAGGGGAAAAAACCCCCTAACCGATGGTATCTTCATCGGTTTAGGGGAGGGGCAGAAAAAAACTATAAATAGGCCGGCCTCCCCTTCATTTGAAGGGGTCTTGCCCTTTGAAGCATCCCGTGCCATTCTGGACATTTTGTCAGAAGTTCTGCCGTCCCGGACGGAGAATCAATTGCAAGTCTTTGGAGCCTTCGTGGCGGACTTGTTCTCGTACTCATCTTTCACATGTGATCTTGTAGACCTTGTAATGCCGGAATTCTTCCGTGCCGTATTTTATTCGGAGATTTATTCTCCTCGGCATCTCCCACTTGCTTGGGATGCTTGACAATACTTGAGAGCTTGAACGGCTTTCAACCAGAAACTTGGATTAAGTCATGACTTTAAGTAACCTTGGGGTTACCGTAATCATAATCACCTTGTCCCCCTAATCAGGCCGTTAAACCGGTTAGGTGAAGTCAACATTTTACCGGTAGTTACCGACTCCTTGTTAGGTAGCCATCCTCCTTGCCTCAAGCTAACTAACTGGTTAGTTACCCACATGTGACTGCCACCTACTTGGCTTGTTGGACCACTATATAAGGGAGCATTGGTACTCCTCTTAACAAGCATCCAACATATACACATATAAATATTTTCTGTCCCAACAGTTCCCATAATTAGTCGACCGATTTCATCCAGTCAGTCGACTAAAGTCTTCATGACCCAGACGGCCAGACTTTACAATTTAGGTATTCTCTAGAACTAGGATAGGTTAACCAATAATCAGAGTTTGGTCGACCAATCTTCATATCTTGAAAAACCAGTCGCTCTGAGAAGTTTGGTCGACTGAAAATCAAAGTTTGATCAACCTATTTTCAGCAACATGAAAATCAGCTCTCTGGCTAGAGTTCGGTCGACCAATTTCCTACTTTTCTGCACACTCAACACACACATTAGACCATCACTTCACATATGAAAAACATCAATTCATGGGTCAATAAAATTCATCAATCATGATCATTTTGACAAGTGTTTTGTAAGCAATGCCCATCAAATTAACTAATATTTTTTTATCATCAAAATCTACAAAATATAACAGGTTGGGCCGAGATGGACCAACCGTGGGAACTCATTAGTTTCATATTGGAAATCTGTGGGTGTTTCATCTTATATATGTGGAGGATTTCCTCAAGTCAACACCTAGGCTTTGGATTTGAGTTTGGGCCTTTAACAGAATGAATAACCTTTTGAATCATCAATGGGGATTTCACTTGTTTGTGTGCATGCATGTGTGTGGATATATATCCTCCTAGTCCTAGGAGAGAGTATATATACTTGAGCTATCCATCTGTCTTCCTTCAACGTCAAAGGCTTCTTGAGTTTTAGCGGTTACAATCTATCAATGTTATGCATGGCTAAACTTTCCATATTCCAAATTGTATGTTTGTACAGACAGCAGAATCACTGCCTCGAATATGCATTTTATCTGGCTTGAGTGGAGAGGAGATGACGATGTTTATTGATGCATTTCCAGAAACTGGTATATTCTTTAGCCTTTATAATTTGCTAGTATATTAATGGGTACCTTGACAATGCAGTCTGCTGATGTGTTCAGTTATTTAGTCAAATTAAGCACATTATGGAACCAACATTTGATCTGTAGTTGGTGGGCCAAGTATTGGGTCCTAATCCTCGAGTATCAGACCTGGGAGGATGGTTAAAAGTTTAATCTCTTAGCATGAAAAGAAAAACATCAAAAAAATGAGAGAAGTGAAAATTTTAAGTGTGTACTAGTAATTGTTTAAATATCTATATAGCAACCAGACTCTTTGGACATAATGATGTTAGATATTACTGATCTGAGTATAACCAATATCATTACCAAAATTAACACAGATAGAGTCATTTAATATGACAACCGGACATCCCCCTAAGATGTACCTTCTCCTCTGTTCTTACCACTGCCATTTTCCCCCGTGTTGTGTGCATAAAGCTCGAACTGTGCCCCTGCAGGCTTAGAACCAGCTATTTTTGCGGCTATGGTTCCCAACAGTGCGAACAAACTACTTGGCGAAGTTATAGAGGAGATTATGGGGGACCATGAAATGATGGTAAGTTGCTGCAAGTCCTTGTAACAGATTCACAAGGATCATAGCTATATCCATTTGCTTCTTGACTCAACATAAGTTACCCTTTGCTGTGCAGTCTGCAAAGCAGTCAGATTGATCATTACAATTGGATTTTGACTGTAAAAAAATCACCGGGAATCAAAGCTCAAGAATCTGCGAGAATCAACTTACAGGTGCGAAATCTGTTTCAGAGAATTCAACCTCCACATTTCACCCTGTTCTTCAAGTGCATGCAGCAACGTTTACGCAGAGTGCTATCATGGAGTTGAAAGAGCACCTCATCCAATGTCTCTCAAGCTTTCCATGGATCTCATTCAGATTAGTCTGTGCATGAAGCATCTGTATATGTACACACACATTCATAGGTATATATTGGGTTCTTTGCATCTATACCTCCTGTTAAAATAATCTTTGGACGGGAATCCGCCTCAAATTCGCATTTGCAGATATGCTACATAATATCCCGAGAGACCTTGTCATAGCATGGCGATGTGACATCTTTTTCGAGCAAAATGTCAAAAATATCTGCTAAAAAAGAACCCCTCCTATACTAGAGGCCCCACGTTTCCTGTTGATTAGGTCATGACGATGTTTCTATTAGAAATATTTCGAACGTCTGTCACATTAGGTCACGGTGATGTTTAGGGTTTAGGATTTAGGGGTTCTATTGCAAGTTTATACCATCACATTAGGTCATAGTGATGTTTAGGGTTTAGGATTTAGGGGTTCTATTACAAATTTATACGACAGAAATAACCGGTGAGATCTTATGAGATTGCAGCTAGCTAAACTAAGGGAGTCGCTTTGTGCGCCGTGTAAGGACGTTGTAATAATACCTCCTTTCTTTATGTTTGCTTTGCACTTGTGAGCATTTGACGTAACTCGTTTGGTTTTTAAGATCTCTTTGTGTCATCTTTTTTATGTGATTTCTATTTGCCTTACCGAAAACAGAAGATCAAGATTTTATGATTTTCATGTAAATATGTTATGGTCATAAAAAAAAATATATGCCCAATTTTAAAACTAAAGGAATTCACTAACTTCAAAAATACTCGGGTTTTTTTCCTTGTAAGTTTCTAAACCGGCAGCTTATTTAGCATTTTTTTTTACTACAAAGCGAGCCACTCTCTGCGATTGGCATGCTCTCGTCGTCCCCATTGTGAACAAAAATTAAATAAGTAAATTAATTAAAAATCTCTATAAAATATTTGACTTATTTTTTAAATTTTGATAGAATTATAATTCATTACAATAAGTGTTATTTTTTGTTACAATATATATTAAGTCGTTTTACAGTAAAAACCTTATATATTACAGTAAAAAAAATATTAATTATTTTGTCCTAATTAAATTACTCGTCGTGACTTCGATAGAGAGACACAACATTGGCAGTGGGATCCATTAAATTACTTTGGAATTCCACGATATACCAAACTCTAACCGGAAAGGTTCAATCACAGGGACGGAGAACAAGATGGAACTGGTACTGCAAAAACAGTTCATGAATCGGCTTAATGCTGCGTAGCTAAAAAGTTCTTTCCCAGCTCCAAGGAGGACCACCCATGATCGTTCATATGAGCATGGGAGGAAACCAACTCAAGAGGAAAATAAAAAGCTCTTCGACATGTCAAATCTAAGACGCCATTATATACATTCCACAAGGATTGTGAGCAACGCCTTCCTAGCACACTCCCAACGCCCACCATCATCGATCGGTACCTGCGGGAGCCTCTCCCCATGAACCTTCTCCGGAGGGGCACTCAAAACGCCAGATGACCACGCCTCTCCTTCCTCTTATTATTGTCGGGGCTTTACCCACACCCACCTCCTCTCTCTCTCTCCTTCCTTTCCCTTGTAAATTTCCTACTATTTGAGGGGATTTATATTCTAATTAGGGTCTAGATTGAGCCATGTCCACCGCTCCATCATGTTGACCCACCTCTTATCCTTGCCACATTTCTCTACTCTACCCTGTCAACTTTGGAAGTGAGGGATGCAAACCTCACGATGATCAAAGTTGTTGCAGGTTGATACTAATGAAAAATGGGTTGTGAAGTGCTTTATTTGCATAAGTATTTCCTCTCATTTTATTATTCCATATCATTTATCTCCTCTGAAGGTTGCTACAAACTACCCCTTCCGCTAAAGGGGTTGTAAGGCACTTGCGTAAGTACGTGCTTTCATTTCATTATTTCATATCATTTGTCTTTGTGCATAGTTGCAAGGAAGGTGCCTTAAACTGCGATGCTAATGGTAGTTTAGAAGTCTTGTTCTTTAGGTCGAGTCCATCTTTAAATAAGTTTGTTTCTACAGCACTCAGGATAATTTTGTGCTAAGTGTCAAAAATTTCATCTCCAATCATTAAAGTAGCTCTAAGCACAGATGTCACACATTTTCATGGCAACGTAGTTGCCTACCTTAACAAATACTATTGCTACTGAGCCCATACTTGGGGTATGCAAAGGTCCATTCTCTTCTTAATCTGATCAAAGTGTAGAGGTAGGGGTTGTCGGAATTATAAATTAGACAACTAACCTAAGTACTCCCTAATAAGATAATATCTTAAAAGATAGTTAAATAAGTCCTAAATTAGCAATAGTAAAGTCAGAACAAAAATAGTAAAAATGCAAAAGAAAAGAGGTATAACAAGAGTAACAGTATAGCTCTCCGTAGGATGTCATGTTCTTTGTCGTATTCATGCCCCAGGAAATAAATAGGCCCAATAAAAATAGGTTAAAAGTCCTTGTGCAATAAACCAACTCTTTAAGGGGTGTGCTATAGAAAGGAGGTCAGCCCAAAGTCCTTAAACTTACACTAGGCCTTCCCCAAAATCTTCTTACTTTTCTCCCTATAAATGAAGACCCCTAGCTTTGAACTAGCTTCAGTGTAAAGTAGCAAAGTCCAGCACCTTTCTCACCCAGTTTTGGGCTTAGGTAAATGCAAGTTCACCAATCGGTGTGATGGCATCTATTCCAAATAGGTGTTGTGTGGTTGATCAGAAGGGTTCTAAGATTATTCATCATATAATTACTATGTCGTGAGAAAAAAAGACCCGGATCGAACAAACCCCTTGCTCCATAACACATATCAGAGAATATTGTTGGCTAAAAGTAACTGGGAACCTAAGCATGGCATGACAGTACGTCGTCAGGGTAAGTCTTAACTAGGTGAGTTCTCTTGTGTGCTTCATGCAGCCCAAATTGACTTAGAAGCATGCTTAGGATGCCTGAGAGATTGGTAGGAGGGGGGTGAGTGTCGTCTCTCACATTTTATTTTAAAAAGGGTTACGCCAACTTTATGTGCCATCATCTAAAAAAAAATCAAAATTTTAAAAAAATTAGAAACATCAAAATAAAAAAAAAATTTAAAATTACAAAAAAAATTTGAAATTCTCAAAACCAAAAATTTATAATGAAGACATCGTTCGTTCGCTCAACCCTCACTCATCATTACCAGTTGTTTCTGCCCAAGTCTTGCTCACACATTAACTTGATTTGTCTCACTCTCTCTAGTTCAAAACTTGATTTGAAACTCTTTTCATTCTCACCACTTTTATGTTCACCTCCTTATCAAATGACTTCATGAAAAGATTTTTTGTGATTGTGAACCCGACAGTTTTTTGTAATGTTTTGCAGTCACTGGTTTGACTACTTTATATGTGCATTGCTTTTCTAGATTAAATTTTCTGTGCTATCTCTAGTTATTTTGTGGTTTTGTTCGTTATTTCAAAAATCTAAAATTAAGAAAATCTAAAAAAGAGAGGCAAGCTCTGCCATGTAGGTAAGTATTTCTATCATTGTCTCTCTGCATTCCTACTATATGATATTTCTACTTACTATATTATTTCAAAAATTGACTGATTTTCAATGTGTTCTAAGATCAGAGTTCTCCTTCACAAAAATAATGATGATTTAGGTGCACACTTCTAATTGTTAGATAGGTTGTTAGGTTGAGTAAACTTGAGAACAATGGTCTCTATCTTGCACATCAGTTGTAGGAAGTCACTTGGCACATTGTTTATTTACCTTAGCAACATTATCTTTGAATATTTTATATTTTATCCTTTCTTTACATAATTATTTTGATAATTTTCTCTTTTTTTAGCCCATTATGCATCATATACATCTCTTGAGCTCTCACACCTCATAATCCATTAAGGTTTGATCTTTAGCAATGCCCAATCATGCTTTAAATCAAGGACAAGAATTTGTATTCCACTTTGAGTTTGAAAATCTTCTTTGAGCTTGTTGCTCGATCTAGTTTGCTAGTATAGTTCCTGTTTGAAACTTTCTCCCAATCAATTCAAACTTTCCTCTCTTGATTCGCTCATTAGCTACGAACCGCATGAAGGCCTATGTCATTATGACCCACTGAGTTAACACCTCCTCTAATGAGTGAAACCTGCAACCAATTAGAGTTAAAATGTCTCTTCATCAAGTGGCTGATTATCTCTCTTTCTTTATTATTATAGTTTTCATTCCAGACATAAGTCATATGTGCATGCTTTTCCTTGTGGCTTTTTTCGATGTTCGCTCGAGAACTCCCATCATTTGTCAGTTAAAATGGGTGTTTTTCATCTTAATGCCTAATTTTTAGTTCACTCAACTTTACTTACTATTCATTTCCATTTCATGTTCATTCTGCTCTCTATTTGCTTTGCTCCCTTATAAAGTGGGTATCAAGATATTGTTGCCCCAAATTGGTTATTGCTTTTGAGCTTGTCCTTGACCCATTATGTCTTAATTCCAAAACTCACATTCACATGAAGTTCATACGAGCATGAACGCAATGTACTGCAGCATCGCATTCTGAACTTGGCTGCACGATATGTCGTGTTCTCAGGTTTTTCCCATGTAGACCACACATATCTGTCAAACCGAACGGAGCTGAAATGTCCTAAAGGGGGGTGAATATGACTTCTTTGCTAAACTTTTAGATCTAAACAAATATATACAACTAGCAATTGAAAATCTATGGTTAGTGGTTAGTGTGGTGAGTAAAAGAGTGTAAGGGGAAGCATTCACACACAAAGAAACAAGACATTTATCCTGGTTCAAATCTCCTCTCCAACAACAATCCAACGTCTAGTCCTCAAACAACCTCTTAGGATTTTCTCTACCTAACTAGGTAAATACAACCACCAAGTTCAACTTGGTCTTCCTTTCTCAAAGGGATATTACAACCACTTGCTCCCAGCAAGTCTTCCCTTCACCGAGGGATAGAAGCCCACCTGCCCAAGCAAGCCTTCCTTTATCCTAAGGGGTATACACACAGCGTACCAACCCCCTGCTAGTTTTAAAAAAGGAGCTTGTTACAATGGCGATACTCATAAAATGAGAATACATACAGAGAGAGAGAGAGAGAGAGAGAGAGAGAGAGAGAGAGAGAGAGATGATATCTATTAGAGCTAAAGCACTCTCTCCCTGACTCTAAGTGTACTCTCTTAAGACTGGCTTGAAGATCTTGTCCATAGAGAAGAAGACTTGAAGTGTTGAGAGCTGAAGACTTAAGTACGCAACAGTGAGAGTTTCTTCTCTTGTGTGTGTTTCCTTGTTCTTCTCTTCTATCCTCTATGTATCCATGTCTTCTCTCAGACATTGACTAACTCATTTATATTGTCTTCTTCATCAGCTAGTCGTTTGAAAAAGTTGATCGTTAAAATATAGATGTTTTGACTAAAAATCTTCTTGAGTGTAACATCTCGTATCAAAGAGTAATGATCAATTTTTTGGTAGGCAAAGGATAGCTTGTATGCTACTATAGTCAGTTGCAATAAATAACTGCATGCACACAATAAGAAAAACCCTCTTTTTCTTCCAGGATGGTGTCCTGGGTAAGGAGAAAAGATATTGCATAGCGGACAAAAGATATACTTAGACAATGCATTTATCGAGTCCTTTATGTTCGCAGCAATCATACATTTTCTTAAATATGAAAGAACTGCAACACGTCAAATGAAATAGACGTCCATCCTGCATGCGCATATGTTTCTACAGTTTTTTTATCAAAATATTAAATGTTTTTATACATAAAGATTTTATAGATTATTTTCAATATTGTGACAAGGATTCTAAAATGACAAATGTATTATAAAAATAATTTTCACTTTCAAAGGTACGTTAGCACTATCTTAAAATAATGTTCTTTTTAGTTTGCCATGATATTCAATAAAAGCAATAGGAGTCAGTATGGCAAAAATAAATTTTCAAACAAGATTTGGTACTTAGGTATTTTTATTCAAAAAATGTTAAATAATTATTTATACAAAGTCACAATAGTAGTAAAGCTTCGACTGTAAGTTTGACTGCAGAAGAAAATCGCAGTGTGAGTCGGAGTCACACAATGACTTAAACTTTAACTTGAAGTTTGACTCCCACGAACTTCTTCATTTAGTGGGAGTGAGCATCGACTTCCAATACATGAGTCGAAGTGGCTTTCGACTTGTGAAGCTAGTCAGCAATAGTCAAAATTTAACTTCGACTTAAAGACAAGTCGAAGTGAGACTTCGACTTACTTTATAAGTCTTCGTTAGTTAGAGTTAGACTTCAACTGCTGAGAGGTGTATACCATAGTCGCTCTCACATTTCGACTCATAGGACTTCAACTCCACACAAAAGAATGGCAAGTCGATCTCATACTTAGCCGAGTTTTACACATCTTGTGTCTCACATAGATATATGTATACATATATATTGTTTTCATTTAAAAGAACACTCCCTCAAATTAATTTTTCTCAGTAACAAACAACATCAAATCACCTTAAGATATTTTAAACAATAAGAGATTTCAAGTATTTGATATCGTCAGGATAATAAAAGAATTTGTCATAATTAAAACAAAACATGATTATAATGCATAAACTCTAATTAAATACTTAACTACGCATGTTCACACATGTGCTCAACAATTCTTCCCTTTTTTATTGATGACAAAATCAATGAAAAAGAGATGTTTTAGAAATAAAATGCATGATATCTATCGCCTGTTAAAAAAAATTAATAGGCAATGCATTTACTTGTTAATGCACAATGCTCCCCCTACATGAGTTATCTCTCCCCGTGTAAGTTTTCTCATACTCCTATTTTTATTATTGTTCTTACTTAGTTCTCCCTTTTTTTGTGATCAACAGAAATGGATACAAAAAGAAAGATAATAGAATAAGGGAACTGAATATGTAAGAAAGTAAGATCACAAAATGACAGAATAAACTCTGAACTAAACATGTAAGGAGTAAGACAGCTGAACAAGTACAAGTGTTTAATACGTTAATAGAGTTTAACGGTGTGAAGAACTAGGAAGGTAAAGATCTTTGGTTAGCGGGTTGAGGAAGGGTTAGATGAGTTCCCAAAGCTTTTCTTCGTTGACTTGAAATGATGCTCAAATAAGGATAAGTCGATGTCGTAGTTGGGGCCAAATGATGGTAGCTTTCTGAATGATTTAAAGTGTCAGCAATAATACCAAAATAACTTGTGGTGATACTCCTCAGCCGATAGAGAGGCATATAGAGGAACAAATTTTTGACTGGCTGCTTTCTTGAGAAACTCAAAGATAGTTATGTTCCAATGTCATCCCTTAGAATATGCTTCTGCTTTGGCCTTGTAGCAGACTCCATACCTCTTAGCCCATTTCATTTCATTGTGTTCCTTAAGGTCTCATATTCCTTTCTCATGAATTTGTATGGAGTAAACTTAGCCTTCTTTCATTCCTTGGCCAATGAGGGGTATCTGTCTACCCATTGCTCTTCTATCATCCTCCATGTACAAGCATGTTCCACTAACCAATGTTAACATTGACAACTTCAGCTTGAATCTGTCATCATTAAATTTTTTTCATTTTCATAAAGGTATTCTGAAAATCTTTAATTAATCTTCCAGACATATCATAGAACATAAGATCCAAGTAGCTCTTTATGCTCAAGGGGGAACTCTTTTGCCTGTTAGCTTCTCGATATTTGGTGGCTTCAGCTTGATTTGCCCTTAGTCATTCTTCTTTTGTCATACATAGGCTATTATCAATGATGGTGTTGATTGTTGCTACTGGAATCTCTTTAGTTCTAATCAGAATATAAGAATAGGCAGTCATTCCTCTAACTTGTGTCCAACCATATCATGTACATCCAGAAATATCTTAAACATTAGAATTCTTCAAACAAACCAAAATACTTATGTGAATGATTAATAAATGAGTACCAGAATGGAGGGAGTGTCTTTGGTACTACAGACCTTTTCCTTTTCCAGAGTTGTTCTAGAAACTCTTCTGGTGGTACCAACTTAACTAGAGTTGGTGCATCTGGATCTTCAGTAGGATCCACAGTTACTGGGAGGCTAGAGAAGTAGCTGGGTGGATAAAATTAAAGTCTGGAGGAGTGTCAGGTATGAAATGAGGACCTTCAAAGTCAACTATCAAACTAGATTGTATGGAAAGATTCTTTGCCATGGATGTTGGAGGAAAAAATTTCAGGTATCAACTTTCGGTTTGTTGGAGATTAAGGTGGAATGGGTAAAAGGCTTAGAGCTGGCTGTTCTGGCTTAGGTGTGGAGGATGTAGATTTTGAATGTTCTGGCTTGGGTGTGATGGTTGCAGATTCTGGTAGAGGTAGTAGTAGAAGAGGTGGAGATGAGGATTTGGAGGCTAATGGGATTGGTGTTGGAGGAGAAGGTTTTGGTCCTGATATGATACCTTGAATCCAGGTTTTACCACCTTTCGTTTAGCCTTTTCTGGAACACTTGGGATAGAGTTCCCTGGGGTGAATCAGCCTTCTTTTATTCTGTTACCTCCATGGTGGCCTTCTCTATAGCTGCCTCTGCTATAGGTTCTTCTGCTACTTTCTGTTTTTCTACTGCTGCTGCTTCTGGCATTTCTATTGTTAGTGTTGGTTCCTTGTTCTCAGGTGCTGACTATATAACGTCTTCTATTTCTACTTTTGAAACTACTGGAGAGACTGCACTTGACTATATAGTAGTGCTGCCTTTATTATGGCTGTAAATAAACTGGAAAAACATATCTTTCAACTGAGTCATCTTATCAATCATCATATCTACTTTTACGTCAATCTAATTAAATTGCATCTGAATGATGCCTATCATATCTTGTTGCTTGAGAATCAATTCATATAGATCATCTATGCTCTTGCTGGTGTTGGACTCCCCCTCAGACCATTGCTTCTGTGTAGGTCTGATCTCAGGGATGGTAGGAATCTCTATTGATGATGGCTACTCCTGTATTGTTTCTTTAAATAGTTGATGTTGTACACTAGCCTACTCTTCTTCATCTCTGTCTCAGAGGATACTTGCCCTTTAACTCTGTCAGAACTTGAGCACAGTGTGAGTTGCTATCCTTAGGATGAAATGAATCTTCTGAAGAGATTTTAGTGAAGCCAATGAATTTGCCTTTCGGAAGGAATAGAGTTTGCTCAATAGTATCTTGTATTTGAGTTTGAATAGGCTGAGTGGGCACTTCGGCTGCTGGTGCCACATCAATTGTCTCAGTTGCAACTGGTTCTGCTTCGATTGATGCTGGTTGTACTGAGGGCGTCTTCATCACAATGTATGTGAATACTTCATGTGTGCAATCTGAAACATAATCCTTCGTCCAAATGTTCTGTTCCTTATCCACTAGACAGTAGGGGCTCCTACAAAGTGTAGAAAGTCCAATGCTTTCTTTCATGGTGTTGCAATCTCATTCTTCATATCAACATCATGCATCCTGAACAAGACTAATAGCAAAGATCCATAAGGGAATGGCTCGTTCAAGTTTATGGAACAAGTCATCCTTTCCATGATCACCGATGCCAGGTTTACTTGGTGCCCTTGGATGGCCCAAAATAGCAGGTTACCATCTCTGTTGGAAATGGATGAGTGAGGTCTCTGCCCTTGGTGTGATGATGGTGGTGATGATAGCATGTAAGAGTATCTTTTCTACAGAGCTGATTGATGATCAGAGCCTTCTTGTGGATGTCTCCCTTATGGCCAATAATTCCAAGATGTTGCTTCTCTAATGTCACAGTTCATTCAACTTATGTCCTTCCTTTGGACATTCCAGTATTTCTGCCAAAATATATTAAAAAATATTATCTGCTTCCCTTTTACTGTTACCTCCAACTTTCCAACTTCTGTTATTGCCAAGGTAACGTAGAATGCCTTGATCACATCTTCATATATTGGTTCCTACAGTCCACAGATCTTCTTCCATCCCATTAGTTCAATGATATCTGTCACTAGTGCTAGCTTGCCCTTAAGCTGTGAGAAGTCTACAACTTTCCCAGAGCATATCGATGCCTTTGTTTCAGACAGCCTTTTGAAATGCTCTGGGGTGAAAAAGGTCACATCCAAAGCCCTAGAAGTGACCATCTAATCTAGAAATCAATGAAATGATTTTTGTGAAGAGAGAACTAGATACACAAATCACTTAGAAGTTTGAATCAAGGGAAAAGATCCTACCTTTTTGTGTTTTGAAGAAGAAAAAAAAAGTTGTAGAAATCTTCAGGAGGATGAGCCGGGAAGAATGCATGTCATGAAAATTTTCAGAGTTTGTAAATACTGGTAGATAGGAGTTTAGGAAAACGAATCACTGTTATAAGAGAATTTTCTTAGTAAAGGGGTCAAAAGATCAATGGATGGTAGTTGAAGTTGACTAGATGAACGACTGGGATGAATACTTCGACTGTGCGAATAGAAAATTGGAGAGATAAAAAGATAATACTATTATTTTATTATTTTTATTCACAGTTTGATTGCAGTTACTAATAACTCCAACTATTATGACTTTGACTCTAACTTCAACTCTCCTTATACAACTTCGACTGAATGTACAACTTCGACTAAAGTAGAGTAGCTTCGATAGGGCTGCAAACAAATTCTGAAATTTCGACCCAATTTTGATAAAAATTATCAAATTCAGAATTAAAATTTTATACCGATAACTTATCAGAATCAGATATTCCGATATATTATCAGAATCTATTAATCCAGAACCGATATCCGATTAAAATATGATAAAAATAAAAGTTAAAAAAAAAAAGCTTATCTAAGGGCGAGAGTTCAAATTTCTTCCCACCTTCTACCGCGTTTTAGGAAACCCAATGCTACCCCCCCCCACCCCGCAGCCGCGATGGCGGCTATTACAATAAGAGAGCGAGATCGCGAGCTACTCCTTCCCATGGGGGAGGCCCTTGTTGCGCCGCCACCTCATCCCACCACCACAACTCGGGCCATGAGGTCAGTGTCTCCTTATCAACGGCGAGGAAAGGAGAAGCGGCGAGGGAGAAGGTGTCAACGGGGCTGCGGAGATGGCAGTTGGGATCTAGTTGCAACGACATGGAGGATCCGACGGCCCTGGATCCAACAGCGATGACGACTGTAATTTGGTTGCAGTGGCGCAGCGGTGGCGGCTGAAAAGTGCAGCGGCACGGTGGCGACGTGATCCATCGGCAGCGCCAGTAGATACGTCTTCCCCAACCTCATCCCCCGTGCCCCCCCCCCTTCTCCCCACCATCCAGCCAACCCCTCCCCATCTCGGTCTCTCCCTCTCTCAAAAATGTGGTTTGGTTCCGATTCCGGTAATATTATCGAATCGAAATGGGATCGGAATAAGTTGTTCTGATTTTATCGAAATCGAAAATATCGGATTATTATGGGAATCGAAATTAGAACTCATGATTTTGAGTCCAAAACAGACCCGGTTGCACCCCTAAGCTTCGACTTCCACTTCTGTTGTAGTTAAACATCAACTGCAACTTCTGTTGAAAGTTTGACTAGAGGTCATTATCAGTCGAAGTGATGATCAACTGTCAATGGCTTTCAACACTTAGTCATTTTATTGCATGTGTTCTTGATATTTTATTCAGAATTGCACATGCCAATTTCTCTTCTAATTGATATAAATCTATCTTCTGATAATGGCTTATTAAATTATCAACAAATTCAAGTAGAATATACCAGTACTTACATGGGCTCTGATAAAATGATGTCTAACCTCAATATACTTGGTTCTTGAGTACTGGATGGGATTTTTGGTCAGATTGATTGCGCTTATATTATTACAAAGCATTGGAATCTTGTTTAGCTCATGAACATAGTGTAATGTTTTGACCGTTCGAATTGTGATTCGGTTGGCATATGGGCCGATGTGTGTGGTCTTGGGTTTTTGAGATTTGGCAGGTTGTGTGGGTGTTGTGGGCCAGAAATTCAGACCCAACAAGTCCACTGGTTCTCTATTTGAGAACGCGACATGGGAGGGCATCACGTTCAGAATGTGTCCCCCGCCTACATTGCGTTCTCCCCACCACTTATTTTCGGTCTTCAGTCGTCTGCGCGATGTGTGGAGCATGCATGGTAGATGCTTGGCATTGGTTTTTGGAACGCATCGGCCAAGAACGTCGTGTTCTTAACGCGATAGCCTGCTACGTCGTGTTCTCAACTCCGACTGTTTAATAGAGTGTAGGTCATCCAAATAGAGCAAGAATCCCTGTTCGGCCGAGGGGAGAGTTCTTGAGGTTTTTTGGGCAACTTTGACTCCAAGCTTGTGATTCAGTGTGTTCTTGGCGCGAGGAGGTTGTACGGAGTGTGGGAAATGCCGATTAATTGGAGTTCTTCGTGTTCTTCTCGCTGGTAGGGAGATTCTCCTCTGTTAATCTCCGTTTATGCATGGTTTGATGGTTTGGATGCATGTAAAAGGTTTTGGTAAGTATGCATGGTAGTATAATGATTTATGGCTTTGTGAGTGATCATGGTAGGTTAAATGGTGTGTTGTATAGAGTTTTCGGTGCAGATTTTTCAGACTAGTAATCAATCTATGAATGAGGCAGACCCGGTGGTCGCGTTCTGAACACGACAGGCCAACTTGACATGTTCACTTCCAGAACATGTCGTATCGAGGCGTCGAGTTCTGAACGCGACACCCGACCCTATCGCGTTCATGTGTTCTGGAAGTGAACAAATGTATTATAAAAATATTTTTCATTTTCAATGGTACATTTGCACGATCTTAAAATAATATTCTTTTCAGTTTGCCATGATATTCAATAAAAGCAATACGTCAATATGGCAAAAATATTTTTTCAAACAAGAATTGGTACTTAGGTATTTTTGTTCAAAAAATGTTAAATAATCATTTGTACGAAATCACAATAATAGTAAAGCCTCCACTGTAAGTATGACCGCAAAAGAAAATCACAGTGTGAGTCAAAGTTACACGATGAATTAAACTTCTACTTGAAGATTGACTCCAGTAAAATTCTTCATTAGTCAGAGAGCACCGACTTCCAATACATGAGTCGAAGTGGCTTTCGACTTGTAAATCTAGTTAGCAATAGTCGAAGTTGGACTTCAACTTAAAGATAAGTCAGAGTAACACTTCAATTTACTTTATAAGTCTTCGTCAGTTGGAGTTAGACTTCGACTGCTAATAGGCTTATACTGTAGTCGATCTCAAACTTCACCTCACAGGACTTCGACTCCATACAAAATAATGGTTCTTAGTAACAAAGAACATCAAATCACTTTAAGATATTTAACGCAACAAGAGATTTCAAGTATTTGATATCATCAGGATAATAAAAAGATTTTGTCATTATCAAAATAAGACATGATTATAATGCAAAAACTCTAATTAAATAATTAACTATGTATGTTCATACATGTGCTCAACAGTAGCTAGACTTTCTTGTTTTTTTTCTCTTCAAAGGCTGCATTTGGATGGGTTACAAGGTTTTTTCTAGCCCAAATTTCTTTGTATTTATACCTTAAACAGCCTAAATCCTATTTTTCTAGGATTTATCATCCAAATAAGGTTTTTTTTTTGTATTCATCCTTTGATTGCGAGTTAGGGTTTCCTCCTCCAATAAATACCTCCCTAGTGCCAAAGAGCCAAGGAGGATTCCAAGATCAGCTCATGGAGGCGATGCCTTACAAATTCTAACCCTTCTTCACCACTCACAAGCCATAGCCCCTTTGGGCATCATCCTCTCTCCCTTTCTTTTATCTTTATTTTCAACGCATGCATGTTAGCATAGGCTTTCCTTCGGTTTTCTCATAATCTCTCATCTTTTAAGCAAGTAAACACACTAATTCTTTCCCAAAACAAGGTTTAAAACCTATCTCCAGTTAGTTCCCCCCATGTTCTTCATGTTTCTTTTCTTTAAGGGCAGATGCTACACAAAGTCTTTGATCTAATGGGTTTTTCCTCCACACAATCTCTTCTGCAAGTAAAGGCCGATAGCACAACATTTTTTGACTGGCTAGAGAGTGAGGAAGGAAGAAAACATCATCCCTTAACTTAGAGGTTGAAAGTGACATAGAGGAGCAACACATTCTTAAGGCGACATCTTGAACGTCGCATTCTTAGATGCACATCCCAATCCCTTATTTTTTAATATTTCTGAAGTAATTAACCTTGTTTATCTCTTTTATCATCTCTAGTAATTACTTTGGTGGCAATCATGATCATCTTTAATTTTTATCCATGTTTATATTCGGGGAAAAAATTCATGATTACAAAGATGTTAGCTCGATGTTGATTTGCTCATTCAACCTAGATGTGTACTTCATGAATGTCTAGTAATCTTCGAGTGAGATGCCCAATGTCATAGCATATGTCAGAACTCAATGATGTAATATTGCACTAATTGTCTTGGTTCTTATTGAAGGTTGTTCCAATGCTTCCACCAATCTTTAATGTACTCCATGAGATAAAACTCCTAGAAGATGAGTCATTTGAAAAGACTAAAAGTGATTTTGTCATCACCGTGGCTCCTAGGTAGCCCTTCCACCATGCAAATGCATGTCTCGTCAACTTCAAGCGTGTAAGTCTAACCTTATCTTGATTAGTGTAGAGAAACAAGATAAAGTAGGCCTCGAGTTAGTCGAGTCACGTGTCCAACTTCTTTGTGTTGACGGAGCTATCATAAGTAAGGATGCTGACTTTGGCTTCAACCTTGAAAAGTCATAGCCTTCCCTCTGAGATTATGCTATCATTTTCATCATCATCATCATCTTCTCCCACTGAAGTTGGCGGGAGATTTTGTTGGATGTTCAGCATTCTCATTGTTAATTACAATAGAGCAATTTGGGGTTTGATCCAACCAAGTATTGTCACCATATCTTGTGTCAACTTTGTGACCTACGTGACCAAGTTGGCTAAGGTTGACATATGTTCCTCTATCGACATGTTTGTGGATATAGTCTCTTTGCTTACCGATAAACTCCCAAATCTTGAAGGGGTTCACCTATCCATCAATAGCGACTCTTGATTAGCAACATACACAGAATTGATCTGTACTCTATTACCAACTTGATTCCTATGCAAAGAAGAAATACTCGACATCTTGCACCAATTATAAACAATGTGGAATAAAATAGACTAGATAAAAAGACAAATATTTATTGGGTGGAACTCTCTCTCCTTAGTTTTATGGGAAAGGCTAAACTCTCTTCTTGACAAATATTTTTGGGTGAAACTCACTCTCCTTAACTGTATGAGAGGTTAACCCCTCTTGTTGTCCTTTCTTTCTCTTTATCCTTCGTTATTGCCTCTTACAAAGTTTCAAGACCTATTTATATTGTCTTGGTAATAAAAAAACAAGTAGAAGATAAACAAAATAAAATAAACCACCACATACACCCCCCCTCGTTAACTCCATGGATGGGAAGCGACCCAGGCATCAGAATGTATTCTTCCGGATCACTTTTAAAATACGTGCATTTTCTAAGTTTCTCACACGGTTACTTATTTGGCGTTTCTTACGAATACCTCCTTTCAAACCCTCGGATAACGAGCTAAAAAGATTTATCCCCTTTAGGTTCGATTTTAAATTCATAGATAGTTTGATAACTGAAATGAGATAAGATAAATAAAAGTGATAAAACTTATTCAAGATAAAAAAAATGATAATGAGAGAGAGAACTCTCTCCCCCGATGATAAAAAATTATCCTTAGAAATAACTTATTAATTATTATTATTATATTCTTAAAAATCATATGCGTACATTTATACACAGATAAATAATATCAAACTAAAGACTACACACAATATATCACATCATATCACATCACATTAAAAATTATCTCCTACATAACTATCCCTCATTTAAACTATCTCAAATCAAAAAAAACCCTAACCGCGAATCATTTATATCCAATTTACTTAATACGGTCTCCTTATCTCGTTATCAAAGAGACCAGATCTCCAGTGTACATGGAGAGCACCACAAAGAGACAAGAAACGATATACCAAAAGCTCTGGTTCAATCACAGGAGAGAATTTCTTAAAAGAGAAAAAAAAGAAAAGAAAATAGCAGCATCCGCTACAGAGAACAAGATAGAACTGGTACACTAGAAACAGTTCATAAATTAATACCGCCAACTCCAAGTTCCTTACTAGCTCCATGGAGCACTCCAAGATGGTTCATAAGCCTGGGAGACCAACTCCGAGGGAAATAAAGCCTCTTCGACATGTCAAACGCAATCCTTCTACAAGGATTGTCAGAGACGCCTTTCTAGTACACTCTACCAACGATCATCCGTCGTCGTCAGTACCGTCGGAAGTTCCTCTCCATGAACCTCCCGGAGGGGCACTCAAACGCCAAATGACCACGCCCACCACAGTTGTGGCAGATCATCATGGGGCCCATGCATTCCCGACTCGTATGCCCCACCTGATTGCAGGTCCGGCAGACAACATCCCTGTACCCCCCGCCGCCTCGATAGAAGGGTGCGGCGGCGGCGGCAGCACCCCTGTCTGCTAACATGTCTGCCTTGGGACACTGCCTTGCCACATGGCCAGCAACGTTGCACATATTGCACACGGGTTCGTTGGGGCAGTCCCTGGCCAGGTGCCCGGTCTGCCGGCAGTTGTTACAGGCCTTCTCGTTGGTGCAATCTGCGGCAAGATGGCCCTGCTTGTAGCAGTTGTTGCATAGCCTCAGATCACCAGGCGGCCGCTCCCGAACTGGGCAATCCCTTGCCAAGTGCCCAGTCTTGCCACAAGTGTGGCATATGCCCTCGTTGGGACAATTACTGGCCATGTGGCCGGGCTCTTTGCAGTTCCAGCACAAGGCCTTCGTGGTGCACTCGGCTGCGATGTGCCTGTCCAAAATTCATGGAACTTGTTATTATTACAGAAGGATGCATGCCGAGAAAATGACTAGAAAAAGCTTGTAGAAGGCTGACAGCATATGCTCAGAACTTGTCAGTTATATGCTGCGCACGAATAATTCGAGACTGCATGACTAAAGATGGTATTAATGGTAGATTACGGCAAATCAGGAATGTCCATGTACTCTTTCTTTTTGTAAGTGATTCGTAGCAAGGTGCACTATCGGAACTGCACATTACCACAGCCGGATTGATTTGTAACCCCGTTATCAACCAAGAGATTCGATGGGAGAGCAGCACCAGTTTCTATAGTACCCTTAAGAATCAACGGCCAGCGTCAGAGAGAGTGAAGCACCCAACGGTACAGGACTGACCTTACATTGGGTAAGAAGTAGGAAGGAAAAGGTCCAGCATATGTCGTTTGTGTTCGGATTATGTGAATTTGAAAAGAAGAATGCAGTGAAACATAAAATGGCAATTCTACCTTTCCTGCCTCCTACGAAGTAGCAAGTAAAGATGTGCTATACAACAGACAATGCTTCATGTGATAGCAAGATCATGAAGCTGGGATGGTGTCCGAAAACTTTTTTGCAGCGCAGTGCTTCAACAACTCGGGGCATCCCACTCAAAAGCAGAATACAGTATTTATACTATACATTAAAGAATTTTAGCCAAAAAACATGTTTTGTGGTGTGCAGGGAAGCCCAACATATAGGGATGTAGTTTCGCATTATAATTAATTTTTGTGAGTAATATGCGCATGACAAAAGAGGTGAATTGTAGTCTTCTTGTAAATAGTGTCTTTCAAGAGGAAAAAAATTTGAAGGAAACAACACCAAGATATGAGTCAGCCGCTTGATTTGGTAGTCTAATGAAAAGTTGAAGCAAAGATAATTCAGATTTTATCAGATCTGAAATTTAAACCTTGGGCGTGGGTGGGATGGGTGAGGGTTGGGTAAACAAAGTTATGCTCCCCAACCTCAATTTGGCCAAGAATGTAAACAAGAAAGGCAGATTGCTTGAGTTACCCTTGTGAGGAATCAAACTCCCCATTTGACAATGAAAGAAAGGTTTGCCTGTCTTTCTTTCTCTTAGGCAGAAAAGGAAAAGAAAGTCCTCCTGCCCATAGTCTTAAGTAGAGGAAGGTATGTCGGGAAAGGGGTAAGTACATGCAGTACCAGACACGAGATAGATCTTCCAAAAAACAAGGCTTTCTTTGAGTAAACCAATTCATTTGGGACCAGACCCTGAGGATACATTCTTTTTACAATTCAAAGATCAGCCCTTTGTCTTTGTGTTTTCACGTCGAGAATTCTTTGCAGATGAAGAGATGTCAAAGGGGCTTATTACTTCCTCTTATAAGACTTTCAGGCTATGTTTGATATTTGTATAGATTGGGGATAGAGTGAGGTTATTCTCAAAATTTTGAAGACCAATCTATCCAAATACCAAACATATCCTCAAAGAATGTCCTAAGAAAAGAAGGAAAGACTTTCCCTGTCCATCGAACCAGTAGCACACTTGCCTGCGCCTACATCTAAGTGCTGAGGGATGTAATTCTTCAGAGCAGGGTTCCCCCCCCCCCCCCCCCCGTGTAGTACGGCAAGAAAGTGGAAGACTTTATTCAAGCATGAGTATACAATAGTCAACCAAAAAAGGGTAAACAAAAAGGACTAGAGTAACTGCTTACCCAGGAAGACCACAGTTATTGCAGACAGCAACATTGGGACATTCTCTTGCAAAGTGTCCAGGTCGCTTGCAATTATTGCATAAATCTGGTCGTCTAAACATATAAAACATTGAAGTTAACAGAAGATATTGTTAATGAACTGACCAAGACAATGCCTTGTAATGGTGAGCAAGTTTTAACATAATATAAATATAAAATACGGAGAGAAAAAAAACTAAGAACAATAACAAAACCATATTTCCCATAAAATACAGAAAAAACTAAGGACACTAACAAAACCATATTTCCCACTACAATTGTCATACACGTAAATGCAATTTGGCAATTGAAGAAAAGATCTTATATTTGCTTAAGAAGCTCCAAAAACATTTTATGTATCATACAGGCAAGTTCCAAGTGCAAGCTTTTGCTTCTCTAGTAGTGGCAAACCGATAAATGAGCTATAACGTTCTAGAATGATTGGAAATAAGTGTTGCATTTTATTAGATTGGGCCTTCCAGCTCAAAACCTTAAAATGATAAGTGGAGAGGACTTCACCAATAATATAAGCAAATTATATTTTTCATCTCTTTTCCAATGTGGGACTATTCTTAGACATCGCCTCCCGTGGAGCCCAATTTTTAGGCTGGGTGTGCAGACCGGACATACCGTGGGCACTCATACAATGTTAAATTTTATTAGAATGGGTCTTTCAGCTCAAAACTTTAAGATGATTTGTGGAGAGGGTTTTATTATTATAAGCACACTATATTTTTATTCCTTTTCCAATGCGAAACTATTCTTACAAGAAGCATAATTTTAGACGTATATTGCATGTTGTAAGGAAATGGAACTTCAATCTTAGATAGGCAATGAACGTTGTAAGCAAGACTTTCTTGAAGCCAATATTTAATCGTGAAAAGGAATACATGTTAGCACCACTATTTACAAGCACAAAAGGGGAAGGATCATTTTCAAGGTCATGAAATATGAACTAAAATGAAAAATAAAAAAGGAGATCCTTATGTAAAATAGGAAGGTCGCAGGAAAATAGTCAAAAAAAAGGAATAATCCGAAGACATGGAAATACATATACCATCAGAATGCAAAAGGCCTCGAGCCCATAATTGCACACTATTCAATGCAATCAGAAAATTATGCAAATCTATAAAGGCAATCTCAAACTAATAGCAAATGCAAACTGAACAAAAGAGTGATACATGGGTGAAAATTAATATTCAGAGACATATTCATGTACTTTTAAAAAACTTAAAAGAATGTGTGTTCTCTTATACTGGTTATTTAGTAATTCGTAAGATTGCGAACAAATAATCCTAGGTCATATAAAGCTTGATCAACATTGTTATCATGGTCAATGCATAGACATTATCACTCATTAAGGCCAGTACATTTCTGAGAATTACAGACACACATGAACTTCTTGGGCAGTAGTGTGACGATTTCAAGACTATGTAGTTACAAAATCTCCTTTCTGCACGATGGTACTTAGTTATTTTACAAATCTCCTGTATTGACTTCCTAACGTGTAAGACTTCCGTTTTCCATGTGTTGGTAATGTTGCATCATTTGAGTTCCCCAAAAACAGTGGGAATTGAATGAGACAAAGCTGTATTTAGTGATTGGCAGAATGCAAGCAAATCCTGAATCACATCTCAAAAGGCCTAAGAGGATGTAATATCTGATGCAGCAGACCGTGTCTTCTATTAACGAGATGGCATGTGTATCAGCCAAAATAACTGCAGACACATCTCATCTTCCAAACTATGTCATCAAAAGCGGCCAAGGCGATCACCTCAGCGATGAGGTGAGGTAAGGCATGGCCTTGTGTCTGCCAGGAGCGCTGAGGCGATCATATCGGCCACTCCGGGCGCTTCACGCGCCTACTTGGCCCGCTAAACCGAACCGGATCCAGTCCAGTTCGTCCCCAAAACCTTTAAAACCCCCTCGAAACGCACCCCACCCCATATCTCCTCTCAATCCCTGATTGCGCAAAGGCTAGGGCTCAGCTTCTTCACCGATCGCGCGAAGGCGTCGCCGCCGACTCCAGGCTTCAGCGCCGCTGGCTCCGGCCTCCATCATCACCGCCTCCTCCGCTAATATTTCTCTCTTTTACTCAATCGTCTCTCTCTCTCTCTCTCTCTCTCTCTCTCTCTCTCTCTCTCTCTCTCTCTCTCTCATCTCCCACTCCTTCAATCCCTCTCCCTTTTTCACTCTCTAGTCTCACCTCTTTCACTCTCTCTCCCATCCCGACCCCCCTTCTCTCTCTCTCGGCTCAATCTCTCCCCTCCCTCTCTCCCGGTCCCTCCCCTTCTCTCTCACTTTTGACTCTCTCCCTCCCTCTCTCACTTTCACTCTCTCTGGTCTCGGTCTCTCTTTTGGTCTCTTGTAAATATATTTGTTTTCAATTGTGAAATTTTATTTTTATTAATTATTTTTTGTGACATTTAGCTATTATTTATATTTCAGATATTTATGTATTATTTTAATAATATATTGCCTCAAAACACGTAGGCCATCGCCTCAGCATTTGAGGCTGAGGCAACCCTAGATCACCTCGGTCGCCTCATGTCTTTAACTACATAGCTTCAAGAAGGTGGATTTTGTTACAATATGCAGAGAAGACATGAACTGAAAGACTATGTAAGTAGGTGTATAAACGAAACGAGTCGAGCCGAGCCGAATAGTGCTATACTCGAACCCGACTCATTACTCGTCGAGCTTTTAAAATCCCGTTCGAGCTCGACCGTTTATTTTGTTGTACTCGACTCGTCAAACAACTCGTTTAACATAAACGAGCTCGAGTTCAAGCTCAACTCAACTTGGTTTAAACGTCTTACACATAAGCAACGAGTTTACACTCAACTCGGTTAAAACGAGTTGAAAAAATATATATTTCAAATTAAAATTATTAAAAAAAATGAGAGCCCAAATAGAACCCAACACGAGCCCATCAGGCAAGCACCTATCACCTGTGAGAGATATGGGAAATCCTGGTGCTTGGGGCTCTATTATATAGACTTAAAACATCAAGGAAGTTAAAACTTTCGATATGGGACTATGGGAGGGGACCAAAAACGCGGGTGGCCGACGGGGTCGCAGGGCGTGGGTGACGGGGGCAGTCTGCGCCGACGGGTGGGCTACAACGGTGCCGATGGGTGGCCAACGAGGTCGCATGGGGTGGGGATAGGGTCCCCTACGCCAAAGCTGGTGCCCAACACCACCAGATCCGCCGCGCGCCTCCTTAGGGTGGGCAACAGTTGCTATCATGCAGCCACCCTACAGCCGTTGCTAGGGGATCAGGCCGGCACAGGCAAGAAGTCCACCGTGGACTCCGATCGACTCCGACACTGGCGAGGGGTCCGTCGTGTGTCTCGACCTCGTCTGGCATAGACATTGAGTCGTCGCAAGACGGCACGGGAGGAAGGAGATGAAAAAAATGCAAAGAACCCCTGTCCAATACGATTGTATGTATATACCTTTGCTTAATTTAATTAAAACCAGATTTTATATAAACGCCCCTACTTACATGATTTATATATACACCCTAACATTTAATCTTTGACATCTACATCCTCATAAATATTTTATACTTCAATAATAATTCTATAAAATTAAATATATATACTTATATTCTCATACTTATTATTAGAAATTTAAATATATTAGTGAGTATTAATTCGAATATATTGAGTATCTTAACGAATTGTTCGCAAACATATTTGAGTCGAGCATACCTCTGTTCAAACTCGACTCGTTTACGAATCGGACTTATTTTTTTGTTCAAACACGACTCGTTAACTTAATAAACGAGCCGAATAGAGTTTTTATCGAATCGAGTTCTGAACTGTTCATCGAACGTATTGGCTCGGTTACACCCTTATATGTAAGAGAGACACATCTTCAAGATGAAGAAATAAGCTCATAATACCAAGCAACAAGAGCTTCTCTCTCTAGCCACTTCTAGAGAGAGATGCTCTGGGAATCTGCTTGGCCTCCTGGGCCGAGCAGCATCCACTTGCGAGGAGGAGATCGGAGTGTGCTTGGAGGATGGGTCTTCTGGGGTTCATCGTCGCCACCATGTGGTGCTAAGTCTGCTCCTAAGGGCATCTGTGGAGGGGTTGTTCTCTTCTCCCCTGACTTGTTTTGGGTGTGGGAGGAGAGGCCATGTCTGGAGGTGATGTCCCTCTTTCTGCTACAGGCCCACTCCTGTGGGAGCTGAGGAGCAGGAGGGGAGACGTGGAGCAAAGAAGACCGTTGATGTGCTCCAGGAAGCCTAATCCTTTACTAACGGGATTAGGGGAGTTTCGAAGCCTAATCCTTTACTAACGGGACGGGTTTTCTGCCGCTGTAGTCAGGGCATCCTGAAGCATTTCCAGATGTTGAAGATGTTTGGGTGGACGATTCAAGTTTCAATCGCCAACCTCTCCGCTCCCACTGGGTTAGCTCGGACTGGAGGCCCAGAGCGGTCCGCGATACAATCAAGGGAGACGCACTTCGGGCCGCAGTGAACTGGTCCAGGTCTTCCCCCGATCAACAGATTGAGCCGGCTGATCCAGTTCGACGGAGCGGATTGGTTGGAGATGTAAGTCTGTCCGGGCCCATGTTGGATGTTGGGATGTGATGACTTACTTACGAATCATTCGCCAGCGCGTATCAGGCCGTCGGGGCCTGATAACTGTGTTCTTCCCCGCCCGACTCCGTCCCCTGGTTTACGGTGCCCTATCAATGATTTCTCGCAGTGACAATCTCTGACAGCGACGAAGGCGGCAATGACCGATAAGTCTACATGTGCTCCGACAACGGACGTGGAGCAAGACAGAAAGCAAGGGGCTCGCTCCTCCCCTGTGAAGTCGTCTTGGGCAGCGGAGTGTGACACGAACTTCCATCCTTTCCACAGTTGGCCAGTGAGGTCCGGGCAACCCCGGTTGCAGAGTTAAAAGACACTGGTGCTGGTCAAGGTTTCTCCCAGACCTCTCTAGAAGGAGAAGTTGTGATGGCACATGTTTTCTTCCCTCATCGACCTCACGCGAGGGCTCGCTGCAGCAAGTGCTTGGCTCATCAGTGGAGGGCCCGATTGAGGAATCGGTTGAGGCAACGTAAAGCGAGCGTGGTGCTAGCTTCTTCTCCGAAGAATCTTGAGGTTTCCAACGTGCAACTGGAAAGTTGGTCGGTACAAGATGGTTGTGAGGACTACGAACGTGGGTATGACGTATGTGAGGGTGAGGAAGGAGGTAGTGACTGTCGCAACGGGGAGGAGGAGGGTGTGCTGGAACTTCTGCCCTTTTCCTTGATGTCTGAAGATCTTTTTCGGGATACCCCTGTTCTTCATCTGCCTGCCCCTTTGGCAACCAAGGTTGCCGGGCCTATGGAGGAAATATTTGACACTCATCCACCAGCCTTAGCCCAGTGTCCAAAGACTCGAGTACCGACAGTGGAGCAAGTTGAAGAAGATTTTCAGGGGTAGGAAATAGATACCGCAAACAATGGGAATCTATCTAAGGGAGATATTATGGATATCTTGACTACGGTTGAGAATTTTGTGGAGTCTTAAGCGAGTGAAACAGCTAGGTTGATTGGTGTCTCCAATGAAGACGTGGACAAAGGCTTGGAATCAACTCTACTCTTGATCAAGCGCAAGTGCATGGCGGATATTGCTAGAAAGGCGAAATCAGATGCAGCAGTCAAAAAAGGAGAGTTGAAGCATACTAAAACATAGGTGGCAAGTGGTACCAGGAGAAGTCTCAGCGAGGTACATGACTTTTCTTGTATTGTCTTTCAGTTTTTGTTTCTTATGTTATTTGGAGTCGTATGTCACAGGTGGGACTCATAGATGAGGATTGTTTTTGTGCGAGGGCTGCCGGGTATGTTTGGTGGAGGATGTTGCGACTAAGTGTGCGCTGCTCTTATTTTTCTTTGCTCTCCTGGCAGACCCTGGTTTGCCAACTTTTGTTTTGGGGGAGTTTTTTGGGAGCTGACCCCCCTCTTTTCCTGTAAATTTATTTTCCTTTTATAATACATTTGGTACTACCCCCGTTCAAAAAAAAATACCAAGCAACAGAAAACAAATAACAAAAGTATACTAACATGTAACCAGACAAAGAAGTTCCCAAAAAAAATCAATGACATGAATTTATTTGTGGAGAAAAGAACCTGGAACCACGGAAATCTCTCCTGTATGGTGCATCACGGTAGGAGAAACGCTCAGTTCGGATTTTGCGGTCCCTTGGTGGACTACGGCTGCTTTGGCTCATCTTCACAATCACCACTCTTCAAATACCGACCACTGCAACCACCACTACAAACACCACCACAACTTCCTCCCTGTCCACAGTTCAACCATACACCCAAAACCATCTCCATGAGTCCATGTTAGTAAGCATTCTCCCGTAAAATAAACAGACCGGAAACCCCAAAACAACAACATGGCCGCATCCGGTGCAGAATGTACGCTCCCCGCCCACGTCAACATGACCCTCACAAACAACCCATCAACTTCAAGTAGCATAACTTCAACTACAATAATCTGTCGACTATCCATGCTCAATACGAAATGAATAGACCTGAACAACGTCAAACAGCAAAATTAACTCCAAGTTCCGAAGCCTCACACTATTCCCCCGCATCCTCCATATCAACGTTGGAACTAAGGTCCCGATTCCCCATGAAAACAAAAGGAAAATTTACAACGTACTCTTAGCCAGTGACAGAGAAAAAAAGAAATACCCCACGTTCATAGATTTTGAACATAGCATCACTATCACCAAATCCCGTCGTTACATCTACCACTTTCGGTCGCTGAGAACAAGGCGAACACAAAAGAAACCCCAAACGGGAGCGCGACCGAACCAAGGTAGTGACGAGAACGGATGGAACACTGATCATGTTGAGAGGGAAAACTCACATAAACTTCAAAAGAAAGAATGGATCCCTTAAAAACCTGGGGCAAGATCTCTAGCCGACAAAATTGTCTAGGAACAAAAGAAAAACAAAATCACAAAAGCTGCCGGATTAACATTTGAAGAGGGAAGAACGAGTGCCCCCAACTCTGGAGAAAACCCTAAAAAGAAGGAACCCTCCCCCAAACGCCCCAAAAGATGGTTCTCAAATGAATCTTTGGAGTCCTTCGCTCAGATCTCAAGCGTATGCCGACCAAGCGTGCAGATCGATCTCCAGGAAGCCAGACCAGCAAAGGGAAATCGACGAAAAAATTCCCCCGCCCCACCCCCAAAAAAAGCTCTCCGGATCTGATCTAAACTTCCGCCCACAACATTCCCATTCGATCTGATTCAGAAATTTTTTTTGAGCTGCTAGAATACCGACCTTTGCCTTCTTCCTCGCTTCCCGCTTCGAAACCCTGATAAAGAGTTCCGTTCTCCTCCACGACCTCCTCACGGACCTCACCTCGCTTCCTCCTCTTCTCTGCCGCTCCAAACCCCGACCACGCGAGGGAAAAGGTGGCTAGGGTTAGGGCCAATATTTATCGGAGACCGGTTTTGGGCCCACGTTTACGGGCCAGCGGGTCTCTTGCTGCTAGTTCCCCTTCGCGGGTCGTTATTGGATACCGAGACCGTTCCGGGCCGGGCCGGGCTGGGCAGACATGGTACGATATTGCGTCTTTTTATAATCTGATAAATTCTAATGACTTCTAGTTATTTCTGAACTTAAAAGATAAATTAATAAGATAGATGGCTTATTAAATTTTTATCTTTAATAAGTCTTGATCTTTTCAGATTTGATAAATTTATCAATCTGATAATTTTATTAATCAAATCAAAAAATATTATAATTAAAGATATATATCCGTTAATAATTTATACGTTAATGTTCTTAGAGCACAAAAATCATCCAAAGCACAGAGATTCTATCTAACACAGATATTCTTCGGACCTACATGTTCTATGAAGCATCTACCATGTTCTCTAAAGTTAGAAAAAAAAAAGTGTAAAACACAATGTGGAGCTATGTGCGTTAACATAAGATAGCATTACAAACATGCAGAAAGTCATGTGAAGTGAGGTTACTGCCACACAACACAAACTATGAGCGACGCACTAACTTTAGTATTTACATTATGAGAAAGATTTAGTATACTTTTATATTGTATTATGATTAAGCAATAGTCTGTGTAACACTCCTCACATGGGGAGTGATAAAGTGGCAACGCAATTGTTAGATGTCACATGGATTTGTTGTCTAGTTAAATATAATATGAAAGTGCACTAAATCTTTCTCTTACATTATTAACAATTTTGTGGCTTCTCTTAATTTCTATTTTATTTTTTTACTCACGAGCAACTCAATCGTAGTGACTTAGAATTTGGTGCTCAACACCAAGAGGTTAAAAATTCAAATCTTACCATATCAATGATATTTTACACATTATATTTTTTTCGCTACATGATAAACTCCGGATGAGAAGAAATATGTTATGAGAGACACCACTCCCACCAAAGAGAAAAGAATAAACCCACCACATATCCTTTGGATAGGAGATGAGTTGTCAATTACTGAGCCTTCATTCAAATAGAAGAAAGATGGTTGAGAGCAAGGTGCTATGTGTCGCTTAAGTGCACTCGTGGTTGGGGGTGAGGACATCTTGTGAAACTGTTGTTTGTGACTTGGTTTCCAATTAGTCCCATTTTATCTAACACAAGGCTCACTCTATTGAGTTCTGGAGCCAAATGGAGGTAGATAGGTATAGGAAGACAACTAGGCCAAGCTATAGGTTTTACCACTGAGTCCTCACTTGCCTCACCCTTTGTACGAAATTTGATAGGCATGGGGCAATAATTAGGTGGGAGCTTAACTACGAGACTAGTGGTCGGTTTGGTTGCTAGAGGTTGTGTCCAAATTAGAGGCTGATCACCACAAGTTAGCCCACCAAGTCCAAATTTGTAGCGTCGTACTTTCCAACTTTCAAAAATATCTATTTGTGTAACGTCTATGGTGTGGTGTGAGTTGGTACTTGTTTCCTTTCAGTTAGTTTAAGCTCCTCTTAATTAAACATGCATATTAGAGAGGGGGAAATTCGTCACACAAGCTCCCATGGGAGCCACCAAGCCCAATTTGGCCCAAACTAAAAGACGGCTCTGGCCAACTCACCAACAAGCCATCCTAAGGAAATTAGGCCCTAGGCCCAGCCCACATGAAAAGTATGCCCAATCCCTATAGCGACAATATGGAGGCAGCTACAGGAGAGGAGAATTCTGAGATTGACATCCCATATTTCCAAATGACGACTTTGTGAAGTGTGCTTGCTCAAAAATGCCCCACCAGTCGCAAGGTGAAGCCCAAGATGATCCTCTACTCGGGAAGATCAACCTCGAGCAGACCCACAACAACGAAGAGAGAGGCTCGGGCACACATCATTTCATGACGATAGCTAGTTTCTTTGGCAATGTAGTGACAAGGTAGGCCAGGACAAAAAATGTCTACATACTCATGATTTCCCCACCACCTGGGGAGCAGGAGGCCATACCTAGGGAAAACTTTGCCCTACTTTAGGCATCATGGCACCGCCGTACGACAGACGTGACTCTTTGACGAGGGTCAAGGAAGCCACATCGCCCTCTACCTACTCCTCATCTCCTGCCCATATCATCCACCGCCCTAGCATGGATCAAGGAGAAAACCCACGTCTATTTAGCCTCTGTTACCCCCTCCGGTGCGGGTAAATAATTTTCATGCTTCTATTCCATTAGAACTCGGTGAAGAACGATCTTGAGTAGTAACTCCCCCTTTCTTCTTGCTCATACCCCATCCCACTGACTTAAGCATTGAAAGGTGACCCCTTAGGGCAAGTCCCCTAGGCACTCTGATGTATGGCCTCCTCATGCAAGTACCGCTACGGTGAGCTCACAGCCACCCCACCGTCGAACAACGACCTCCCACAGCCTGAGAAGAAGACGCAAGATCATCCCTCTCCATCTAGAACCACCTATGAGAAACGAACAAAAATCCAAGATGGCACGCATGAGCAACAATAGCAAAAGGGGAGATAGAGGGAAGGCCTCAGCCACCAGTGGGCAAGCAAAAGCTCAAGTGTCATCCTCTAATGTAGGTGCTAATTAGGCCATCGGCATCGACCAACTCGTGGATGCCAGAACCCAAGTGGCTAGAACCCATCCCTCCCTGTGGTGGCACTTGTTGAACTCGCCATGCTCGGCAGGAAGGTAAACTTCATCGACGACTAGATCGCGAGGGTAGCGATCCGCAGGGAGATCTTATGCGGATCCCAAGCCAATTTGTCGTGCGCAGAAGCATCGCAGCATGTAGGCCCCATGGCCAGTGGCCACTTCACCCTTAAAGGCGGACACATTATCCACAATAATATGGCAGCCTCTCCCCTACAATCAGCCTAGCACGAGGACCCAGAAGTCACCTCACATCCACGAGGTGGACAATCTATTCAGTCTGTGTGACCCCAATCGATGCCCACATGGTTGTGGGCCTTGCTGCTTCTAGAGGGTGAAGAGAAGGTAGGATACATTGTGGGTACCCTCAACTAGGGAGAATGAACCTGTGGCCCCCTCCCAGACCTAGCTCTCAGCGCAGCTTAAAAAGTTCAAGGATCGGATCGCTGAGCATGAGCGCCTTCTTAAGGCCTTGAAGGGCGAACGGGGGGCCCACCCCACTGGTCCAGAAGAAGAAGAATCCCCCTTCACTCAGGAAATCATGGATGAGTTCCTACCACCCAGGTTCCAACTCCTTATCCTAAAGCCCTATTCTAGACTCAAAGAGCCTCTAGACCACCTCGACAACTTCAAAGCCCAGATGACCCTCCAAGAGGCGTCGGATGCAATCAAGTGCCATGCGTTCATCGCAACCCTGACTCAGGGCACTTTGGCATGGTTTCGGACATTGCCCCCTAATCGCATCGCCAACTTCCACTAGCTCAATCAAGCCTTTAAAGAGAGCTTCGTCAGGAGCGGGCCACCAAGGACAATCGCAGGCCTTTTCTCTTTGAAATAAGGCCAAGGGGAGAAGTTGCACGACTTTGTTATCCACTTTCAAGCTGAAGTTCTATGCATTCCCTATCTTGACATCACCTCAGTCATCAGCACCCTCACCAACAAAACCCAAAATGTCTAGCTGCGGCGCGCACTAGTCCTCTTTCCCTACTCACTATCGCCAAAGCCATCAACCTGGCCCACAACATACGGAAAGCGAGGAGGTTTTTGTGGCCTACCGCAAGGAGCCCGAGATGAAGGGTGGAGAGAACAAGAAGCGCCCCTTTGACTAGCCAATCAGGGCAGAGAAGAATAGGAATCAGGATGGCGACTAGAGAGATCCCCAAAGGAAGTACGAACACTACACTCCCATGTCAACTCCAACCTTTGAGATATATCATGAGATCCAGAACAATGACACTTTCGGCGTCCTGAGCTGAAGAAGACCCCCTCCCACAGGCAGAACAAGGACAAATTTTGCCACTATCACTGAGATCACAGCCACTACATTAAGGACTACTACTATAACGTAGCGCATTTTTCGGATCATTGCGAATTTTGGATTAGTGGTAGTTCGGATCTGTGTTTATTGGTTTTGGTTTGGTGCTCATGACCAATATAGGGTCATTGGGCCTTTGTTGAGTTTTTCGCACGTTGTGTGGAGCTTAGTGGGCCGGCAGGTTAGGCCTGTAGTGCCTGTTGGTTCACTGAATGTGAACGCGACGGTGTTGAAGGCCGCATTCTGAACGTGTCAGTAGTGGGGGTCGCATTTAGGTTGCCGTTGTTTGGTGTCGACGTCTGCATGCGCGCCGCATGTCGTGCACGGGGCGGGGCTGCTGACGTCTGGAGTGGGAAGGCGACGCCTGAAGCTGTCGCGACGGTGAGGTGTGTCGCGACTCGAACCGCTGTGTGGTTTTTAAAAAGGTTTGGCCGAACAAAGCTTTCCCAAGTTCTGCTCGACCAGGGAAGGAGCAGATGCGGCTGCTCGGGGTGATTTGGCGTTTCGGTGGTGTTCTCATCGCGCTTTCGATGCGAGGACATCGCGAGGAGTGGGGGAAACATTGTGCCATGCGTGGATTGTTTGTTCTTCATGGAGGTAGGGAGTTCTACCTTGATTTGTTACGTAGATTGCATGATAGTGTGTTTATCGCTTTAAAAACAGTGGATATCATGCCTAGGAGGTGAAATGAGCATGAAAACCGGGTTGAAACGGAATTTAAGGTGATTTACATGGAAGATCCGGAGATGGTTCCCGGATTAGGGTTTTGCCTGAGAAGGCGACGGTCTCCGCTGTCGCGACCAGGTCGCGACAGGCCGACCCGTCGTGACAGGGTTTCTTGTCGCGCCATATCGTAGCGTCGCAATCAGAAGGCGGTCCTGACCTCTGTCGCGATCGCAACCGAGGGTTCTGCTTGGCTTGCTTTTGGTGCTTTGGTTATTCGATTACTATCGTTTATTGTGCATGGCTTTGGTAAGAGGTGCATTGGCACTTGTAGCACCCTTTAGCGTGTCGTTTAAATAGTTCACATATTGTTTACTTAATTGATATGGTGTTTACGTAGTTTGAGGATGTGCATGGCACATTCTCCGTTGTGGTGGTGTTTTGTGTGTGTGTGCATGGCACATGCACCGGTTGTCGTAGTGGTTGGGTAGTGAGGTTTCTGTGTGAGCCCATCCATGACTTTGTGGTGTTTTTATGATTTGAGTGTCATGCATGAGTATGCATGGCTAGTGGTTTGACGTGATGATTGTTGTATTGTAACTTCTGTAGTTGGTGTGAGGTGACGGGGCAATGAAGGTCGGGTATGAACCTAGCCCTAGTCTTTGGTTGTCTTTTAAAGAATATTATAACGATATACGTGTTAAGTAATGTGTATTGCCATAGAGGTCACAACGTGACCAATGACAGGCAAGGTTGTGTTATACTATTGTGGTATACATGTGTATTAGTGTGAGATGGTTTGGAGGTCATGTGATGACTAATGATAGGCCAGTTTGTAAATGATTATCGTAGTTTACATGTGTATTGGTGTGAGGTGGTTTGTAGATCACAGGGTGATCGAGGTTAAGCTATTCTTGATATTTGTGCCGTGGTTTGTAATAAAGAATATATAAGTATATATAGCGTGGTTTGTGCATTGCTGAGTTTGGTGGTCCGGCACCTATTCTGGAATGCCTCTTCAGTTGGGATCCCTAGGTTTTGTGTGAGCCAGACACGTGAGTGTGCTCGGGGCTTGTCCCAGTGCAGTGGTACCGTCAAGGTCTTGTCGTCTTCCTAGACACCCTCACTCTCGGGGAGAGTTGTCGTCCGGCTGAGGGAAAGACGGCAGTGGGACAGTGACTTGTGAGAGTTTGTGTTTAGTCACTTGTAGCGCACTCGTAGTTGGGGGTTACGGACACCAGTAGACGTACTGGGCCTGGCTAGTCCTGTTACCAGTGCCTCACTTTAGAGAGCTCGGGCCAGAGTCTCTAAAGGTGCTAGGCATGGGCCTACAGGGTGTGTGACCTGTAGGTTGTGGTAGTTTGGTTGGTCTCCACAGTTCTTTGGTTTTACTTGTGTTGTGGAGCTGCAGTTGGACCTTACGTCCGTGACTGCGAGACTGAGAGGTAGTTCTTGTGTTGTGTTGTCCGGGTTGGGTACTGGCGTCATGAACCAGTAGTCTGTCCCGTGTGGTGGCGTCGTGCTTTCCGACTCGTGCTTTGCTATTGGTTGTAGTGTATATTAGTTGTGGTTTTACCCGCTGGGGTGTGCCATGGTGTTGGCACAATTGTTATTGTGGTTAGTGAGCGGAGACTCACTGGTTGTGGTTTGATTGGTTGTGGTGCTCTCGTGGTGGCACAGTTGTGTTTGTGTTCTGTGGTGATACCTCGTGGTGGTAGGTACTTATACTCTTTATGGGTACTGGTTTCTCGTAGTACGCTGAGTAGTAGCCTTTTTAGGTGGTGGAGTGGAGGTCATGCGGTGAGATCTTCCACTTGTTGTGGTCTACCCTTCCTTGGGTAAGTTTCCGAATATGATCTAGTGTGCAATGGAATAGCATCGTGATAGCCAGTCATGTTTCTTAAGTGTGACATTCGATACATCATGATTTAAGGGTATAAAGGATTAGCTCTTGGTTAGCAATCCTATTACTCATATGTTTAGAGACTTGCCAGTGAAGCTAGTAGCTTAGGTAATGCTTTGCCTGTGTGGCCTACAGCTTAGGCGACCAGCTGTTGAGGTGGTGTGCCTGTGAGGCTTGTGGCCTAGGCTTTCCAGTTTTTGGGCAGACTAGTTGCGTGGTGCTAGTTCTGCCATTGTCTCATCTTATTTCCGGAATTAGTGTGAATTGATATAATTACGCTTTTATTGTGAGTATGAAATGGTTTGGCTTCCTGTGTTGCCAGTGAGACACGTTGGGACTGAGGTTCTTCTGCGTTGTGTGTGGTTTTTAGGTGGTTCCCTATTGAGCCAGTGACTTGTTGAGGCTCACTCCCTTACAGTTCTTTTCAGGGTTTACCGTTGGTGTGGCTTGAGGAGGTGTTGTGCCAGACTTGTACCACCAGCAGTAGTGCTAGTAGAGTTGTGTGAGATTGTGCTCCCTCGGGGTATGCCCCAGGTAGTTGTACTCTTTTTAATTTGGGCATATAATAATGTAATAGGACAGTTGTAATTTGTATAAGCAGGTATGAGCACATATCCTTTGTTGTGTCTCTTACTGTTGTGGTTTGTCTTTTATATTCTTCCTGGACACGTGTACGAGCTATCCCTTGTGAGACTTCGGTCCGTTCGCAGGAGACGGATCTGGATATGGACCCATATTGGGTATAGATATCTAGGGCCGTTACAGTTGGTATCAGAGCAATAGTCCAGTTAGAATATGAAAAGACATTAAGATTACAATGTCTCAATACATGATTTAATGTCCACTGCTGGTAGTAAGTCTGTGGTTTCTTGTGCTTTTTAGTACGGTATATTCGTGAATTTTTAGTATGTGAATTATGTGTATACCTAGTTGGAATAATAGTTGTGGGTAATAGCAGATATGATTGGTGGTGTAGTATGAGTGATTATTGGATTGTGGTTAAAGTTTAATTGATTGAAGATTTCCTATTATAGAAATTGAAAGAATTAGTGAGTTTAGTTATGAAATTCACTAAAAAAAAGTGCTTTAATGAGGATCAGAATTGATAGAGAAAGGTATAAAGTAGTGATGTGATGGAATAATAGAGAAAATGGTATCATGATGAGAAATAGGACTTTGTGATTAGAATTGTTAAATGGGTGAATTGTGGTTGAGAATTGTAGCAGAGATAATCATTATGTTTGAGATTTATGTTAATTAAGTGTTAAGGAGTTGCTTGGATAATATTATGATTAATGGCATGTTAAATTTGAAATGATTAAGTGAAATAATTTAGTTTGATATGAGATGCTGGTAAGCAGAGGAGTAGTGATTAAGATGATTCTTAAGTGTGATTTGTAATTATAAATAATTGTAATAAAGAGTTTAAGGGTAGTACTATTATGAGTAATAAGGATAATAGAAAGTTTGATATAGAAACTCATGTAAGTGGATGCAAAGGTAACCGGTTGATTAAAGAGAGAGTAAAAGAGCAATGGGAAGTTAGATTTTTTCTGAGATTTTTATAAGAGAAAGATGTTTGTTAATAAAGGCAGAAAATAAAGATTTTGCAGAAAAATTTGTTAATTGTGTTAAAGATAAGAATAGTGGTGCCAGTATCATGTGTATAGATTGCGAAAGCAAAGAAGGGAAATTGATGTCAGAGGCAGATTGAAGTCAAAGCTAAATAATTAAAGTAAGTGGAAGCTATGTAAGTCAGAATGGACAAGGTTAAGTCTACTAAAAAGTAATGGAGAATAACAAAGTGGATTATGAATGAACATTTATGAAAGAGCGGTAACAGTGAAATTGTTTATGATTAGCAGTAAGTTAATTATGTGAAATAAAGGAATTAAGTGGGTTAAGTCATTATGTTTAAAAGAAATAGTTTCAGTTTATCGCTATGTTAGTATTTTAATAAGAAGGATTGCAGTATAAATGGCACCTGGAGATTAGTCAGCTAGTAAACTAGTTAAGAGAAATATTTTGCAAAATGGTGTTATGCTATTGATAATAAAGATAAAGTTTGGTATTAATGATCAAGTGGAGAAAAAGAATATGGTAGATTATTGAATAGCGATAATTAAATGATTCAAGAAATGTGTAATAAGAATTTGTGTAATGATATACAGTAAGGTGATTTGGATGAATAAATGAATTTTGTTATAAGAATATTTCGAAAATTTGAAGTAAAGTTATAATACTTGATTAAGGAATTATGAGCAGATTATGGCATGATGAAAGGAAGCAGGAAAGGGAGGAGCAATATAATCAGTTTAATGATAAGGAAATTTTGAGATTTCATGTTATATAATTGAGCAATGAGAATAGAAGATGTGAAAAGATATGAATTAAATTTGTTAAATTGATAAGAGAAATATAAAGTTAGTTGAAAAGTGTAATTTGAAGTGAGTTAAGTTTTAATGGATTGAAAAAATCCAGAATTCATGAAATATTTGGTGAAAGGTTTAGTATGATCAGAGTAGCGCAGCGGAAGTGTGAAAGATTTAATAATTATAAGTTATCTGAAGTTTAAGTAATTAAAAGAGAATTTAAAGATTTGTGTGCAATTGAGCCAAATGATGATTATTGATGAAAAGTAAATAGAAAAATAATATATGGAAATTTAAGAATATAAAATGGAAGGATTTAAGAAAGAAAATGGCCCAGAAAGAAAGGTTGCAAACACAACCAGGAAAAGATAAGAATAGGTTCAGTCCAAGGAGATAAAGTGCTAATAGCAAGGTAGAATCGCCTATGGTTGAAAGGTAAAGAATGACAAAATAAATCTAGAAAATAAAGTAATTACAGAGTAAATTAAAGAGAAAGAGAAGGCAAAGCAAGTATGAGAATGAGTAAATGATTTGAAAGAAAGATGCAGAGGAAGCTCTGCATATGGCTCTGTTTCTTTTTAGGTGATAGTGTGGTTTATTATCGCTCGTTTTGAATGTCGAGGACGACATTTCTTTTTAGGTGATAGTAATGTAACGTAACGCGTTTTTTGGATCTTCGCGAATTGTGGATTCGTGGTAGTTCGGATCTGTGTTTATTGGTTTTGGTTTGGTGCTCATGACCAATATGGGGTCATTGGACCTTTGTTGAGGTTTTCGCGCGTTGTATGGAGCTTAGTGGGCCGGCAGGTTAGGCCCGTAGTGCCTGTTGGTTCACTGAATGTGAACGCGACGGTGTTGAAGGCCGTGTTCTGAACGCGTCGGTAGTGGGGGTCGCGTTCAGGTTGCCACTGTTTGGTGTCGACGTCTGCGTGCGCGCCGCGTGTCGTGCACGGGGCGGGGCTGCTGACGTCTGGAGTGGGAAGGCGATGCCTGAAGCTATCGCGATCAGGTCGCGACGGTGAGGTGTGTCGCGACTCGAACCACTGTGTGGTTTTTAAAAAGGTTTGGCCGAACAGAGCTTTCCCAAGTTCTGCTCGACCAGGGAAGGAGCTGCTGCGGCTACTCGAGGTGATTTGGCGTTTCGGTGGTGTTCTCGTCGCACTTTCGACGCGAGGACGTCGCGAGGAGTGGGGGAAATGCCGTGCCATGCGTGGATTGTGTGTTCTTCGTGGAGGTAGGGAGTTCTACCTTGATTTGTTACGTAGATTGCATGATAGTGTGTTTATCGCTTTAAAAACAGTAGATATCATGCCTAGGAGGTGAAATGAGCATGAAAATCGGGTTGAAACAGGATTTAGGGTGATTTACATGGAAGATCCGGAGATGGTTCCCGGATTAGGTTTTTGCCTGAGAAGGCGACGGTCTCCGCTGTCGCGACCAAGTCGCGACATTCCGACCCGTCGCGACAGGGTTTCTTGTCGCGCCATATCGTAGCGTCGCGATCAGAAGGCGGTCCTGACCTCTGTCGCGATCGCAGCTGAGGGTTCTGCTTGGCTTGCTTTTGGTGCTTTGGTTATTCGATTACTGTCGTTTATTGTGCATGGCTTTGGTAAGAGGTGCATTGGCACTTGTAGCACCCTTTAGCGTGTCGTTTAAATAGTTCGCGTATTGTTTACTTAATTGATATGGTGTTTACATAGTTTGAGGATGTGCATGGCACATTCTCCGTTGTGGTGGTGTTTTGTGTGTGTGTGCATGGCACATGCACCGGTTGTCGTAGTGGTTGGGCAGTGAGGTTTCTGTGTGAGCCCATCCATGACTTTGTGGTGTTTTTATGATTTGAGTGTCATGCATGAGTATGCATGGCTAGTGGTTTGACGTGATGATTGTTGTATTGTAACTTCTGTAGTTGGTGTGAGGTGACGGGGCAATGAAGGTCGGGTATGAACCTAGCCCTAGTCTTTGGTTGTCTTTTAAAGAATATTATAACGATATACGTGTTAAGTAATGTGTATTGCCATAGAGGTCACAACGTGACCAATGATAGGTAAGGTTGTGTTATACTGTTGTGGTATACGTGTGTATTAGTGTGAGATGGTTTGGAGGTCATATGATGACTAATGATAGGCCAGTTTGTAAATGATTATCGTAGTTTACATGTGTATTGGTGTGAGGTGGTTTGTAGATCACAGGGTGATCGAGGTTAAGCTATTCTTGATATTTGTACTGTGGTTTGTTATAAAGAATATATAAGTATATATAGCGTGGTTTGTGCATTGCTGAGTTTGATGGTTCGGCGCCTATTCCGGAATGCCTCTTCAGTTGGGAGCCCCAGGTTTTGTGTGAGCCAGGCACGTGAGTGTGCTCGGGGCTTGTCCCGGTGCAGTGGTACCGTCAAGGTCTTGTCGTCTTCCTGGACACCCTCACTCTCGGGGAGAGTTGTCGTCCGGCTGAGGGAAAGACGGCAGTGGGACAGTGACTTGTGAGAGTTTGTGTTTAGTCACTTGTAGCGCGCTCGTAGCTGGGGGTTACGGACACCAGTAGACGTACTGGGCCCTGGCTAGTCTTGTTACCAGTGCCTCACTTTAGAGAGCTCGGGCCAGAGTCTCTAAAGGTGCTAGGCATGGGCCTGCAGGGTGTGTGACCTGTAGGTTGTGGTGGTTTGATTGGTCTCCACAGTTCTTTGGTTTTACTTGTGTTGTGGAGCTGCAGTTGGACCTTACGTCCGTGACTGCGAGACTGAGAGGTAGTTCATGTGTTGTGTTGTCCGGGTTGGATACTGGCGTCATGAACCAGTAGTCTGTCCCATGTTGTGGTGTCGTGCTTTCCGGCTCGTGCTTTGCTATTGGTTGTAGTGTATATTAGTTGTGGTTTTACCCGCTGGGGTGTGCCATGGTGTTGGCACAGTTGTTATTGTGGTTAGTGAGCGGAGACTCACTGGTTGTGGTTTGATTGGTTGTGGTGCTCTCGTGGTGGCACAGTTGTGTTTGCGTTCCGTGGTGATACCTCGTGGTGGTAGGTACTTATACTCTTTGTGGGTACTGGTTTCTCGTAGTACGCTGAGTAGTAGCCTTTTTAGGTGGTGGAGTGGAGGTCATGCGGTGAGATCTTCCACTTGTTGTGGTCTACCCTGATAAATATGCTTGGAAACATGCTTTTTGAATATTGTAATTTCAAGTGATGTATTTTACATGTTCCAATAGTTATGCATTAAAATCACAACTTGTCATCATCAAAATGTGAGGAGAAATGAATTATATTCACACTCAACCCAACAATCTCCCCCTTTTTGATGATGGCAACATTCAGTTCATTTGGAATTGGAAATTTTCAATGAAGTGTGATTTTAAGCATTTTCATTTTTCTTTTATTTATACTTGTCAAGGACCTTTGAACATTTTTAGTGACATTGAAATTTATACACAAGATAGACACAATGTTACTAGAAGTAAGCTATTTTCACACTGAGGTCAAGCAGCTTGACAAGCATTCTTCACATTCGCATTCATTCAAAAGATTTGCAATCACATTTAAGGCACACAAATAAGAATAAGCACAGAAACTATTCATTTCATTTCATTCAAGATGTGAACATTACAATTTCAAACACACTTCTCCCCCTTTGACATTATCAAAAGAAGTACATTAGTGGGGAGGAGGAGGAATGGGTAATAAAATTTGCTCAATATCTGATAGCCTCTTGTCCATTGAAGTCAAACTAGATTTCATTTGAGTTTGTAGAGTTGAGAGTCTTGTGTGCAGAAGATTCTCCATTCGTTCTGAATTTTCTGACATGGAAGCTTGAAGTGCACTGAAGTCATTTGACCTTGGCTGTGAAGAGGAAGATGAACCAGTTGACCAACCAAGCCTATTCAACACTTTGAATTCTTGCTTGAGTGCAGACATTTCTCCATCAATGTGAGCAGAGAGATTCTTCATGCTCTCCAAGTCATCCACTAGATGGGCAAATGATAGTCTTGTTTTGCTTATCTCAGATAGTGTCTGCTTGGTATTGAAGACATCAGCTTAGGAATTTGTCAAAATTCCCTGAAGAACTATTTCCAACTTTTTCTGGTGCTCCTTCAACTCAATCGAAGCATCTGCCATTGTCCCAATCAACCTGTTGAACCTTTGGGCAGCATAGTCTGAGGCTGCCTTTTGCTCAATGAACTTAGCAGATACTGTGTTCTCCAATCTCTGAATCCTCAACTCAAAATTTGCTGACATGGTCTGAATAGATGTGTTCAAAGTATCAAATTTGTCATTTAGTAAAGTGAGCAACTCTGGTGGAACAGAAGGTCCACCAAAGGATGAGGATGCATGAACTGGATGTTGTGGAGAAAAAGATGGGATTTCAGTGTCAAAGTTCATGGAGGAGGAAGGCTGAAGTTGAGGTGAATGAGGGGCAATAAGTGGGTCATTAGCTTGAGCTGCCATAGGAGGCTGATCCTCATGTATGGGAGGCTGGTCCTCATGCACTTGAGGCTGGTCCTCTTGCATTGGAGGCTGGTCCTCTTGCATTGGAGGCTATTCCTCTTGCATTTGAGGCTGATCCTCGTGGACTGGAGGTTGTTCCTCTTGGACCACAGGGGCCTCTACTACAGCTGGCCCTCTCCTCACTTGATCACCAACAATTCTAAATCCCATGAATTTCTGAACATGCTTAAAGCAGTAAATGTTGGACTTAGGGATTTTCTCAGATTTTTCATTCTCTAGAGGCACACCAAAGTGCTTGAAGACTGTAGTCAAATGGGCTGCATATGGAAGTGATCTTTTCAAATCTGCCCTGGTGGTCTCAGAGATGATCTGGTACATGATTACATGAAGGTTTATCTTGAGGTTCTTGCTCATACAGAAAAGGACAAACCTTTGAATGTCTGTTAGCCTATCTCTCCCACCACCTTGAGGTGTGATGATGGTAGTGAGCATGTGATGAGTAAGCCTCAACACAGGGGGAAAGGTGTTAGTGTTGAATTTGGTGACATGGGTTTGCTTAATATCTGACTCATCTGCAGGCAAACCAGTCAATATGGTGTAGGCTTCATGGAGATTAAATTCAAAATTGTGGTAGTCTTCACCTTCATCTAGGATCTTGAAGATTGTGGATGCTAGGTCTGTTGGCATGTCAATGGCAATACCTTTGACCTTTGACTTGTACCCTTCATCTGTGCATTCCAAATTCTGGTAGAATTCTTGTACAAGTCTAGGGTAAATGATACGAAATTCTGATATAAATGACTGCCAAGACTGGAATTTGAAGAAATTCAAGACTTCAGGAAATGCAGCAATCAATTCACTGTCATCCAAATCCATTGCCCTAGGTTTCAGTATAGTCTTCCCGGCACTTAGGGGTTTGGAAGGGGGTCTCCTAGAGGGCTGGGAGGACTCTGATGAGGAGGATGATGATGAGGATGAGGACTTCTCAGAAATTTTAGGAGAAGAGTCTAGGGTTTTCCTCCTAGGGTACATGGACCCTTGACCAGAAGAGGATGCCCTACCTCTCTTAGCAGATGAAGATCCTGGCTGCTCTGCAAGATCATGGCGACGCTTGGTTCTCCTCTCAGTGGGAGGAACCTCATCCGCCGGATTGGGCCTTGCCGTAGCCCTTGATTTTGCTCCACGGCGAGGGATCTGCTTGGGTGCCATGGAAGCAGAGTGGAATCGGGGATGGTGGAGAGAGAGGAATGAGAGAAGATGGATGGAGATGAGTTGGAGGAGAGAAGAGATGGAAATGGTTCAAATCTCCTGCCGGAAATCAGAAGAATGGCGACCGTCGGGTCGACCTGGAGAAGAAAAGGGGGTTTTGGGTGTGCTACCCCGCAGGAACAACTCACGCTTAACCGGCACCCACGGTTTAAAATGAGTCTGGCAGGGGTCAGTGTCGACACTAGAGGAGGTTAGTGTCGACCTGAGTCAAAGTGTGTCGACACTAGATGGAGTAGTGTCGACCTGGCCTGATGAAAAATTTTAGATTTGAGTATGGAAAAATTATGTGACTTTTGGGACATCTTTATAATGATAAATAATGGGTGGAATAATCATTTCAAGGATATTTAAGAGACTAAAAAATTCATTTGTTAAATTTTTCAAAAATTCAACACAATTCAAGTTTTACACAATATCCAACAGGATATGAGCATTCAGGGACTTGAGTCATTAAAATGATAATTTGAGGATATAAAACATTTAACAATCCACTACACACTACCATATTCTTCAATTCCAAAGAGATAAAAAAAAATCTTTTAGACTGAAAACAAGTGTGTTGACAGTAAACAATTTTTAAGAACAACTTGATGATGGATAAGAGTGATTCTTTAAAACAAATTCTCCAATGACATATATATTTTGTTTTGAAACAAACTATCAAATGAGATATATCTTGTTCACTCAAGAACTAATGCTTTTTACACACTATAGTCCCTGGATACTGAAGATTTATCCATTATCAAGTCTCAAAGGGGTAAATGATGACCTTTTGACATGAAAATATACGTTTTTTAGACGCCAATATTTCCAGTTACTCAGTCATCATCAAAAAGGAATAGGACATATTCATTTTGCTTTTCATTTATTTTTGAATTTTAAACCCCTTTGAACAGAGATAGCATTAGTGCCTCATGACATACATGGCACTTCATTCATTGTGAAGGCGTGCAGTTTCTCAGCACATGTGTCATTGCTCTGTTGAATTGACAAATTTTGGAGATTTTTGACAAAAAAGATATCATCTATGTCCAACGTCAATTGCAAACAAAAATATGTTTAAATTCAAGGCACACATTATCCTTCAGTCTTTGAAAGAAATCTGAATTTCTATAGTTTTGAAGAATATAGGTGAGAGTTGACAAATGAATGTAGTAGATCACTCAAAGGATCATTTTGAGACTCTAGACACCTGAATGAGGACATCATGCAAGGAAATTGATGTAACGCAAGAACAGTTTTGAATTTTTCAAAATAAATGACTTATGAATTCTCTAGCTCCCCCTGAGATAAGAATTTCAACCACTTTTCATCAGAATAAAGATATGCAAGTTTTGAAATCAGAGATAATTCTCTTTGAACAACAAAAGCTCCCCCTCAATAATTGCATATTCATTTCTTGGTACTTGGCGGAGACATATACTCTCGCATAGTGAAAGTGTCCAGACAAGCAGAACTTGTCCTTCTTCAAATCACCATTTGATATACCAAGAAGTTCAATACAATGTGAGTTGAAGAATTCATTGTCAAAAAGAAATAGAAGTGAAATGGAGAGAGATATGATCAGTATGAATCAAGGAAGCAAATGAATATGATGATGCCAAGAACTCCCCCTTAGAAGATGCCTAACACTCAACCCAATCCCAATGGACATTTACAAAGACCAAGTTCTCTCCTTAAGGATGAGAATCTACTGTCAGGAAGGGGTTTTGTGAAAATGTCAGCAATTTGTTTTTCAGTTTCTATGAAGTGGAGTTCAAATGATTTCTTTGCTACCTCATCTCTCAAGAAATGATGCCTAATTTCAATATGCTTGGTTCTGGAATGCTGAATGGAGTTTTTAGACAGATTTATTGCACTTGTGCTATCACAAAGGATGGGAACACAACCTAACTCTTGATTGTAATCAAGAAGTTGATGTTTCACCCAAAGAATTTGGGTTCCACACCTACCAGCAGCAACATACTCAGCCTCTGCAGTTGACAGAGCAACTGAATGTTGCTTCTTAGAAGCCCAAGAGATTAGGCACCCACCTAAGTACAAACACAAGCCACTTGTGCTTTTTCCATCTAATTTACAACCAACATAATCAGCATCACAATAGGCAATCAAATCTAACTTGCAATTAGCAGGATACCAAATTCCTAAATCACATGTTCCAACAAGATATTTGAAAAATTTTTTAACAGCTAGCATGTGACTTTCTTTAGGATTTGATTGAAATCTAGCACACAAACACACACTGAATTGAATATCAGGTCTAGAAGTTGTAAGATAAAGTAGAGAACCAATCATACCTCTGTAGGTCTTTGGGTCTACTGACTTACCATTTGAGTCTTCTTCTAGCTTAGCATTTATAGCAATTGGTGTGTTGGAGTGCTTGAGGTTCTGAAAGTCAAACCTTTTCAGAAGTTCTTTGACATATTTGGTTTGACTAATGAAGATTCCCTCATGTGTTTGGTTAACCTGCAATCCCAAGAAAAATTTTAGATCTCCCATTAAACTCATTTCAAATTCATTTTTCATTTGATTGGAAAATTCATTACACAGGCCTTTATTGGTTGATCCAAATATTATGTCATCAACATAAATTTGGACAACAATTATTTGATTATTGACTGTTTTTGTGAACAAGGTTTGATCAACAGTTCCTCTAGAATATCCTTTTTTAAGTAAGAAGGAACTCAAACGGTCATACCAAGCTCTTGGAGCTTGTTTAAGACCATAGAGAGCCTTATGAAGCTTGAAAACATGGTTAGGATGTTTTTCATTTTCAAATCCAAGAGGTTGTTCAACAAAAATTTTCCTTAATATATCCATTTAAAAATGCACTTTTAACCATATATCCATTAAAAATGCACTTTATTACATCCATTTGATAAACTTTTTAACATCCATTTGATAAACTTTCATGGAGGATGCAAAAGCAATGAAAATTCTAACTACTTCTAGTCTAGCTACAGGGGCATATGACTCTTCAAAATCAATTCCAAACTCTTGATTGTACCCCTTTGCAACTAGACTAGCTTTATTTCTTATGACATGACCAGATTCATTCAATTTATTTCTGAAGACCCATCTAGTGCCAATGACTGTTTGGTCACTAGGTCTAGGTACTAATTCCCATACTTGATTTCTTTCAAATTGATGAAGTTCATCAAGCATGGCATTAATCCAATCAGAACTTGATAAAGCTTCATCAATTGACTTTGGTTCAATCTGGGAAATTAGAGCTAGTGGGTCTTCTTCAATGGCATGCTGGAATGAAGATCTAGTCCTAACTCTATCATGCAAATTGCCAACAACATTATCTAATGGGTGATCTCTCAAAATTCGATGTTCAGAAATTACCTGTTGAGGGGTACTTAAATCTGGAGCAATGTTACCTGATCCACTTGAAGATGGTGAATTGGTGTTCAAGATCTCACCAGTGTCTTCAAACTCCTCAATAGTTGGTGAAGAGTCCACAATGAAGTCATCCTCTTCATTGTCTTGTTTTTCCCTGCAAGATTTAGAACTGTTAGTTGAAAAGGAATTTTCATCAAAAATAATATGTGGAGATTCTTTAACATTTTTGTTTTTGAGAATGTACACTCTGAAAGCTCTTGACACTTCTGAATAGCCAAGGAAGATGGCTTCCTGACTCTTTGCATCAAACTTGTCAAGATTTTCTTTATTATTGTTGTGTACATAACATTTGCAACCAAAGATTTTGAAATAGGAAACAGTTGGATTTTTATTTTTCAATAATTCATAGGGGGTTTTCTTGATTTTTGGTCTGACCAATGCTCTATTGAGAATGTGGTTTGCTGTATTTACAGCTTCAGCCCAAAAGGATTTGGGCAGATTACTCTCAAGGAGCATGGATCTAGCCATTTCCACAAGAGTTCTGTTCTTTCTTTCCACAACTCCATTTTGTTCTGGAGTTCTTGGTGAAGAAAACTTGTGGAAAATTTGAAATTCAACACATAAATCAGAAAAGGATTGGTTTTTAAATTCTCCCCCATGATCAGTCAAAATATTTTTGATTTTATATGAAAAGTTTGTTAGGGCAGTGGTACAGAATTTCCTAAATTCAAGGCAAGTATCACTTTTGTGGGACAAGAAGATAACCCAAGTAAATCTTGTAAAATCATCAATGATTACAAACCCATATCTCTTGCCACTTAGACTTAGAACTCTTGTTGGGCCAAAAAGGTCCATGTGAAGTAGTTCTAGTGGCCTAGATGTGAGTACCTCATTGAAGGTTTTAAAAGATTTTCTTGTTTATTTTCCTTGGGCACAGATCCCACAAACTTGATTTTCAACATTTGAAAAAGATTCAGGAAGACCCTTAACCAGATTCAGCCTTAACAATTTATTTATTATTCTGAAACTTGCATGGCCAAGTCTTTTGTGCCAAGTCCATGCAATTTCATCTTTATTTGCAACAAAACAGAGATTTTCAAAAAAAAATTTATTAAGGTCAATCATATAAACATTGTTTTCCCTTTTTCCAAAAAAATTAATTTTATCAGTTGATGAATCAATTATTTTGCAAAAATCAGATTCAAACACAACTGTGTGACCTTTGTCACATAGTTGGCTGATACTGAGCAAGTTGTAATCAAGACCATCAACTAATAAAACACTATCAACAGAGTTTGAGGAAGTTTGACCGACCTTTCTAGATCCAATGATCTTTCATTTATTTTTACCTCCAAATGTCACTGAACCTCCCTCCTTTTCTAGCAGGAAAGAAAATTTAGCTCTATCTCCAGTCATATGTCGTGAACACCCACTGTCAAGGAACCACACATTTGAATTGGGTGCACGACCTTCCTGCAACATCAATTAGTGGAGAGAAGATTTTGGTACCCAAACAGAGTTGGGACCATCAGAAAGTTTGGACAATGTTAACAAATATTTTCTCACCCAAATTTGATTTGTTTTTTACTTTTGTTTTATTACTGTGGTGTTCTCTATCTTTTTCACTTTCTTCTTTTCTTTTGGGATGAAAACACCATTGTTTTTGTTTTTGGTAGGAGGGAAAGTTTTAATTTGAACATGAGAGTTTAGATGAGGAGGTGGAATCCAAGGATTTTGTTGGTACATCAGAAAGTTTAGATAGAAAAATTGATGATGATACCAATATGGATTGTTATACCATTGGCTCCAAGAATTGGTCCAATCAACTTGATATGCTGTCTTGGAGGTCCAAGGTTCTTCATTAATGACTTCCTTTGACTTTTTCTTATTTTTCAGATTTTTATTTGAATTTTTTATTTTGTGGTTTGTCTTGGTTGATGTTGAGCAGGTCGACCTGTCCTTGACTGGTGTTGACACAACAACCACAGAAGCCTTCTTCTTGTGGACTGGTGTCGACCTGTCAGGTGACTGTGTCGACCTGGCTGCCTTGTTTTTGTTCTGAGTTTTTGGACTTTTTGGTGTTTTGCTTGATTTTTGTTTGATTTCACTATTTTCAAGACTAGGACCTTTGACAAATTTAATTAAGGGTGCTTTATCCTTTTTCTCACCAGATTTGTCTTTCTTGGTTTTTTGTTTGTTAAACCCTAGTCCATGAGAGATTGATTTCATGTTTGTTCCCAGCAAGGCCTCCAGATTATCTTTACCATTTGTAAATGTTTCAATAACTTCATCTTTTTATTTTAGCTGGTTTTCCAAGATTTTGATTTCTTCAATCTTTTGTTCTTTATCTTGGTTTTCTTTTTCCAGCTTTTCAGATAGTTCTTTGAATTCATTGGTGGCCTTTTGAGAAGCTAACTTGAGTTCATCAATCAAGTTCAGAAGATTTTCTTTTTCTTCATTCAATTTTATTACTTTATTTTCTAGTTCACAAATTCTTTTGTTGAAGTTTTGATTGTGCAAGATGTTTTCAACTTTCTTTTTAATGTGTTTATTTTCTTTTCTCATTTCAGAATATTTTTCTACAAGTTCTCCATAAGCATCTTGCCAATATTCAACTGAAAAATCTTCAAAAGATGTGCTTACCTTTCCATCCGAACTATTTGCCATGAAGCATATCTCCTCACTTCCAGAGCTTGAGGATTTTTCTTCTTCTTCTTCTTCTTCACTTGAGTCTTCATCAGACCAAGTGGCTATCATGGCCTTCGGCTTCTTGAATTTGTGAATCTTTTTGTGCTTCTCCTTCTTGTTTTCAGGACATTCTCCCTTCATATGTCCTAGCTTATTGCACCTGTAACAAATGACATTAACGTCAGATTTCTGATTCCTATTAGAATTAACATTAGAAGAGGAAATATTTCTTTTACCTGATGGGAATTTCTTTTTCCCTGAGAATTTTCCTTTTCTGTATTTTAGGAATTTCTTGAATTGCCTGGTCTTGAGGGCAAGCTCATCCTCATTGGACTTAGACTCATCAGAACTTGTTTTCTCTTGATTTTTGTCTTTGTTACTTGATGAGGCATTTAATGCTACTGGCTTGGTTTTGATTATGTGTTCCTCATTTCTCTTTAAATTAATTTCATATGTCATTAAGGATCCTATCAACTCATCCAAAGAAATTTTGGACAGGTCTTTAGAATCTTCAACGACAGTGGCCTTGGTGTGCCATATTGAAGAGAGAGAACGCAGGATTTTTCTTACCAAGTCAGCATCCATATAGTCCTTACCTAAGGCCTTCAGTCCATTGACTATGATCATGAACCTGGCAAACATTTCAGAAATTGTCTCGTTAGATTTCATCATGAACAATTCATATTCAGAGACAAGAATGTTAGCCTTGGTTTCTTTAACCTGAGATGTTCCCTCATAGAGTACCTCAAGTTTATCCCACATTTCTTTGGCAGATTTGCACATAGAGATTCTTGAGTACTCTTTGGGGTGAACAGCACATTGAATCATGTTCATGGCACTATAATTCAATATAGCTCTTCTTATTTGTTCCCTAGTCCAGGTATCTTCCTCTCCCTGGTTTTCATAGGGTCCTATCTCCACTACTTTCCAGATTTCATAGTTTTGGGCTCTTAGAAACACTTGCATTCTATTTTTCCAATAAGAATAGTCTGTTCCATTAAAGAATGGTGGCATATTTATAGAATGGCCCTCAGCTATGAATCCTCTGGAATCCATTTAATTAAAAGATGGTGCAAAGAAGGAAACACTCAGCAAGCAAACAATCAAGCAAACAAATCACACAAAGTACTCAGAAATCACTCAGATCAAATCAGATCAGATGTAAACCCGCTCTGATACCAATTGAAGGATCGATAAAAAGTGTGGACAAGATCTAGAAGGGGGGGGGTTGAATAGATCTATGCCATCTAATGTGGAAGCTAAACCAGTTTTGAAAAACCTTTGAATCAGAGTTAGATTGAAAGTAAATTTTGCAGATCTGAAGAGAGATTAAGTGAGTTGAACAATTAGGGTGTGAGAAATAAGTTGATTAGATAGATTCAAACGATCCTATGCATTCATCTAACGAAGAGTAAATTCAAACCACAAGCAGACCAATGCACAGAGATTTTTAGGTGGTTCGAAAATCACACCACGTGACTCCTACATCCACCCCTCACACACAGTGAGGATCCACTAACAACCTGGGTAACACAACCCACACTGGAGCCTGACAACTCCACAACTGAGTTAGACAACTCACACACTACCTAGAGCAAGACTACTCTAGACTCTGAGCAAGACTGCTCAACCACACAACTTGAGTATGACGACTCAAAACCTTGAGCACAAAGGCTCACAACCACATGCTAGAACAAAAACAACAAGATGCAGATCCTCTAGCAATGATCTGATCTATTAAGGCCAATTCAAGGAAATTGGTGCAACAGATTATGCACAATTTCTAGAATAGCCAAGAAGAAACAAGGACTTAAGACTCGAGGTTGACAGTTCTTGTTCTTCAAGAAAACTCCCTTGTAGAGGCCGAATTGGAAGAATCTTGGTCACTTGAAGTCCCCTAGCCGATGCTCTGCAACTTTGATCTTGGGATCTTCCTTGAGAGCTTCACAATTGCTGGCTTCTACTTGGTCTGCTCCTTTGAAGTTGATGCTAGTGCTTCATGTTGATCAGACTTCAATCCTTGTGCTTGGAGAAGGGTGAATTGAGGTGTGGAAGCACAGGAGGGAGCAAAACAGGGAGGAGAGACTCTCTGGCCGCCATTTGCAGATGCTGGAGGATCTTAGAGGGTTCTCTTCTGGATGAGTGCCCTTAAGGAGGGTATTTATACCCTAAATATCCGAAAGATACCCTTGGGGTACGTGGGCACACGATCCAAGGTTGATCCACCATCTCCCTAGGGTGCCACGTGTCCAAGAGGAATCTTAAGTCACAGAGATTCCGGAGTGTGTCGACCTGCCCAAGAGGTGTGTCGACACACTGTCCCAGACTGGCAGAACACTTCCCTGGGAGAGGTCTCTAGTGTCGACCTGAGATCAGGTGGTGTCGACCTGCTGTCCCAGACATCAAAACTGGCCTTCTGGGAAGTCTATCTAGTGTCGACACTGCCTGATTTGGTGTCGACCTGAGATGGCAGTCTGTTCACATATTTCTCTGGAATCTGTCTCTAGTGTCGACCTGCTCTGGACTCGTGTCGACCTGAGATGGACTTTTCTTCACATTTCTGCCTTTGTTCTGAACCATTGTGTCGACACCAAGGATGGTTGTGTCGACACTACCTTTGCAGAAAATGTTTGTTCCTGAGAAAATAAACACATAAATCATTAGTTAAGTATATTATCATGAATATCAATGATAAATATGCTTGAAAACATGCTTTTTGAATATTGTAATTTCAGGTGATGTATTTTACATGTTCCAATGGTTATGTATTAAAATCACAACTTGTCATCATCAAAATGTGAGGAGAAATGAATTATATTCACACTCAACCCAACATACCCTTCCTTGGGTAAGTTTCCGAATATGATCTAGTGTGCAATGGAATAGCATCGTGATAGCCAGTCCTGTTTCTTAAGTGTGACATTCGATACATCATGGTTTAAGGGTATAAAGGATTAGCTCTTGGTTAGGAATCCTATTACTCATATGTTTAGAGGCTTGCCAGTGAAGCTAGTAGCTTAGGCAATGCTTTGCATGTATGGCCTACAGCTTAGGCGACCAGCTGTTGAGGTGGTGTGCCTGTGAGGCTTGTGGCCTAGGCTTTCCAGTTTTTGGGCAGATTAGTTGCGTGGTGCTAGTTCTGCCGTTGTCTCATCTTATTTCGAAATTAGTGTGAATTGATATAATTACGCTTTATTGTGAGTATGAAATGGTTTGGCTTCCTGTGTTGCCAGTGAGACACGTTGGGACTGAGGTTCTTCTGCGTTGTGTGTGGTTTTTAGGTGGTTCCCTACTGAGCCAGTGACTTGTTGAGGCTCACTCCCTTACAGTTCTTTTCAGGGTTTACCGTTGGTGTGGCTTGAGGAGGTGTTGTGCCAGACTTGTACCACCAGCAGTAGTGCTAGTAGAGTTATGTGAGCTTGTGCTCCCTCGGGGTATGCCCCAGGTAGTTGTACTCTTTTTAATTTGGGCATATAATAATGTAATGGGACAGTTGTAATTTGTATAAGCAGGTATGAGCACATATCCTTTCTTGTGTCTCTTACTGTTGTGGTTTGTCTTTTATATTCTTCCTGGACACGTGTACGAGCTATCCCTTGCGAGACTTTGGTCCATTCGCGGGAGACGGATCTGGATATGGACCCTTATTGGATATAGATATCCAGGGCCGTTACAACTACGACCTATAGGATGAGATTGAGATGCTTGTCCAAAAAGGGTACATGGACCAACACATGGCCAATCTTTGAGGATCCCCTCGCAAGGCTACTTAGGAGATCGACAATCGGCCCCAAGAAGTCCAAATCAACATTATCGTAGGTGGACTAGCCTCAAAAGGTGACACGTGGAGGGGAAGGAAGTGCTACGCCCAGAGCCTTAGCTCAGAATCAGTAACAAAGAAGCTAGAAGATGGAGAACCTGCAAAGCAAGAAATAGCCTTTTCAAAGGACCTTGAGGGAGTGATGACCCTTCACAATGACCCTTCAGTGATCTCATCTATAATCAATCATTGTACTATAAAAATAATCTTAGTGGACAATGGAAGCGTCCTTTATGTTCCGTTGTATGGCTGCTTCCTCTAGATGGATGAAGATTCTGACAAGCTATAGCCCATGTGTAGTCTGCTATGTGGCTTTAATGGGAACATGACATATCTTGAAGGAATGATCACCCTCCCTGTAAGCCTGGGGGATTCCCCCAAAATCGTAACTTTCCTGGCAGATTTCATTGTGATAATGGGTTTGACCACCTACAACGCCATACTCGATCGAAGGGTTATTGGATGAATTAAGGCGGCCCCCTCAACTTATCACCAAAAAGATGAAATTTCCAACCAAAAATGGAGTGGGAGAAGAAAGGGGGAACCAGGCAGAGGCACAGGAATGTTATCTTATCTCGACAAAACTGCCCAAGGTCGAATCCGACCACAAAGGGAAAGAGATTGCTGAGGAAATAGAAGCCTCTGCCCAACTCAGCAGGGACATGGTAACTGTTCCCCTACACAATCACCCAACCTTAACAATCAGAATTAGTGTCGATCTATCCCTTAAATGTCAGAAGAAATATAAAGAGCTCCTTTTTCAGTATATCAATTTGTTCGATTAGTCTGATGATGATCTTCTTGGGATCCCAGAGAGTGGTAATGCATCAAATTATTCTCAACCCTTCCTTCAAGTCTATTCAACAACGAAAGAGGAAACATGCTCTTGTGAAATAATTGCTAGTTATGAGTGCCCTGCAAGCCAACTCACTTTAGTGATGGCACTTGTAATATTGTAGTAATCTCCTTTGGTAATGATATTAATGACATTTTCTTACTATATATTACATGCATGTGATGATGTTTACATATTGTGATGTCCATGAGTTTATGCAATGAGGATTAAGATCATGATTAAATCATGATAATGAGACATATCCTCTTCAAACATAGATCCTAAATATTTCTTGTCATAGGTTGCTCGAGAAGGACATCAAGATAATCAGACAGAACGGTGTGATGTGTACTCATCCATATGATGGAGGTAGCAGGTCTCATAACTGCTTGTGTGGAGACACTAAGAGTATAGTGCAGGTGTTCATTGGAGAATGAGTACATTGAATGATCCGCTCTCGGAATAATATATGGTTGATGATACCTAATTGTCAGATAGTGATTTCGTGGTCTTAGTTGTATAACTGGTCCTTTGACTTGAGACATTAAGGATGTCTTGTTTAAGTACTTCATTCTTTGATGTCGGACTTACAGGTCTAGTAGTTCTAGATCTAGTACAGCTGGTTATTGGGAATGATAGTCAACCTTACAAAGACAATTGAGTGTTAATAAATGATCATCCACTCTTAGTATCATGATAGGAACATCCTGCATGTTCTTACTCAGGCAAATCTATGGTCAGGGTCAATCAGATTGAGAGAGAAGAAGTTCTCCAAGAGAATCCGAAAAGAGTGAGACTCAGATGGATTTCGTATAGGCCTGACTGCACCATGCATAATATATGGTCTCTGAGATATTAGATGGATGAAGAACTATAGGTACACGGTAACTGATGGCATAAAGGTCCAATAGATTAGATCCCCATGTACCATCTGGGGACTATGGTGTAGTGGCCTAGTACTCCATAGTCGATGAGTTGAGTGAATTATTATGGAGATAATAATTCATTAAGTTAGAAGAGGTTCTGACAAGTATAACTCATGACCAACTCAGTATTGGGCCTAGAGGGTCACACACATAAGGTGAATGATACGACAATAATAGAGGATTGGATAAGAGTTATCCAATAGAACTTCTCTCACCAAAATCATCTTGTAGTCAAAGCTGGGTTAATGCCGGTGTTGACTGCCATCAAGAGCTTCATCTTCCTTGTGAAGGAAGATGAAGTTGAGGTAGACGACGTGATCGACTATCGTCAAGAACTTCGTCTTCTTTGTGAAGGTAGTCGAAGTGTGGTTGATGACGAGATCAACTGACATTAACTATTGTTGATGATGGAATCGACTGTTGTTAACACTTATGGTTAATGTCGAGATTAATGACATTAACATATGTTAATAGTGAGATCGAGTATTGTCAAGATGGGCTCGATGACACTCTATCTTTCCATCAACACACGTATGGTTGTATGCACGATTTGGCCGTACATAGTATGGCATGCATGCCCCTATGGATGTGGGTGGATAAAACCCCTCTACTTGAGGGAGAGGTGCTCCGAAGAGCTCTAAGGGCTAAGAGTTTTTGGAGCTCTCTCACCTCCCTCCTCTTTCTCCCTCCCCCCCCCCCCTTGGCCTCGCTAGAGAGAGAGATAGGAGTGCAAGAGGGTGAGACTCTCTTCCCTCCTCTCGATGCTGGTGCTCATGCTGTTGCTCGACTGCTGCTGCTGCTACACCTTGGAGGTGCACAAGGAGTGCCTCGGCGTGGTAGAGAGTCTCGCTGACAAGGAGGAATTGTTTCCAGTCGCTGTCGTGTGGATACCACTAGAGAGGAGTTCGTGAGAGCTTCTTCCTTCCGACGGGCCAGGTTCTACACATCAAGGGATCTATGAGCTCCCTTAAGTGAGAATGTCTTACACTTGAATGGATTGTATGAGAGTCATGCACCCAAACATCATCCTGGTCTGATATTTTCTTGTGGGAAATGTGTTTTTTTTTCTATTTTAAACTTTGTTCCGCTGCGTATTAGATGCTCTTGCACATTTCCCAATAGTGGTATCAGAGTCAAGTTCATAGGATGATGTTTGATTTTAGTTCCATGTGATTTAGAACATGTTTTTCTCTTTTTGTCATGGTTTCTGTCACGTCCTACTCATTGACTATTTTCGGATGTGACAAGAAAACAAGATAAAAAGATAGAGACAGTCATTCATATTCATAAGGCAATGCAACCGAATAATACATTATATGAGATGATAGTTTCGAGTTTAATATATACAACAATCTAAGTGGCAAAATCTAAAGGAAGCTGAGTTTTCTAAAATTAAGATTCACTCGGCGCACAGTCCCCTAGAGAGTTAGCCTCTTCTGGAAAGTTTGAAAGGGAAGTAGGGGTACATGAGCAATTTTGCCCTGTAGGAAATTGTCTTCAACAATAAAAGTAGGGCATGAAGGTAGCATAGAAAGAAAAATATGATACCAGTTACTAAAAGAATACAAACTGATATACATAGTGATACTGTAATGCAGTTAAATGATGATATCATACATAACTAAACAGTAATGAAATTCATATCATAATACAATTCATGAAAATGTATACTAAATTTAGTAGTAAGTGATGTCATGCCAAACACCAGTAGATCCATTTTCGATCTGGCCATTAATCAAATTCAGGTGCTCCTCTCGGGACTAGATCGGCCCCATTTGCATAGGCATTGGTCCAGTAGAGTCTGAAGACCCAAAGTGTCACCATTTCCATTTGATCATTCTTTTAGTATGGTTCGAGCGGATCTTAAGATAACATTAATAATAAAACATGTCCAATGCAAGAGTATAATGATAACACGACAAAAGGTAAGACTATACAGTTGGGTTGGCCCAAGTTTAAGTAATATAGAATTATATAAGGAAACTGGGAGAAAAACAACTGGAACTGAGTTAGGGAAATCGGTCGACCGTTTAGGGGATGTTGGTCGTCCGACCTAGCCAATAGCTTGGTTCGGAACTTTACTATGAAATTGGTCAATCGGAATGATGAAGTCGGTCGATCGACTTACTAGGGGTGAACACGGTTTGGTTTGGTCCGGGTTGGTCTATTTTTTGGTCAACCCGAACCGAACTGGTTCGGTTCAGTTTAAATCAAAGTATAATACTTTTTATGTCACAAATGCGAGCTTGGCTTAGTAGTTAAGGTGATGACCCTTCACCTTAGGGTGTTGGGTTCGAATCTCATGTTTTTTTACAAAAATAATTTTAACAATTTTTTTCACCAAAAATCACAATGCAAGATCAGAGTTTCGAACCTGTGCTGCAGAAAGACTTTTGTCCATGCGCTAACCATCTGCGCTGGATTTTGTTTGGGTAAGAAATACACATGTTTTATACATGTATTCGGTTTATTAGGTTTCAGAAAATGAAACCGAACTAAACTAGGTAGGGGCTTAAACCGAACCGATCAGTTCGGTTCGATTTTTCGGTTTGAACCGAATTCTGAACAGCCCTACGACTTAGCCAGTAGCTCGATTCTAAATTTTACTGTGAAATCAGTCGACCGGAACGATGAAGTTGGTCGACTGACCTAGCTAGTAGCTAGGTTTTGGTTTCAGGATAAAATCGGTTGACCGGAATGATGAAGTCGGTCAACCTGAAAGGTAGGATCGACCAATATCGCGTTTCGATCGACCGATTCCAGAAAAAATAGATTTTACACAGGTCGAAATCGCACCATTTTTCTGGCCTGGGAATAGAAATAAACAATTAGAAATAGAATAGTAGAGACTAGTCTATAGTTGCACATAATTTCCAAGGAAAATGGAAGGTTTTAAGCTCCCAATCTCTCTTCTTTTTCTCTCTCAGGTAGGCAAAAATAGAGGGGATTGGTCGACTGATGTGATCAGTCGGTTGACCGATTCTGGCGATGTTACAGAAGGGTTTTCTTTCTGCTTTCAATGGTGGGTTAAGAGTTTAGAGGGTCTGAGGGTTGTGTCAAGAGGGTTTACTCTAACAAAAACAAGTAATCAAAAGAGTTACACTTGGAGAGTAACAAGCGATAAGGGAAAGGAGAAGACAAGGTTCCTACCTGGCAAGAAGAAGATGACAATAACAGAGTTCCTGAAGCTCCTTCCTTTCACCCAACACGTAGCACACCTTCCTAACCTTCTCCTTCTTCCTCAGTCTTTAGCGAGAGCAGTAGCAAGTAGTCAAGGTTTTGGATAAGGATCAACATATACATATATAGAGCTTATCCTAATAGAGGTGTGCGTGAATTCCTCAAAAGGTGAACGATAGGGATCACCCCGATGGTTTGCTAACACGGATTTGCCACACATCGCTTTGATCTTACCCACGGTTAACACGTAGAGGTGTTAATACGTAATCCGCATTGCGTAGGTGCAAAGTAAATGAACAGTAAGCTGATTACGTAATCAATGATATCATTGTACATATATATAATTTCCAAATTCTTTTATTTTTACACAAATCTTTATATATATATATATATAATTGAAATGTTATAGTTTCTGTCTTAATGGCAGCATGGGATGTCATCGAGTTTTAGTTAACGGTGTAATGTGTCGCCATCAATATGTTGACAGTGACATTAATTTACATTGAGTTCTTGGTAATAACTTGGTGCGTCGATCATCGTCCAAGTAGTTGGCGACAGTATCGAATGATGTCGAGTTCATACTTAACAGCAGGACCGATTGACTTCAAGTTGTTAGGGTTGTCAATGGGCCGGGCTGGTCTGACAAGCCTGCGGGCCTAGCTTGATTTTGGGCTGGGCCACAAAACTCTTTTCGGCCCATAGATTTTTAGTCGGGTCTAAAAACCCAACTTGACCAGGCCCATAGGCAAACTCGGGCTTTGAGTTTGGCCCGATGGACCAACCCAACCCAACTAGTTCTCTTTTCTTTTTTCTCTTTTTAGATCTTAAATTTTACTTAGTTAAAATTATGTTATTTTACTTACTTAAAAATTAAAAACTCTCTTTTCAAACAAATTAAATGATTAACATCCAAACTCTATTTAATTGAGTAAGATTATAAATGTTATATTATTAAATATATTATTTTGTTATTAATTTAATTTTTATTTTAGTATTCATGACGGTTCGGGCCTTAGTCGAGCTTTACATTTTTGTAAAAACGTTGGGTACGGCCCGGCCCGACATTGCTCAGGCTTGGGCTTTCATACTGATGAGTTCGGACTGGGTCGGGCACACCTAAGCCCCACCCAGTCTCGGCCCATTGACATCCCTACAAGTTGTTGGCAGTGGTGGCAGTTGACGTCAAGTTCAATCTCTGCTTGCATGTTCTTCTACCCGCTAGTGGTTCTTAAAATTTTGCTCTCTTGTTGCATGGAGTGTTTGTGCTAAGTAAGAAAACACATATTTTTGGCATTTTCTCATGGGTCACATGGGTTTTAAAAAAATCAAATGGATTTTTGATATTTTACTTATTTAAGGGAATGTCTAGCTTGAGAAGTTGGGTGATTCCAGAAAATACCCAACATGAGGATCCAAATTTTCAGAAAATTCTATTGCCATTATGTGGATTACATAACTAGGATTAAGAGTTAATCCAATTTTGAGATTAAATGTTAATCCAAAAAATTATTAGATTAAGAGTTAATTTAATTGTTTAATAATTAAAATATTTAATTAATTTCTAGTAGCTTACATATATACATGTGATGTGTATCATGTGGGTGGTTGATCATGGACCTTAATGTGATGCTGGGTTAACGTCGGTGTTGACTGCCGTCAAGAACTTTGTCTTCCTTGTGAAGGCAGTCGAAGTGTGGTTGACAGCGAGATCGATTGACGTTAACTACTCTTATGGTTAATAGTGTTATCAATAATGTTAACATATGTTAACAACGAGATCGACTATCGTCAAGGTGGTCTTGACGACACTCTATCTTGTCGTCAACATAGGTATAGTTGCATGCACGATTTGGTCGTACATAGTATGACATGCACGCCCCTCAGGACATGGGTGGATAAAACCCCTCTACTTGACAGAGAGGGGTCCAAAGAGCTCTATGGGCTAAGAGTTTTTGGAGCCCTCTCACCTCCCTCCTCCTTCTCCGTCCCCCCCTTTGGCCTCTCTAGAGAGAGAGTGTGACGGCCCTAGATATTTATGCCCAATAAGGCTTCATATCCAAGTCCGCCTCCCGCGAACGGACCGAAGTCTCGCAAGGGATAGCTCACACACATGTCCAGTAAGAATATAAAAGACAACCACAACAGTATAAGACACAATAAAATACATGTTCTCATACATGTATATATCAATTTACAATTGTCCCAATATATTATTTGTAAGGCCCTTGATTTTTTTTTCATCTTTGGGTGATTGCTTATGTATATATGTATATAAATGTATATTTGTATTGTGCACATTATTTATTCAATTACATTGCATGAACAAGTATTACTTAAGATATGCATTGTAAATTACATGTATAGTTGTATGGTATATGTATATGTATAAGGTTTTCTGTACTTTAAGTTCTGTCTTGACGACCTGTTGGCGTCAACATGAGTTGACGTCGATGATGAGTCAGCGGCCACATTGATGGACGCCAACTCAGAATTGGCATCCTGTGATGTTGACGTTAACCTCCCAGATCTGTTGCATCTTCAGATCTGGAAACGCCCCCGAGATTTTTGCCCCTTGTTATGGTAACCGTTCTCCAACGGTAACCCAGCCTTACCCAATTATGTCTCCGACCCTAGCTCTATAAAACACCCCATCTCCGGCCAGATCTAACCTTTTTGGCTCTTGAGTAAAAACCCTAGTTCTTTGTGTGAAACCCCAATCTTTGAGCTCTGAAATCTGGCAACTGGAGGCTTCATCCGGCGTTCTACAACGACTGGAGGAGAGTCTAAACATTGGAGAAGACTTCTACAACACCTATTTGCACTTTGCATCAACACAAAACTTGGATCAAGGGAGTTTTGAAGGCTCTTTGGCTCAGGCCGAGGAGGTCTTCTTCGACCCTAATCATCGATTGAAGAATTTTCTAAAGGCAAGTACCCCTTTCACATCATTCCTACATATGTGTAGTAGGTCCTAGGTATTTTCTGGATTTTTATTCGAGTCCTGGAACCCCCAATTTCACCTAGTTCTTACGTGCAGTCTGTGTTTTGCACAGACAGGAACATAACAACATGATCTCTTATCGTTAAGATCTTGAGTTAGCGGTGCCCTTTGTTGCTGTTAACCTGGTAGACGGCCACATGCATGCCGTTAAGTTTACCAGACTGCCACAATGTGCATGTCTGATCTATATGACCTAATTTTTGAGATTTTCGCATGAGGATATATGGTAAAATTTATGAGATATGTAAATACCTTTAAGGGAGTATATTGTGAAATCTTATGAAATTTTATGGAATGTTTTAATTATTAGAAATTTCTGAATTGTTTGGCCAACAGTTTTTTTTAATCTTGAAAAATTCCGTTGATGCAATTTGTGTGGGATCTAACTGTCATAAAATTTCTGTGCATTGACTGTGTGTTCAAATTCATGCTATAAAAATTTGGGATTTTTTTGATATCGGTACAATTAATTACATTTTCTGAACTGTAGAATAGTAAGCATGTTTTATTAGTGTCAAAATTTAATTAAATAGTATAAAAATATTTAAATTCCTAGAAATTAGAATATGTTTAGGACTGTCAGAGTACATGTGTAAATAAGTGGTGGGTCTGAACAATGAAAATCCATGCCAAATTGACTATTTTTACCTTATATAATACCACTGTTTGAATTTCATTAATTAGTGTATATTTCATAAAAATATGAAATTTGGTATGCATGATGCATGACTCGTAAACAGTCAGTGGTTAAAATCTCATGTGAATTGGATAACCGTAGATACTGATTTGTTATTTTATGAAGAATGACCAAATTAGTGCAAAATTATTGTAATTATTGATTAAGTCAAATAATTACAACATGATTAATGTTAGTTGTGACTGATTAGTTCTTGTAACAGTAGTACCATGTTAGGGAACCTGAACCATGTGCATAAATGTGAATATGAGAATAACGTGTTAAAAGGGTGTGGAATTGTGTGTGTTTAATTGGAAAATGTGTAATTGTGCCAATGGGTGACACTGCTACCTTAGAGGGCTGAGGAATTGTACTGTGGTAAAGTCCTCACGGGAAGGTTCATAGTGTGTGATATCCCATGGGCATTGGGATTAAATCCTGGAGGCGGACAGGTACCGCTGGTTAGGGTGGAGAGTGCTTCTCCCGGTTCTGCGCAGTAACTAAGGTCTATCATTGTGTTGCCTAGATGATAGATATGTGTGTGATGTGACAAGTGTGTGTCCTTCTAGAGGTGGTTTGGACTATGTGTCATGGCATATAATAAAGTGTGAACTTGTGTTTATGTGAAAAGTGAATGTGTAAATTGTGTAATTGTGTAAATGATCATGTGAGATTATAAATCAATAGAATAGTATGTAAAGATGATAATTCATTATATGTCAAACAACAAGCTATTCATGTGTATAGATGTGAAAATGATGATAGAAACCATGCTAGGAATATCTCTTGTAATATGTGTAGACTCCATGTTCAAGTTAACTATTGTCTTAGATTATAATTGTGAGTAAGTGAGACTTAGATTAGCATGTAGAAGAATGTGTAGAAAGCATGTGATAGGTTTTAAATTGTTGTAAGTTGTTACAAGTCATTTATCATGTGTGGTAAGTTGTAGAAATCATGTTTAGGTTTTCTTTAAAAGTTTATTCAAGTACATGCTTATGTGTTACTCGTGCGATATGAAAATGTGAATAACCCATGTGGCGTATGTATGTTTAATGTGAGTGGATGCTACTTGCTGAGTCTTTTGGACTCACTATTGCTTCGGCGTACAGGTGCAGAGATTTCCACTTCATCCGAGGAGATAGTCAGGAGTGACTCGGAGCGGGAGTAGGAGATCTTGTGGAGTTTCAGAATTGTACCTTTTATTTTTTTCATAGTATGTAATAAAGGAAAAATTTGTAATTCAGTTTAGACAATGTGGACAATGTATTTATTTTCACCTCTTAGTTATTAAATGTTTAGTTTTCTTTTCTTCTATATGGACTGTGAATAGAATGTGGATGATGGAATAAGGAATTACATTTGGCTCTTTCTTTTCCACTGTTATGTGTTATATTTGTGTACATTTCAGTCTATTGATTGTGTTGGGTAAATGTCTCACTGTAACGACATTCATTATACCGATGTGGGTTGGTGTAACCGTACCGGTATAAGGAGGGTCGTTTCATTATTACATGTCTAATAAAAGAGTACAACTACCTGGGACATACCCCGAGGGAGCACAGACTCACACAACACGACTAACTCTACTGCTGGTGGTACAAGTCTGCCACAACACCTCCGCAAGCCACACAAACGGCAAGCCCTGAAAAGAACTGTAGGGAAGTGAGCCTCAACAAGTCACAGGCTCAGTAGGGACCACCCAAAAACAACACACCAAATTGAAGAGACCTCAACCCCAGAGGGTCTCACTGGCAACACCGATAGCCAAACCATATTATGCTTACAACAAAATATGATTAACAACAACTAAACATAATTACATCAGTTAATACAAATCCCGAAAAGGAAGTGGGACAATAGGACTAGCACAACACCTTTAGTCCGCTCAACAACTGTAATGCCTAGGCCACAAGCCTCACAGGCAAATCATTATAACAACTGGTCACCTAAGCTACAAGCTTCACAGGAAACCTACCCACGAAGGGTAACAGGACTGGCATCAGCTAGCCAATCCACCTCACACCAACACCTCACATCAAAACATAATCGAAAGCTTACTCGAAGACGAGTTAAAACACAACACGTGGGAGGTCATTACACAGACCTCCACAGAACACAAGTCCACCTCAACACCTGAAGGGATTGGTACACAAAATATCACAACACAAAACTACCCACAAAGGGTACAGGTACCTACTACCTCGAGGTACCATAACAGAACCACAATCAGAATCGTGCCACCACTAGGGCACACACAACGGATAAAACCTCAACCAACCTAACACACATACAAGCCACCACCAGTGGCAAAGCACGAGTCAGAAAGAATGATGCCACCACACGGGAATTGACTACTGGTTCATGACGCCAGTATCCAATCCAGACAACACAACACAAGAACTACATCTCAGTCTCGCAGTCACAGACGAAATGTCCAACTGCCGCTCCACAACCACATAGTAAAGCCAAAAAACAGTGGAGACCAACCAACACCACACCTGCAGACCACACAACCGCAGGCCCATGCCTGGCACCTTTAAGGACTCTGGCCCGAGCTCCTAAAGTGAGGCACTGGAAACACAGGACTAGCTGGGGACCAATACGTCTACCGGTGTTCGTATATCCAACCACGAGCGCGCTACAAACGACTAAACACAAACTCTCACAAGTCGTTGCTCCTCTATCGTCTTTCCCTCAGCCGAACGTACAACTCAAACACAGGAGTGAGGGTGTCCAAGAAGACGACACCGACCTTGACGGTACACACAGTACTGGGACAAACCCCAAGCACTAACGTGCCTGGCTCACACAAAACCTGGGGTACCCAACTGAAGAGGCATTCTGGAATAGGCGCCGAACCACCACACTCGGCTAGCACACAAACCATGTCATTCACTTAACACCTCGGTGAAACGTATATCATGATACATTAAATATAATTGGCTCGTCATTGGTCACCATGTGACCTCCAAACTATCTGACATTAACACATACTTAAATCATAATAATATACAACAATCTTATCTGTCATTGGTCATCTCATGACCTCCATTACGATATCAATACAATATATAATCACTTAATAACCATACACATGCTTTACTAATTAAATCATCTTAAATAACCTATAAAAGATATCATAGGATCAAGGCTAGGTTCACATTGGAACCTCATTGCCCAACCACCACAAACTAACCATAGTAATTAAATCCCGACAAACATAAACGTCGAACTACTTGCCATGCACACACAAACTACATGCACGACACTCAAACCACGTAAACACCACGTGAACAACATGCTTACCACGTAAACAACACGCTCAAGAAGCGCTACAAGTGTCAACGCACCACTATCATTGCCATGCACATCACTTGAACAATAATCGGATAACCATGCCAACATACACACACATAAAACCTCTCGGACCTGTTAACGCGATAGGGTCCCATGTCGCCTTCTGAATGCGACACCCCGATAGATCACGTTCAGAAGCAGAACGCGACGGGTCGGCCTGTCGCCTTCAGAATGCGACAGGGGGGTCCGTCGCCTTCACAGGCAGGAACCCTAATCCGGGGACCCCTCACCAGATCTCCCCCTTAAACCTTGTAAACCAGTGTTTAAACCCATTTTTCATGTTCTTCTCAATGCCCTAGCATGGTATCTACCGTTTATAAAGCATTAAACATTCTAAACATGCACCACATGCAATCCACGTAGTAAAACAAGGTGGAATCTCCCTACCTTCACGAAGAACGCGAAGACCAACCATGACACGGCATCTCCCCTGCTCCGTGTGACGTCCTCGCGGCGAGACCACGCCGAAAACAACTCCCAAACACCAAATCGCCCGAGATCCCTGCAGCAGTTCTTCCCCCTGACCAAACAGAGCTCGCTCAGCTCTGTCTGGCCGACCTGGGTTATGAACTATTTGCGGTTAAGAACGTGACGTACCCCTCTGATGCGAACTGAACGCTACAGAGTAGGGCGTCACCTTCTCAAGGACGACGTCAGCATGCCGCCCAGCGCGCGACACGCGGCGCGCATGCAGACGAAGATCACATCTCGGTCGGCAAGCAAAATGCGACATTCAGGGCCGTCGCGTTCAGAATGCGACGCCAGGCTCTGTCGCGTTCATAGACAGAGAACCTGTTGTAGACACGCGAATTCGGCTCCACCGCGGGCAAATTTCATGTTGCGCCATAATGCCACAAATGGCCTTCATTTTGCCTTAAAATAGTACTTTTTCTATCATTCTGGATCACCCCCATTCTTCCTCGGTGCTTCCCCTTCATTTCCAGAATCCCTCGGGCACTATAAGCTTCAATTCCTTGTCGCGATGGGTATGGCAACCGCAATATGAAAGGCGTCTAGGATGCTGGACGCGATTCAGGATCTTATCGCGACAACTATAGAAGGCGCAACCTTAATGCGACGGCCTCCGGGAACGCAATCATGAACACGTCGAGCATACCGGACACGTTTATCAGCACATTGGAGTCACGTTCGGCATGACTGTCGCGATTTTAAAGTCAAAAAGGCTATGCCCCTAGAAGTCGCCGCACTTGAGAGCCTACGCCGAGAAATCGTTAGAAAATCCTGAAACCGCTTCTTGCCGCCCAGACGCAATTCAGAGAGGTCAAATCATTATTCATATCAGCGGATGAGTTGATTGCCTCGGAAATTGCCTCTATGGTAATCGCGTCGGCCATGGCCGTCGCGTTTCAAGTCGCGGAAGCCATCGCGGATGCGATTCCGTTCCTTATTGTGGTGTCTTGACAGGACGCGATTCAGAGACATCGATGGCAATCATCCGTCTGTCTCATCAAGTTGACCTTCTAAACCATGGCCTGCCACCCAAACGCGATTCCATCCTTATCGCGGCACCCAAACCCGACGCGATTCAAGTCGCGGCCTGCCGCCCAGACGCAATTCAACTCCTAATCGCGGCTTCCTGTTTGGACGCGATTCAAGAATCTGTTGCCTATAAATTGGACCCGAGGGTCATTTGTTCAGGGGGGTTCCACGAAGCGGCGAAGCCATGCCGGATCCTCGCCTCGACTCCGAACCATTCTTCGCCGAACCATTCTTGTTCCTCGGAGTCTGACGCCGTCATCGCCTTCTTCCACGTGTACCAGAGCGGAACAAGGCGGGAACATCTTCCTCTAATTCTTACTCCATTCGTCCAACCGGCAACGGCCCGTCACGCCGCACCGACATTTGGGGAAGCACCCCCTCCCCTCTCTACCTTTATTTGCATTTCCATCTCCTCTGGGCCCCACGTGGCCCTCCTTTGATCCTTTTTTAGACACATGCATGCATACACACACACACCTACATTTAGTGGTTTAAATCCCACCACCTAGTAAGTACGCCTCCGTGTTCTTTCATTCTTTCATTTCATTTATTTAGGACTGCATACTACATGTGGCTAATCCCCTCTTTCTTTACTTTTCTTTGTCTTTTTTGCAAGAGTAATCAAACGAGGAAACGCCCTCTACAAGTTTTCTTTGTCATTTCATTTATTCAGGTGTTGCGTGCGTTGGTGGGCCGCCAGGTTGGGCCCAAAGCGCTCACAAGTTTTCTGCCTGTGAACGCGACAGGGGTATGCGTCGCGTTCTGAACGTGACAGCCTTGGTGGTCGCATTCCTGTTGCCGACGTTGAGCGTCGACGTCTGCATGCGCACCAAGTGTAGTGCACTAGGTGGCATGCTGAAGTCAGGAGTGTGAAGGCGACGACCTCCCACGTCGCGTACAGGTCGCGACATAGGACTGCATCGCGTTCTTAACCATTATGTTGTTTTTAAGAACCCCGGCCGAACAGAGCTTCCACAGGCTCTGCTCGACCAGGGGGGAGCTGCTGTGAGGTTTCTTGGCAGTTCGAGGTTCTAGAGGTGCGTGGGGCGTGTACTCGCCACGTGGACGTCGCGTGGAGCGGGGGAAATGCCGAGCGATCTCCGATTTTAGCGTTCTTCGCAAAGGTAGGGTGTTTCTACCGTATTTGATTATGTGGAATGCTTGTGGTGTGGATTTGATTCGTTTAAAGCTTAAAGAACAGTAGATACCATGCTAGGATATCTATTAAAGCATGTAAAATGTGAATTAAGCATGGTTTGAATGGTCTGGAGTGGTAATCCGTGGAGTTCTTCTCGGATTAGGGTTTGCGCCTGTGAAGGCGACGGACCTTGCCGTCGCGACATGGTCGCGACAGGCTGACCCGTCGCGACAGAGTTTCCCTATTGCGACAGGTCGGGGCGTCGCGTTCTGAAGGCGACCTGGCCCCTTGTCGCGACCTCAACTGAGAGTTCTGGACATGTATGTTTTTAGTGTTGTGATTAAACGATTATTCGTATTTGTTGTGCATGGCAATGACAGATGGAGCCAGTGCACTTGTTATGCTCACGGAACGTGTTGCTCACAAGGTGGGCATGTTTTATGTGGTTAATGTGTTATGTACATAATCGGTTTGGTGTTTACATAGTATGTGTGGTGCGTTGGCACCTGTAGCGCTCTTGGAGCATGCTGTCCATGTGTTGGACATGTTGTTTACGTGAATGACGTGTGGTGCACCTGGCTGGTGTATTATACACGTGGTGACTACGTAGTTTGAATGCCGTACTTGGGGTTTGTATGTGCATGGAACATCGTACGTTATCATGTTTATTATATATTAATTATTATAGTTAGTTCGTGGTATTGTGGCGATGAGGTTCACGTCTAAACCTAGCCTTGATCCTTTAGGATCTTTTATAAGTTAACCTCGATGGATGATTAGTAAAGTGTAAGTATGATTATTATGTGATTATCGTGGTCAGTGTTTAGTGTGACCTCCACTGTCACAAGGTGACCGGTGGCATGTCGTGGTATTATTATTAATATGGTTTATATGTGTTATGGTGTAGGTTAGCTTGTGAGTCACGAGTGACCAGAACAAGCTATTCCTCACATATGTACCGTGGTTTGTGATAAATATGGATCGTATAAGTATTGTGGTTTGTGCTAGCCGAGTGTGGTGGTCTGGCGCCTATCCCGGAATGCCTCTCTAGTCGGGTACCCCAAGTTCTTTGTGAGCCAAGCACGTGTGTTTGTTGTGCTCGGGGTTTGTCCTGGTACAGTGTCGTACCATCGAGGTCTGTATCGTCTTCCTAGACACCCTCACTCCTGTGTTTGAGTTGTACGTTCGGCTGAGGGAAAGACGACAGTAGGGCAGCGGCTTGTGTTTGTGGGTGTGCAGTCGCTTGTAGCGCGCTCATCGTTGGGGGTACGGACACCAGTAGTCGACACTGGTCCCCAGCTAGTCATGTTTTCCAGTGCCTCACTTTAGGATGCTCTGGCCAGAGACCCTAGAGGTGCCAGGCATGGACCTACAACTGTGTGTCTGCAGGTGTGGTGTTGGTTGGTCTCCACAGTTGTTTGACTTTTTCTCATGGAGCGGCAGTTGGACCTTTCGTCTATGACTGCGACACTGAGAGGTTGTTCTTATGTTGTGTTGTCCGGGTTGGATACTGGCCTGATCAGCCAGTATTTCGTTCCCGTGTGGTGGCGTCGTTCCCTTCCGACTCATGCTTTGCTACTGGCTGTGATTTGTGAGTTTGTGACTCGTAGTCGAGGTTTGACCTGTTCGAGGTGTGCCCTGGTGTTGGCACAGTTGTGACTGCGATTGTGGCTTGTGGTGTGCCCGAGTGGTGGCACAGTCTTGTAAATGGTTGGTGAGTATTGACTCGCCAAATGTGGTTTAGCTCGCTATGGTGTGCCCTGTTACAACACTGGTTTACTTGCAGTTTCTGTGCTGGTACCTTGTGGTGATAGGTACCTGTACCCCATGTGAGTAATGGTTTGTGGTGGTACGTCGTATACCAGTCTTTTCTAGTGTTGACGTGGAACTGTGTTTCGTGGAGGTTGTTTAGTGTAACCTTCCACTCAATGTGCTTTACCCTTCCTCGAGTAAACTTTCGTATATGGTTTTCGTGTTTGAAGGTTTGGCCGTTGTAGCCAACCCTGCCATTCGGTGTGTGGCTTTCGTTATATTGTGGTTTGGGGTATAAAGGACTATCTTTTGGTTAGCAGTCCTGTTACCCTCGTACTTGAGACTCGCATGTGAAGCTTATAGCTTAAATGTTTGGTTGTGACTGTGAGGCTTGAGGCCTAGGCATTACTGTTGTTGAGCGAACTAGTGGTGTGGGGCTAGTCCTGTTGTTCCCTCTTACTTTCCGAAGTTGTGAATAGTTAAGATGTTTATATTTAATTGTAGTTTAAATACAATTGTTGTGAGCATGAAATGGTTTGGCTATTGGCATGGCCAGTGAGACCCTTTGAGGTTGAGGTCTCTTCTGTTTAGTTGTTGTGGTTCTTGGGTGGCCCCTACTGAGCCTGTGACTTGTTGAGGCTCACCCCCCTACAGTTCTTTTCAGAGCTTGCCGTGTGTTTGGCGTGCAGTGGCGTTGTGTCAGGCTTGTACCACCAGAAGTAGCGTAGTAGTTAGTGTTGTGTGAGCTCGTGCTCCCTCAGGGTATGCCCTAGGTAGTTGTACTTTTTAATTGGACATGTAATAATGTAATGGGACAGTTGTAAATTGTTATATGCAGGTATGAGCACATGTACTTTCTTGTGTTTTATACTGTGTAGTTGTCTTTTATATTCTTACTGCACACTTGTGTGAGCTATCCCTTGCGAGACTTCGGTCCGTTCGTGGGAGGCGGATCTGGATATGGAGCCTTAATGGGCATAAATACCTTGGTCCGTCACAGTTGGTATCAGAGCAATGTCCAGTTAGAGTATGAAAATATATTGAAGATTACAATGTCCCAATACATGGATTAATGTCCACTGCTGGTAGTAAGTCTGCGATTTTGTGTGATATAAAGTAACTTTTACGTGAGCCTTTGGTATGTAAACCGTGTGTTTCTGTTTGTTAAATTGGCAGTTGTGAGTAGTTGTTGAGCCACAGCGTGAAGAGTGGCATAAGTTGTATGGTAGAACCCTGGCACTAGTGCAGTTAAAGTATAGTGTTTAAAGGTTTTCAGTTGCAGAGATTAGAAGAGAAAGGTAAAGTAGTGCCCTGAGAGGGATATGCCTGTTATATGTTAGTAAAGTGCAGAGTTAACAGAGACAAATATAGGGTGTTACTGTGTTAGATCAGTAGAATGTTACTAGTAAGGAATAATGTGTGTGTGTGATAAGTTGCAGATGAGGGCCTTAGCAGAGGTATTATTTGAGATTTGTGTTAATAAGAATTGAGAAGTAGCTTGAGTAATAATGTGATTAATGTTCTGGCAAGTTGAGAATGATTAAGTGAGATAGGTTGACTTCAAATGAAGTATGGGTAAACAGAAGAGCAAAGGATTATGATCGTTCGATGAAGATAAGGGTGTTTTGATAATTAGATGGCTGAGCAGAGATGGTCAGTTAAGCAAAGAAAGGGTAAAAGAAGATCAGTGCATAGTGGACTTTTCCGACAACTCCTTAAGAAAGATATTAGTTTGGCAAGTAGCAGTTTATGAAAACTGCATAAAATGACTTGTTAAAGAATGCAGTGTTACAGATATGGTTATCATTGTTCAACAATAGAGTATAGATTGAGAAGAGAAGAGGTAAAATTTGTATATGAAAAAGATTAAGACTGTTCAGAGTTATGTGGATCAGAATAGAAATAAATGAATTGATTAAGAAGCAGTTAAGCAATATTAGGCTAAGTGAAATAGAGAACTCAGGCAGAAAAGATTATGGTTTTGGCAACTGTCAATAAAGAATGCTTGTATGATAGCAGGAATTGTAATGTGATTGGTACAGAATGAACAACTAGGCAGCAGAATAATTGAGAAAAATAATTTGCGAATAAAAGGTATTATGTTTAATATAATTGGCAAATTATTGATCTGGAAAAGAAAGAAGTTAATGAGTGGAAATTGAAATTGTCAAGTACAGAAAAGAAAGGATGTGACAGTGAACGACTTGAAGTCAATTGAAAAGTGTAATTTCCCTAAGATGAGAATGTACTGTTACAGAAATAAAAATAGATATTTTGAGAAATGATAGAGAAAATGTGGTTATTCAACCAGAAGAATGTAAATTGAAGCCAGAAAGAAAATATGAAAAGCAAAGTATGTCAGTAATGTAATGGTATTGCAGAATTCAGATTATAAAATGTGTGGCACAATCAGAATTGAAGTGAGAAAGCAGTTTAAAAATTCTAGTATTGATTGATTAAATAAAGTGATTTGAAAAGCGAAATTTATGAAATATTTTGTCAAATATTTTGTATAATCAGAGTGGCGCAGCGGAAGCGTGGTGGGACTGCAACTTACAGGTCAGACAGTAAAGTATGTGAATGCAGACAAAGCAGAATAATGGCTAGCAATGACAAATGAGTAATGGAATGGCATTAAGAAATGGCCCAGAAAGAAATGTTGCAAACACAACCCAGAAAGTGTGAAAGTAGGTTTAGTCTAAGGAGATAAAGCGTCATTGGCAAGGTAGAATCGCCTACAATTGAAAGGTAAGGAAAGGTAATGGAATCGACAGAACAGAGTAATTATGAAATGAATTGAAAGAAAAGAAAAGAGCAAAACAAGGATGGAAATGGACAAATGAATTGAAAGGTTGATGCAGAGAAAGATTATCCTTTTTGTTCTGTATACGATTTTATTTCTTTTTAGGTGATAATCCGGTTGTTGTGATTTGTTTTAAATGTCGAGGACGACATTTTTTTTTAGATGATAATAATGTAACGTCGCGCGTTTTTCGGATCCCCGTGGATCCAGGTTTAGTGGGTTTGGTGGCCAAAATGTGGCCCATTAGTGCGTGTTTCAGGTGTTGCGCGCGTTGTGAGGCTTGGTGGGCCGCCAGGTTGGGCCCAAAGCGCTCACAGGTTTTCTGCCTGTGAACGCGACAGGGGTATGCATCGTGTTCTGAATGCGGCAGCCCTGGTGGTCACGTTCCTGTTGCCGCCGTTGAGTGTCGACGTCTGCATGCGCGCCAAGTGTCATGCGCTGGGTGGCCTGCTGACGTCAGGAGTGTGAAGGCGATGACCTCCCACGTCGCATTCAGGTCGCGATGTAGGACTGCGTCGCGTTCTTAACCGTTATGCTATTTTTAAGAACCCTGGCCGAACAGAGCTTCCACAGGCTCTGCTCGACCAGGGGGGAGATGCTGCGAGGTTTCTTGGCGATTCGAGGTTCTGGAGGTGTGTGGGGCGTGTTCTCACCGCGTGGACGTCGTGTGGAGCGGGGGAAACGCCGAGCGATCTCCGGTTTTCACATTCTTCACGAAGGTACGGTGTTTCTACCTTGTTTGATTACGTGGAATGCTTGTGGTGTGGATTTGATTCGTTTAAAGCTTAAGGAACAGTAGATACCATGCTAGGATATTTATTAAAGCATGTAAAACATGAATTAAGCATGGTTTGAATGGTCTGGAGTGGTAATCCGTGGAGTTCTTCTTGGATTAGGGTTTGCGCCTGTGAAGGCGACGGACCTTGCCGTCGCGACATGGTCGCGACAGGCTGACCCATCGCGACAGAGTTTCCCTATTGCGACAGGTCGGGGCGTCGCGTTCTGAAGGCGACCTGGCCCCTTGTCGCGACCTCAACTGAGAGTTCTGGACATGTATGTTTTTAGTGTTGTGATTAAACGATTATTCGTATTTGTTGTGCATGGCAATGACAGATGGAGCCAGTGCACTTGTTACGCTCTCGGAACGTTTGCTCACAAGGTGGGCATGTTTTATGTGGTTAATGTGTTATGTACGTAATCGATTTGGTGTTTACATAGTATGTGTGGTGCGTTGGCACCTGTAGCGCTCTTGGAGGGTGCTGTCCATGTGTTGGACATGTTGTTTACGTGAATGACGTGTGGTGCACCTGGATGGTGTATTATACACGTGGTGACTACGTAGTTTGAATGCCGTACTTGTGGTTTGTATGTGCATGGTACATCGTACGTTATCGTGTTTATTATATATTAATTATTATAGTTAGTTTGTAGTATTGTGGCGATGAGGTTCACGTCTGAACCTAGCCTTGATCCTTTAGGATCTTTTATAAGTTAACCTCGATGGATGATTAGTAAAGTGTAAGTATGATTATTATGTGATTATCGTGGTCAGTGTTTAGTGTGACCTCCACTGTCACAAGGTGACCGGTGACATGCCGTGGTATTATTATTAATATGGTTTATATGTGTTATGGTGTAGGTTAGCGTGTGAGTCACGAGTAACCAGAACAAGCTATTCCTCACATATGTACCGTGGTTTGTGATAAAGATGGATCGTATAAGTATTGTGGTTTGTGTTAGCCGAGTGTGGTGGTCTGGCGCCTATCCCGGAATGCCTCTCTAGTCGGGCACCCCAGATTCTTTGTGAGCCAAGCACGTGTGTTTGTTGTGCTCGGGGTTTGTCCCGGTACAGTGTGGTACCGTCGAGGTCTGTGTCGTCTTCCTGGACACCCTCACTCCTGTGTTTGAGTTGTACGTCCGGCTGAGGGAAAGACGACAATAGGGCAGCGGCTTGTGTTTGTGGGTGTGCAGTCGCTTGTAGCGCGCTCGTAGTTGGGGGTATGGACACCAGTAGTTGATACTGGTCCCCAGCTAGTCCTGTTTTCCAGTGCCTCATTTTAGGATGCTCTGGCCAGAGACCCTAGAGGTGCCAGGCATGGACCTGCAGCTGTGTGTCTGCAGGTGTGGTGTTGGTTGGTCTCCACAGTTGTTTGACTTGTTCTCGTGGAGCGGCAGTTGGACCTTTCGTCCGTGGCTGCGAGACTGAGAGGTTGGTCTTGTTTTGTGTTGTCCAGATTGGATACTGGCCTGATCATCCAGTAGTCCGTTCCTGTGTGGTGGCATCCTTCCTTTCTGACTCGTGCTTTGCTACTGGTTGTGGTTTGTGAGTTTGTGACTCGTAGTCGAGGTTTGACCTGTTCGAGGTGTGCCCTGGTGTTGGCACAGTTGTGACTGCGGTTGTGGCTTGTGGTGTGCCCGAGTGGTGGCAGAGTCTTGTAAATTGTTGGTGAGCGTTGACTCGCCAAATGTGTTTAGCTCGCTATGGTGTGCCCTGTTACAACACTGGTTTACTTGTGGTTTCTGTGCTGGTACCTGGTCGTGCTAGGGTACATATACCCGTGTGAGTAATGTTGTGGTGGTTACGTCGATACCAGTTTTTCTGGTGTTGACGGGAACTGGTTTCATGGGGGGTTGTTTAGTGTAACCTTCCACTCAATGTGCTTTACCCTCCTCGAGTAAACTTTGTATATGGTTGCGGTTTGAAGGTGGCCTGAGCCAACCCTACCATTGGTGTGTGGCTTTCGTTATATTGTGGTGTGGGGTATAAAGGACCGCTTTGGTTTTTGGTTAGCAGTCCTGTACCTCGTACTGAGAACGCCTGTGAAAGATGAAGCTAAATGATTGGTTGTGAATGTGGGTTTGCTGTGAGGCTTAGGCCTTGCATTACTGTTGTGAGGCGACTAGTGGTGTGGGGTAGTCCTGTGGTTCCCTCTTACTTTCCAAGTTGGGAATGAGTTAAGATGTTTAATTTAATTATTAGTTTAAATAAAAATGGCGGTGAGCATGAAATGGTTTGGCTATTGGCGTGGCCAGTGAGACCCTTGGAGGTTGAGGTCTCTTTTTTAGTTGTTGTGGCTCTGGGTGGCCCTGAGCCCTGTTGTGACTTGATTGAGGCTCCTCCCCCTACAGTTCTTTTCAGGGCTTGCCATGTGTTTGGCTTGCAGCGCGCATTGTTCGACTTGTACCACCAGCAGTGCGTAAGTAGTTAGTGTTGTGTGGCTCGTGCCCCTCGGGGGATGTGTAAGACCCTCGAATTTTCGTCGCATTATTGTGATTATGTGTGTATAATTGTGCTTGTGTATGTAGTACATATTTACGTACACATTAATTAGTATAATTACGTGTGCATGTGTTTATATTAAGTATAAATAATGTATGTATTGCATGATGATAGTATGGATACAATACCGTATGTATATTGCATGTATATATGCATGGTTTTCTGCATAATTTAGAGTTCTGGCCGAAGGCCCCTTGGCGTCAACCCTGGCCGTTTAGGTGGTGTCAGCGTCCAGACATGGACGCCAACACTTATCCTGGCGTCCAGCGATGTGGACGCCAATTTCTCTGACCTGCATGCGCAGCAGAGCTGCAAGCTTCTGAAACAAGGTATGGCCAACCATTGGGGATGTCCCCAACGGCTCTGAGGGTGTCCTATCACCCTAGTGAGTGGGAGAGAGACCCTCCTTATTGTCTAAACCCGAATTGGTCTCTCCCACTCTTCCCTTCACCCTTGCAAGAGGAGAAAAAAGAGAAGAAAAACCCTAGGAGGGAACTGTGAGAAAACCCCATCTTAGCACCCTCAAATCCGACCCCTTGGAGCTTGATCTGAAGATCTACTGCGATAAGAAGGAAGCTGGAGCAAAGGAGAAGGCTTCCCCATCGTCCCCTTGCTGTGGAGCTCATCCAAGAACCCGGAGGAAGGTGACCTTGGAGGCATTTCTGCAACTTCTTGGGACTGCCCAAGGAGGTCTTCACCGAGCCCTAGATCCTTTGGAAGAATTTTGAAAGGCAAGTGACCTATCCATGATGTCCCCTTATGAGTCTAGGTCGGTTTGTGATTTTTATGGATTTTTCCTCGAGTCCTAGACCCTCCCATTCACCCAAGTTTCAGAGCTCGGGTCTGTGTTTCTGCACAGACCTGATTCGACGGCAAGGTCCCTGGACGCCTGTGATGCTTGGCGTCCATCGACCATGCCGCTGACCCTGAGTCAGCGGCCAGAGACCGCCGCCAAGTTCCTCAGGACAGAACAGTGATGTTCTGCCCTTCTTCTACTTTAATTTCGATATGATTTCCGTGATGAGGATATATGGTAAACCTTATACTCTATGTATATTCTAATTGTGGTGTGTGAATGAATGTGGGGTGTGATGGTGAATGTGGGAATTGGTATCCCTTAAACTTGTGAGCATGAATAGTTGATTCTTGCAAATTTAGTTTCATGATTAGAATTTGTATGAATGCCTTGGTTTTGGTCTGATCATGAAGGTTAGTGTGTCAATATGTGTGGTTGCAATTTTGGTGAATTATCCATGCTTGTGTAATTTGCTAATAAATCTGGTTCGGTAAAAATAAAAGCATGCAAGAATGGTTTGTGGTAATTGATCTATAGATGTATGATTTAGGGTAATTTTGTATTCTCAAATCATGCATATATAGTAGCCCTGTTAAAAACAGTAAGTGGCAAATTGTAAGATGTTCAAACCCCATGTTAGCTTAAGTTTGAATAGTATGCTAATTAGGTGTTTTATTTTCTGTAAATTATTTAGCTCAGAAAAATCTGAAAATTTGAGTGTATGATCTTGAACCAGAAAACAGCATGTGGTTAAAATTTCAGGTCATTTGGATCAGTAAATAAAAAGTTATGTAATTTTCATGTGAAATGTGATAATTCGTGCATATGATCGTAATGTGATTAGATTTGTTTAAACCCAACATGATTAGTGTGTTTACTGTGTGTTAAACTCTTGAAATTCTGTAGTACCATGTTAGGAAAATAGAGGTATTCATGTGAGTGAGGAAGTGAATGAGATGAAGTGTTATGTGTAAAACCAAGTGTAAAACGGTAAATGTGCAACTGTGCCAATGTGACACTGCTTCCGTAGAGGGCAGTGGAGCTGTATCAGGGAAAAGTCCCCCTAAGAAATTTCATTGTGTTAAGTGACCCTAAGGGCATTAGGGGGAAATCCTGGAGGTGGACAAGTACCACTGGTTAGGGTGGAGACTTGTTCTCCCGGTCTGCGCAGTCCAAGAGTCGCCATTGGAATGCCTAGATGGCGTCTATGTGTAATGTGATGTGTATATGTCCTTCTTTGGTGGTTTGGACTATGTGTCACGGCACCTAAAAATGTGTAATGTGAAATGTGTAATGTGTAAGTGACGATGTGAATGTGTATGTGTAAAGTGAACCATGTGAAAGAGAAAACTTGTGTAAATAAAAATGTGAAACTAAAGATGTGGAAATAGGTTATTGAAACCCATGTGAGACAAATCTGAAATCATGTGAATTCAGTAAATTCATGTTATTATCATCATGTTAATGTGCAAAGATACTTAGAATCCATGTTAGGGATAATTAGTGAACACGGGCACAAGATAGCATGAATGGTTGTTGATGTGATATGTTTTATGCATTATTGTAGCTCTCATGCATAGGTTTTCAGCCATGAACCATATGAAATCAGCAACCTAAAGCATGTGAAAAGGTTCATATATATTTAAAAATATGTAAAATCTATGCTAGTTGTGTTCCCTTTTATGTATGTAAAAATGTTCATGTTGATAGTTCTCATGTTTTAGCTTTAAAGATTAAAGTTCATGAGTAAATTGAATAGAGACCATGTGATAGGTGAATTTTTTTTAGAAATCTGAAAGCATGATTTATGTATAAAATTGTAGAACTTTCATGATAGGTTGAAACTTGAATTGACTAGCATGCATGTGTTGCAAATTGTAAATGTGTATGTAGAAACCACTAGGACTTGTAAGTGTATATCATGAGTAGTGTTGCTTGCTGAGTCCTTGGACTCACTCCTTGCTTCGGCGTACAGGTGTATTGGTGACGTGGCACCTTTGGAGGAGGCAGCAGAGACGGACTCCGAGCGTGGAGACTAGCTAGTTTTGGAGTTCTTTGAGATTGTGTATTTCATAGTATGTAACTTTGAACATTGTACTAGAAGTATCATGAAAAGGATGTATAAGTGTGGACATTTGTATTTAATTTCAGCAATTTAAATTATGTGAATTTTTAGTTCTTTTATGTTAATTGCGAACTGCATGTATGTTTAATGTGGATGATGAATGAATGAAGACATTGGTCTTTTACTTCCGCTACTCTGTTGTATATTCGCGTGTATCTCAGCTGTTTGTATCGTTTGGGTAAATGTCCCACTGTGAGGACTCTCGCTATACCGACGTGGGTGGTACAACCGTACCGGTTAACGAGGGCCGTCACAGAGATTGGTATCAGAGCGACCGGTTGAGATTGCACATGAATATACCTAAGTCATCATCCCCATTGCATGCTAAGTATGTCCACATGTGTAGAAAACACTAATAAGAAGTGAAAAATAGATAAGAAATGGTTAGAAACTTAGTAACCTAGCTCTAATGGTGGCTGAAATTTATTACAGCCATGGCTTCCCGTGGACGACGTGGAGGTGTGCCAGCTCGCGACGACGAGCAGAGGCGTGAGGAGCGGGCGGAGCAGCAGGCCCCGGCCCCACAGGGTCCTGTGCTTCCCCCACCACCGCCAGTGGACTATGGAGTATTCATGCAAGGTCTGGTGCAAGCCATGCAGACGCAGGCCCACACCCAGGCAGCACTCCAGGCCCAGTTGGAGGCCCAGGTAGAATAATGAAACAAACTAGTAGTTTGCTATTTAAATTGCATGATATTGTGTTTATTGTATATTGTTATTGTTTAATGTAGCAGGCTCAGGCCCCAGCTCAGGACCATGGTGGACCTTCCATCATGGAGCGATTCAAGAGGATGACCCCACCCTCTTTTAAGGGGGAGAGTGATCCGCTAATGGCAGAAAGCTGGATGAGGGAGACGGAGAAAATCTTCCGAGCTATCAGGTGTCCTGATGAGGACAAGGTGACATTAGCCACCTACATGCTACAGGTATGTTTGGTTTATGCTTGTATGTTGTTTGTCAAGTTAGAAATTGTTAGTTAGTGCTTATGAAGGTGTATTGCAGGAGAGAGCTGATGTATGGTGGTCCTCCCTACTACGTACACGCTTCGAGGACGGAGCAGTAGACGTGGCGTGGGATGCGTTCGTGAGGCTCTTCCGAGCCAAGTTCGTCCCAGAGCATATCCAGGACAAGATGGAGCAAGAATTCCTTTCCCTGACGCAAGGATCAATGACCGTCCTGGAATACGAGGCAAGGTTTTCTGAACTTTCTAAATATGCACCGCATATAGTAGAGGATGAGCGCAGGAAGACCAAGAAGTTCGTGATGGGACTCAAACCATCACTGAGGACGAGGCTCGTGGCGTTCGACCACCGCACGCTAGACGAGGCCCTCAGCGCAGCCTGCAGACAGGAGGGGGAAATGGAGCAATATCTGGAGGAGAAGAAGGCTTCGCAGAAGAGGCCGGCAGCGACCTTCCAGCGGCAGGATAAGAAGAAAACGGTGTACCAGACACCGCAGAAATCAGTGGCAGTCAGCAACTCTCAGGTACCTTCTGTACGTTCCCCCGGTGCGAAGAAGAGTGTCCCCATTGTGGGAAGACCCATGGAGGTTCCGAGTGCTGGTTAGTAGCGGGTAGATGCCTAAAGTGTGGGAGCAGCGACCACAAGATCAAAGATTGCCCAAGACTTCAGCAGGGAGCTCAGCGTGGAGCGCCAGTACCAGCAGTAGCGGCAGCCGCGCCAGCTACAGGAGACCAGGAAGGCCTCGAGCCCCAGCTCGAGTGTTTGCGTTAGCTCGTGAGGACGCCGAGCAGGCGGAGCATGTCACCGAAGGTACAGTTTTACTTTTCGGTGTGCACGCTCGGGTTTTGTTTGATACGGGTGCTACTCACTCGTTCATTTCCGAGCGGTTCGCTAGGCAGTTAGCCCTAGAGTCAGGCATAGAGTCTGAGGAGTTAGAGGTCCCTTTGTCTGTGCACACCCCTGCGGGTACGGTATCGACTAGGAAGTGCATTCCGTCGTTACCTGTGTGCATTGAGGATAGATTCCTAGATGGGTGTTTCTTCTTGCTAAAGATGAAGGACTATGATTGTATCCTTGGTCTGGATTGGCTAGAGGAGCACTATGCGTTAGTGGATTGTCGTAGGAAGAAGATTGTTTTCCGCATTCCTGGTGAGGATGAGTTCTCTCATCCCTTGCCAAAGAACTTAGCGGGAAAGTTAGTTATCTCTGCCATGAAGGCGATGCGCATGGTGAACAAGGGTTGTGACGCATTTCTTGCCAGCGTTATGCTAGTACCCGATGCTGGTTCGTCACTGACTCTTGCAGAGATCGATGTGGTGCAGGACTTTCCAGATGTCTTTCCCGATGACTTGTCTGGATTGCCACCGGATAGGGAGATAGAGTTCACTATAGAGTTGCTTCCAGGCACCTCTCCTATCTCGAAGGCCCCATATCGGATGGCCCCTGCAGAGTTAGCCGAGTTGAGGAAGCAATTGCAAGAATTGCTCGATAAGGGATTTATTCGCCCTAGTGTTTCCCCTTGGGGCGCACCTGTATTATTCGTCAAGAAGAAAGACGGGTCACTTCGGTTGTGTATTGATTATAGGAAGTTGAACCAGGTGACTGTGAAGAACAGGTATCCCTTACCTCGGATTGATGATCTGTTTGACCAGTTGCGAGAGGCATCAGTCTTTTCCAAGATTGACTTGCGATCTGGTTATCATCAGTTGAGGATTAGGAGTGAGGATGTGTCCAAGACGGCATTTAGAACCGTTATGGACATTATGAGTTTTTGGTCTTCCTTTCGGATTGACCAACGCCCCTGCAGCGTTCATGGATCTCATGAACCGGGTGTTTAGTCCGTATCTAGATAGCTTTGTTGTGTGTTTATTGATGACGTGTTGGTCTATTCTCCGGATGAGGCCACACATCGTCAGCATTTGAGGTTAGTCTTAGAGGTTCTCCGTGAGCACAAGCTGTATGCGAAGTTCAGCAAGTGCGAGTTCTGGTTGCGCGAGGTTCACTTTCTCGGGCATGTTATCTCCGGCGCTGGTGTAGCTGTTGATCCAGCAAAGTCCAGGCAGTTATGGATTGGGAGTTCCCAGGACCCCTTCGGAGATTCGTAGTTTCCTTGGGTTAGCTGGTTATTATCGGCGATTCATTGAGGGTTTCTCATCCATCGCCGCCCCTTTGACAAAGCTGACCAGAAGGGGTGAGAAGTTCGTATGGTCTGAGGCATGTGAGCGTAGCTTTCAGCTATTGAAGGCTAAGCTTACTTCTGCTCCGGTATTGGTATTGCCTAGTGGTCTAGAGGGCTTTGCCATTTATACGGATGCATCTCAGATTGGTTTAGGCTGTGTGCTCATGCAGCAAGAGAGGGTAGTGGCTTATGCTTCTCGTCAGTTGAAGGAGCATGAGAGGAACTATCCGACTCATGATTTAGAGCTCGCAGCTGTGGTTCATGCACTAAAGATCTGGAGGCACTATCTTTATGGTGTCAGATTTGAGGTGTTTACCGACCACAAGAGCTTGAAGTATCTTTTCTCCCAAAAGGAATTAAACCTGAGGCAGAGAAGATGGATTGAGTTCTTGAAGGACTATGACTTCGACCTTCAGTATCATCCTGGAAAGGCGAACGTCGTAGCAGATGCTCTTAGTAGAAGAGGTCTTCGCTCCAGCAGGATTGGAAGATGTTGGAGGATGCAGCGTGCTCTATGACCGAGTTAGAGCCATCGTTGTGTCAGGCTTTTGTAGCTCAGCTATCCCTTAGATCCTCAGTCTTGGATGAGGTGATTGAGCAGCAGAAAGCCGATCCTAGATTGTTAGAGTTAGTGGGTAAGGCGGGCATTGCTCGTGATGAGGACGGTGTGATTAGATTTCAGCACCGTGTTTGTGTCCCTGATGTAGTAGATGTCCGTGAGCATGTGTTAGCGGAGGCTCATAGATCGCGATTCTCTATTCATCCGGGTAACACTAAGATGTATCAAGACCTGAAGAGATCATTTTGGTGGTCCGGCATGAAGAAGGATGTTGCGGATTATGTGTCTAGATGTCTAGTATGTCAGCAGGTGAAAGCCGAGCGGCAGCGACCATCCGGCCTTATGCAGAGGATGGATATCCCCGTATGGAAGTGGGAAGCTGTCACTATGGATTTCGTTCGGGTTTGCCTCGATCTAGAAGGGGCAATGACTCGATTTGGGTAGTTGTAGATAGATTCTCGAAGACTGCTCATTTCTTGCCTATGAAGAAGAAGCAGTCAGTAGAGAGTTTAGCTAGATTGTATGTTAGCGGTATCATTAGATTGCATGGTGTGCCGAAGTCGATCATTTCGGATCGAGATCCGAGATTTACTTCGAGATTGTGGAAAGGTCTTCAGGATGCGTTAGGTTCGGAGCTTAAGCTCAGTTCGGCGTTTCATCCCCAGACCGATGGACAGTCCGAGAGGACTATCCAGACGCTCGAGGATATGTTGAGAGCGTGTGTTCTGGATTGGAAGGATGATTGGGAGCGTCATTTACCTCTTGTGGAGTTCGCATACAACAACAGCTTTCATGCTAGTATTGGTATGGCTCCATTCGAGGCGTTGTATGGTAGGCCCTGCAGATCTCCTTTATGTTGGGAGGAGACTGGTGATAGGCAATTGATCGGACCGGAGTTAGTTCAGGAAACTTCGGATAAGATTCAGCTTATCAGGAAAAGGCTTGTTGCGGCACAGGATAGGCAGAAGAGTTATGCCGACAACAGAAGAAAGGATTTGGAGTTCGAGGTTGGCGATCATGTCTTCTTGAAGATATCGCCTACTCGAGGTGTTGTCAGATTTGGCAGGCATAGCAAGCTAAGCCCTAGGTTCATTGGCCCATATGAGATTCTCAGACGTTTGGGCAACGTGGCGTACGAGCTAGCATTACCCCCAGCTTTGGCTAGCGTTCACCCGGTATTCCACGTATCTATGCTCAGGAAGTATGTCCGAGATCCGTCTCATGTGATTAGTCATGAGCCCGTGGAGATCCAGCCAGATCTTTCGTATGTCGAGCAACCGTAGCCATTCTTGACCGGAAGGTTCAGCATCTCCGGAACAAGAGTATTGCGTCGGTGAAAGTTCTATGGCGGAACTTCTCACGTGAGGAGGCTACGTGGGAGCTTGAGGATGCGATGAAGAAGAAGTATCCCCTTTTGTTTGAGTAGTGTCGTTCTAACTTCGAGGACGAAGTTTCTTTAAGGGGGAGAGGGTGTAAGACCCTCGAATTTCCGTCGCATTATTTGTATTATGTGTGTATAATTGTGCTTGTGTATGTATGTACATATTTACGTACGCATTAATTAGTATAATTACGTGTGCATGTGTTATATTAAGTATAAATAATGTATGTATTGCATGATGATAGTATGGATACAATACCGTAGTATATTGCATGTATATATGCATGGTTTTCTGCATAATTTAGAGTTCTGGCCGAAGGCCCTTGGCGTCAACCCCTGGCCGTTTAGGTGGTGTCAGCGTCCAGACATGGACGCCAACACTATCCTGGCGTCCAGCGATGTGGACGCCAATTCTCTGACCTGCATGCGCAGCAGAGCTGCAAGCTTCTGAAACAAGGTATGGCCAACCATTGGGGGATGTCCCCCAACGGCTCTGAGGGTGTCCTATCACCCTAGTGAGTGGGAGAGAGACCCTCCTTATGTCTAAACCCGAATTGGCCTCTCCCACTCTTCCCTTCACCCTTGCAAGAGGGAAAAAAAGAGAAGAAAAACCCTAGGAGGGAACTGTGAGAAAACCCCATCTTAGCACCCTCAAATCCGACCCTTGGAGCTTGATCTGAAGATCTACTGCGACAAGAAGGAAGCTGGAGCAAAGGAGAAGGCTTCCCCATCGTCCCCTTGCTGTGGAGCTCATCCAGAACCCGGAGGAAGGGACCTTGGAGGCATTCTGCAACTTCTTGGGACTGCCCAAGGAGGTCTTCACCGAGCCCTAGATCCCTTGGAAGAATTTTTGAAAGGCAAGTGACCTATCCATGATGTCCCCTTATGAGTCTAGGTCTTTTTGTGATTTTTATGGATTTTTCCTCGAGTCCTAGACCCTCCCATTCACCCAAGTTTCAGAGCTCGGGTCTGTGTTTCTGCACAGACCTGATTCGACGGCAAGGTCCCTGGACGCCAGTGATGAACTTGGCGTCCATCGACCATGCCGCTGACCCTGAGTCAGCGGCCAGAGACCGCCGCCAAGTTCCTCAGGACAGAACAGTGAGCTGTTCTGCCCTTCTTCTACTTTAATTTCGATATGGATTTCCGTGATGAGGATATATGGTAAACCTTATACTCTATGTATATTGCTAATTGTGGTGTGTGAATGAATGTGGGGTGTGATGGTGAATGTGGGAATTAGTATCCCTTAAACTTGTGAGCATGAATAGTTGATTCTTGCAAATTAGGTTTCATGATTAGAATTTGTATGAATGCCTTGGTTTTGGTCTGATCATGAAGTTAGTGTGTCAATATGTGTGTTGCAATTTTGGTGAATTATCCATGCTTGTGTAATTGCTAATAAAATCTGGTTCGGTAAAATAAAAGCATGCAAGAATGGTTTGTGGTAATTGATCTATAGATGTATGATTTAGGGTAATTTTGTATTCTCAAATCATGCATATATTAGTAGCCTCTGTTAAAACAGTAAGTGGCAAATGCAAGATGTGTCAAACCCCATGTTAGCTTAAGTTTGAATAGTATGCTATTAGGTGTTTATTTTCTGTAAATTATATCTAGCTCAGAAAAATCTGAAAATTTGAGTGTATGATCATGAACCCGAAAACAGCATGTGGTTAAAATTTCAGGTCATTTGGATCAGTAAATAAAAAGTTATGTATTTTCATGTGAAATGTGATAATTCGTGCATATGATCGTAATGTGATTAGATTTGTTTAAACCAACATGATTAGTGTGTTTACTGTGTGTTAAACTCTTGAAATTTTGTAGTACCATGTTAGGAAAAACAGAGGTATTCATGTGAGTGAGGAAGTGAATGAGATGAAGTGTTATGTGTAAAACCAAGTGTAAAACGGTAAATGTGTAATTGTGCCAATGTGACACTGCTTCCGTAGAGGGCAGTGGAGCTGTATCAGGGAAAAGTCCCCCTGAGAAAGTTCATTGTGTTAAGTGACCCTAAGGGCATTAGGGGGAAATCCTGGAGGTGGACAAGTACCACTGGTTAGGGTGGAGACTTGTTCTCCCGGTCTGCGCAGTCCAAGAGTCGCCATTGGAATGCCTAGATGGCGTCTATGTGTAATGTGATGTGTATATGTCCTTCTTTGGTGGTTTGGACTATGTGTCACGGCACCTAAAAATGTGTAATGTGAAATGTGTAATGTGTAAGTGACGATGTGAATGTGCATGTGTAAAGTGAACCATGTGAAAGAGAAAACTTGTGTAAATAAAAATGTGAAACTAAAGATGTGGAAATAGGTTATTGAAACCCATGTGAGACAAATCTGAAATCATGTGAATTAAGTAAATTCATGTTATTATCATCATGTTAATGTGCAAAGATACTTAGAATCCATGTTAGGGATAATTAGTGAACACGGGCACAAGATAGCATGAATGGTTGTTGATGTGATATGTTTTATGCATTATTGTAGCTCTCATGCATAGGTTTTCAGCTATGAACCCATATGAAATCAGCAACCTAAAGCGTGTGAAAAGGTTCATATATATATTTAAAAATATGTAAAATCTATGCTAGTTGTGTTCCCTTTATGTATGTAAAATGTTCATGTTGATAGTTCTCATGTTTTAGCTCTTTAAAGATTAAAGTTCATGAGTAAATTGAATAGAGACCATGTGATAGGTGAATTTTATTTTAGAAATCTGAAAGCATGATTTATGTATAAAATTGTAGAACATTCATGATAGGTTGAAACTTGAATTGACTAGTATGCATGTGTTGCAAATTGTAAATGTGTATGTAGAAACCACTAGGACTGTAAGTGTATATCATGAGTAGTGTTGCTTGCTGAGTCCTTGGACTCACTCTTGCTTCGGCGTACAGGTGTAGTCGGTGACGTGGCACCTTTGGAGGAGGCAGCAGAGACGGACTCCGAGCGTGGAGACTAGCTAGTTTTGGAGTTCTTTGAGATTTGTGTATTTCATAGTATGTAACTTTGAAACATTGTACTAGAAGTATCATGAAAAGGATGTATAAGTGTGGACATTTGTATTTAATTTCAACAATTTAAATCATGTGGATTTTTAGTTCTTTTATGTTAATTGCGAACTGCATGTATGTTTAATGTGGATGATGAATGAATGAAGACATTGGTCTTTTACTTCCGCTACTCTGTTGTATATTCGCGTGTATCTCAGCTGTTTGCATCGTTTGGGTAAATGTCCCACTGTGAGGACTCCCGCTATACCGACGTGGGTTGGTACAACCGTACCGGTGTAACGAGGGCCGTCACAGTATGCCCCAGGTAGTTGTACTTTTAATTGGACATGTAATAATGTAATGTGATAGTTGTAATTATTATATGCAGGTATGAGCACATGTACTTCTTGTGTTTTGTACTATGTAGTTGTCTTTTATATAGGGCTGCAAACGGGTCGGGTTCGGTACCGGAAACACAGATTCCGATTCCGATAACCGAAATATGATTCCGATTTCGATTCCGATTCTGATAAGAATGGTTAGTTCTGATTCCGTTCCGATTCCTATAACATTACCGGAACTGGAATTCTGATAAGGTAAGGTGTTTACCATAATTTTACCTTGAGTTTATGATAATTTATCAGAATAACCGATACCAATACCGATTTCGATTATTTTTTCAATTCCAATTCCGATTCCGATAACTTATCGGAATATCCGATACCGATATCGATAAGCTATTGGTATCATATTCTGATTCCGAAACCGATAATTTTTATCGAAATCGGATCGGAATATCGGAATATTGGGTTCCGTTTACACCCCTACTTTTATATTCTTACTGGACACTTGTGTGAGCTATCCTTTGCGAGACTTCGGTTCATTCGCGGGAGGCGGATCTGGATATGGAGCCTTAATGGGCATAAATACCCTGGTCCGTCACATTACTGTTGGTGCTCTCGCTGCTACTCGATTGCTGCTACTACTACACCTTGGAGATGCACAAGGAGTGCCTCGACGTGGTGGAGAGTCGCCCCAACGAGGAGGAATCGTTGGCGGTCACCGTCATATGGATATTGCTAGAGAGGAGTTCGTGAGAGCTTCTTCCTTCCGGTGGGCCAGGTTCTACATGTCAGGGGATCTACGAACTCCCCTAGGTTATAATGTCTCACCCTTGAATGGATTACATGAGAGTTATGCACCCAGACATCATCCTAGTCCGATATGTTCTTGTGGGAAATGTGTTTTTTTGTTTTAAACTTCATTTTGTTGCACATTAGACGGTCTTGCATGTTTCCCAACAGTAATAGGGCATTAGAGAGAAGGTAGTGAAGGGCAAAGGTACAAGCTATTTTTGACCATACTCTATCCCACATGGCTCACCAATGTCGTGTTGGTTCCAAAGGCCTCTAGATAATGGTGAATATGTTTAGACTTCACCGACCTAAATATAGCTATCCAAAGGATTACAACCCACTCTCGAGCATCCATCAGCTCGTCATCTCTACCTTCGGCAATGAGCTACTCAATTTCCTCGACGAATAGCTTTCACGACTGTATGCACCCCGTTAATGTTGAGAAAATAGCTTTCACGGTTGACTATAGCATGTATTGCGACACTTGGATGCCATTTGGCTTAAAGAACAAAGGTGCTATATACCAACAACTGGTAAACCAGATGTTCGAAGGATAGCTTGGGTGGAATATGGAGACGTATATCGACAACATGCTCATAAAGTCACCAAAGGCAAATCTCGCCAAAAACTTCGAGATGTGTGGAAGGAACAACATGAAATTTAATCATGCTAAATGTACCTTCAATGTTCTGTCTAACAAATCTTTGGTTTTTTAGTCACCCAATAGGGCATCAAGGTGAACCCAGACAAGATCCAAGCGATTATGGGAATGTGGTGGCCACAGAACGTCAAGGGCATCCAACGCTTGAGAGGATGAATTATCGTACGAAATCGCTTCATGTCCCGAGTGGCCGAGCAGTGCTTGCCATTCTTCAAGTTGCTGAGGGGGCCAAAATTAGCAACAATGGTAGTCTCATAGGATGAGGATTGTGAAAAGTCTTTGCCGAGTGTAGACACCCATTTCTGACCCATAAGTCGAGCAAAAATCCCTTGTCGTATCATTGATGCCCCGCGTTGGCTCATCATCGTCAAGCTGGCTTTCTCCGATCGTGACATCATTCCATTAGTTCATCGCCCCTGGAGGACCTTTTCTGGTCAAATCAATCTCTCTCACTATAGCTCTTTGAGTCAGGAGTCCGATGTTTCAATCCGAAGACTGCGCATGGAGATTGGACTCATTGCATGGCCAAAATGCAGAAAAGTCCCTGAAGGCGACATGCCCTATGTCGCGTTCCTGAAAATGACAGATCCTATGTCGCGATCATAAATCCATATTTTAAATCCTTGAAAAATTGCAAAATGACTTGAAGTCACCTTCCATATGAGGAAGGCGACGTATCGAGCCGTCCTATTCAGGAAGGCGACCGGAAGGCCGTCACATTGAGGACCTTAAACATGAAACTCTTTCCGAAGCCAACTTGAACACATGCCAAAGATGGATATTGCCTCATTTGAATGTCCAAATCGGGTCTAAATCCTTTTAAATTTGGAGGAGACCTTCCTAACATGTCCCTTTCCAAGTTCCAATTGCCCATACGCAGCCATACTTAACCAAAGTCGAACTCTTGCCCATTATTCCTCTCAGACCCGAGTTAGGAATAATCACCCATAAGTACCTCGCCTATGCATCTTTTTGGGCAAGGCCGGAATCTGCTTCTTCCTCTTCCAGAGAGCTTCATCTTCCCCAAAGAGAGCTTCTCCCCCAGACGACTCAGAAGAGCCCCCCAGGGCGTTTTCCCATCGGCTACACAATTCCTCTTCCCTTCTTCTCTTTATTCATTCAATTCTTGCATGCATAGTCTTGTTTTCTTCATAGATTAACATTAGATCACGATACACACACCCAAACTTAACACCCACAGGGGTTAAAAGCCCAATCTCGTGAGTTCCCTCCATTATAGTTCATGTTTTCACGCTTTTCATTGAATAGATCTCATACACACGAATTCTAATGGGTGTTTATCTTGTTTAAATCACTTTGGCAGGTGTTTGAAGGTCAGAGCAAGGTGAGGCTCTTGCCCCTCGGCCGGCTGAGGAACAGGAAGACAAAGAACCCACGTTTCCATCCATTGAAGAGGAAGGTGACTAGGGCCCTGTCGCGATAAAGAAGGCGCCGCTATCTACGTCGCGTTCAGACCAAAGCATAGCGACGACATCTGTGTCGCATTACCAGGTACGCCTCCTTTTTACTTTTCCTTTCCAACGTAGTCAGCCCTCCATCTGAACATCTAGAGGCGACTGCATTGGTGGCGATCAAGGTAAATTTCCAATTCCTCATATTCATATTTTCATCAAGAAAAGGGAGCACAATCCCGTGATTACACCTTTTGGCGATCACGGTGGGACCTCTAGTGCCCATCACACTTGCTCTTTCTTTCCCTGCCATTCTTACCTTCTAATGGGTGTGTTGTGTTCTTAGTTTTTCTTTCTTTTAGTTCTTTTCCTCTGAGTTTCTTAGTGCTCTGCGGTTCTGGGTGAGAAGGCGACAATATCAACGTCGCGATCAGAATAGCGACACACGGCACGTCGCGATCAGGTTAGTACACAACGTCTTCCTTGTCTGTTTCTGTTCTGTGTGCTGTGAGGAAGGTGACGTCCCTTTCATCGCCATAAGGAAGGCGACATCAGCAGCGTCGCTACCAGGTACGCTCTCTGCCTGTACACTTTCTTGCATCATTTAAAAATTGTCGAGTCTGCGGAGAAACGCGACGCTGTTACCGTCGCGATAAGAAAGGCGACGGTGGTTCTGTCGCAATCAGGTCAGTACCCTGGTCTTTTGAGTTTCCATGCAAATTTTGGTTCATTTGATATATACTCCATCCACACTCCATCATATCATGCTTATTCCATGATTTTGAGAGTTTGACTAGTGTTGTGTGTTGTAGAATTGTTTGATTTCCGTGCATAATTAGGGCCTAGTTGTTCTCTGTCCATTGTGAGAAGGAACGCGATGGGCTGATTGTCACGATCTTGGTCGCGACAGCTATCTCGTCGCCTTCTGCCTCTGAGAGCATTTAGCCCTAATTCTTGTTGTGTTAGTACTAGGTTAGAATTTTGCATGCACTCCGGTGCACATAGGATTTGCATACATCTTTCCATACTTGTAGTATAGGTTTCCTCCTCAGCGACGCCCGCTCTCTCGGCCACATACTCCTTGTGTCCGACTAGAGCACTCGCTCGAGGGCCTCCGTAAGTCCCCACTAACCGTGGATTCCACACGGCCGCCGGGCTGGTTATACCCGTCGCCACCTAGGATCGAGTCTAACTCATTTTGGCAAGATAGAGAGAATCCTAGCCATACCCGAAGTTGGAAGCCTTCTCCCATTTAGGAAACCCTTCCTTATTTGGAGAGAACTTTCTAAAAGTCAAATCACTAGAAGGCAAACTTGAATCAATTAAAGAAACCATCATCATTGCCAACTACTTGCTTTGGGTGAGACGTTTTCTCTTTCCTTTTGTCTGCATAGGATTGCTTGTTTAGGAAACTAAGAGTCTGTCTAGGTTAGGTTGCCTCTCTCAAGTCTGGAAAGGCTTTCCCCATCTCTCTGCACCCACTTTCCAAACATGGAGTCGTTCTTGAACCCAATCTACAATAGTGAGAACCCAGACACTGCCTTCTATGCTTCCCAGGACTACGAGGAGTCCCTACCCCATGATCTCCTTGAGGAGACGACCCAGCCCTGGGTCGCTACCATCCGTACCTCTGAGGGCCGCCATCGCGACGAGGGCAGCCCGTCTCAGAACATCCATCCTCCTCAGTCGGATGATCAGGCCACTCAACTCCTGCGCTTAATTCCCCAGCTTGATCAGTCCCAGATCCAAACCCTCATGACGGCCCTCAAAGGAAAGGCTACTTCCTCACCCTCACCCAGAGCGGGCGCGTCACGCCCTGCAGCAGCTGCCTCTGGCCCCCACGTTGTCATGGGACAAGCCGACAACACACCCATCTGGCCGCGGGCCATCCGGTTCACGCCCTTTGAATCAGAGCACTACCTGCCCCGTGAGTCGAGGCCCCGGTCTCCGCCGTATCAGCCATGCTACTCCCCTCATCGCCCTGAGCCTCGCGCCAGGCCCACCTCTCATGCCTCCTCCATGTACGCTCAGCCATCCGCTGCACCGGACATGATGTCCGAGTGGGCGTCCATCAAGAAGGAGCTCCAAGAGCTCCGAAAGCAAGTCGACCCTAGGCAGCACCACGATGTGCACATGCCAAATTTCAATGGCCTATGGGTCCCCTCTCCAGCCGAGCTGCTGAAGTACCACAAATACAATGGCTCAGGCAATCCCTATACCCATATCAAAGATTTCATCTATGAGTCCACCTCCTACCAGCATGATCGCCGCCTCATGGCATATCTATAACACCCCGAAAATTCGGTAATTGGAAAATTAGAAATAAATCGAAAATGATAAATTCAATAATTGTGAAATAGCAAAAATGCACGTGTCATTATCATACATACAAAAACCCATTAGAAAAATTCATAAAAATCATAGTTCAACTCTAAATAATACTCCCTAATGACCCATCAAGAACTTTGGGTCAATAAAAGTCGTTTGGGGTATATTCAAGAGTTAGTATGACTTATTATCGTAATAGGAAAAATGTTGGACAACCCATTATCAGGTGTATAAAATGAGATCATAAACTAAATAAGAAATTTATGGTGGACTCCAACAATATGTGGGGATAGTCCATAAAAATAAATTGGATCAATGGACAACTTATGACCCATGAAAAAATTCAAGTATAAAATTAGTAAATAAATAACTTTCGTATTATCGGAATGATAGAACTTACGTACCACTATCGTACGTGAGAAAACACATCGGAAAATTCTGTAAAAATTATAAACCAACCCTATATATTATCTATAAGTGTTCCACAAAGAAATTCGTACAACGGAAAATCCGATTGGCCGAGTGTACGTCACACGTGACAAATTACCCGAGTTTAGAAACTAAGTCAGAAAATTGCTAACACGGAAAAATAACCCGACCATAAATTAAATAAACATGTTGGAGAGACTTCCAACATCATGTATTAATAACCCATTAACAAGATTGGGCCAATGGAGCACGTTTGGCCTAAGGATGAAAAATTGAGACAAGAAAATTACCCAGAAATTCGTGTATGTAATTATGCCATAATTAGATAGGGCAATTTAGGGTTAAAATATGGGTGATTAGTCATGTAAGGTAATCCAATACCGAACCCAACTCTAAGAGGTGGTTTCCTAAACTTTTGCTACCTCCTTGGGTGAGAGAATCCCAGATTTCTTGGAAACTAGGAAACAGAATTCGCAGCCCCTTTCATAGTCCCGTTAGGACTTGTTGGTACACCCTAAATATATAAGAACTCCTCACAAAACGTTTAGGGAAGGGTTAGCAACAAGTTTGGGTCGTGAGCAGCAAGTTTGGAGCGCTGGAGGACTGGAGAACGGCTGGGGAAAACGTGGTCTTCCTCAACCTAGCTCTGTATCAACCTCGAAATCTGCAGAGAGTCCTTAGATCTTCATAAAGGTAAGTGTTCTCCAGCCAAGATTAAAGAAAACCAACACCATCATGTAGTTCTTTGAGTCTAGGTTCATTTGCAATTGGTTTGACTGGTTTCATGGAGTATACATTGTGTATTGGTGATTTTCCCGAAGTCTCGCATAGTTAGGGCTTTTCCCATTCTTCTTATTTTGCACATGATTAAAGACCGAATTTGACTAAACTTTTTTCATGAAAGTTATTCCAATTGAAGTCACGATCATCTTCTATGTTGGACGTTTTGTCCAAAGATCCTTCGTTAGAGAGTTAGGAGCATGATAAGAGAGTCTCTGCATAATACTACGATTTCGGGCTACACTTGACTTTTTGTTCTTCATATGTTTTATTAGGATTCGAGACCGAATTAGATCAAAACCTAAACATCAAAGTTCTTCTACTAGTTGTCCTCTTCATCTTTAGTGTTGAACGTTTGTCTAAATGTCATTCGTTAGAAAGTTAGAAGAGGTGGAAGTGAATCGCTGCATGAGACATGTTTTCTGGTTACACCTGACCATGTGTTTTGTTCTGGAAGGGCCACTAGTGTCGACACTGCCTGTGCTAGTGTCGACCTGCTGTCCCAAAACAGCCCAGAAAGTGTTCTGGGAAGCCCTCTAGTGTCAACACTACCCCATCTAGTGTCGACACACTGTCCCAGTTTGACCCAGAAAGTTCTGGGAAGCTGATCTAGTGTCGGCACCACATGTGCTAGTGTCGACACACTGTCCCATATTGGCTAGAACGTTTTCTGGAAGTTGTCTCTAGTGTCGACACTACTTGATCTCGTGTCGACACTACTTGACCAATTTTGCATTATTTTGTCTTGTGTTTGAAGCATCGTGTCGACACCACTTGATCTAGTGTCGACACTACTTTTACCAGATTTTGCATATTTTTGGGTCTGATCATCTCATGGTGTCTACAAGCATGTGCATAATGTTATATAGTATGCATGGACCTAAAATAAATCAACCCATTGAAGAAAATAGTAATGATATGAATATGATTCTAATGTGTAATTGCGATTGATCTTATGTTCATTAGATTATCTTGTGATCTTGCTTATTGTCAATTGATAAGATATGAATGTGATATGAATGTGGGGATAAATACATGTCAGTATGGACATGCTAGTGTTGTTAAGGTCATGATTTGCATATGAGTTTCAATAGTTATATGATTTCCGGTGTTCAATTAATTGTTTGTCATATGCATACATGATAGGAAAGATCTGTAACTCATCACTTACACTTTTGCACGAATAGGCACACCCTTCTTGGGAAATTGAGAGCACATGTTCTGCGTATGATTTGTCTTTTGAAACACCCTCATGTCAAGACATTAACGAATTATGAAACATAAGATACGTCGTTATCCTGCCTTGTTCTTTTGAGCTGTTTGTCATTCCTTGACTCTATGAATGATCATGTCATTTTTACTATGAGCTTGTCATTGAAACTCTGTGGCCATAATATGAATATGTTTGTTCGGCACAACGTGGGACTCCGGTCCAAAACTTGATCCAATGCCTGTGCAATAGGGGCCCTGTCCGGTCCTGGGGAGGAGCGCCCCAACGTACTTATTAACCGCGGGAGTATGGACTCCTGGTGCTTGGCATAGCACAAACAAACACACAAGATTGTGAAAATGTGCCTTCTGTTTGACATGATAAGTTTGACTTGATATGATATGATACGTCTGTTCATGTGAACACATGAGATCTATTTGAATATGACAAATCTCTTTTGATACGATTCTACTCTTGAAATATCTATTCCTTGTATATGCAACTCGGCATTTTGATCTGATATGATATCCGTTCTATTCTGCTATTCAATCTGTTAGTATTGCATACATTGTCATCATATTCATGTGCATATCTGCCTATTTAAAATGTTAATCATGTATACTAGTGCCCGCACGTTATTGAGATGTAAATCCTACTGAGCTAGTTCGCTCACCCCTATCATCCTGCCCTTTTTCAGGTAGTGATGAAGAACCAGTGGAGTCAGATGGGACAGGGCAAGAGTGACGAGCACCTGTCATATGAATAGTTGTCAGCTTAGGAATAGAAATTTAAGTAGTTGATGTATTAGAGAAACATTGTTATTTGAATAATGAACCCTTTTCAGTGAGTTCTTCTTATGTGAGGTTGTATCTAGTTGAATGGAATGAAATAAGGTATACTTTTGGTGACCATATTATAGTCTCGAATGTGTTATCCTATTCAATTGTGACTCTGCACTATTCAACTGTGATACGTTTGTTTGTATCGTTCACGTCCCCTGGTATTTATTCCGCTGCTAAATATCGGGGCGTGACAATATCTCTTCCGTCAGTCGCTGGACGGGGACGCCCTAGATTGGTTCTACTCCCTGCTACCTGAGGATGCTGAAGACTTCGCTGTCATGAAGGCCAAGTTCCTTGAACAATTCCAAGACAGGGTCGGGCCCGAATACTCCCTTACAGATCTCATGGCTGAGAAGATGAAGTCGGACGAGGATTTTGCCTCGTACGCCGATAGGTGGAGGCAAATGGCCACCAGAGTTCCAGGGTACCTTCCAGAGGGGGAGAAGGTGAAGATCATCATCGCCAATGCCACGCCTGCCTATAGAAACATCTTGGCGATGAATGACATCACCACCATGCATCAACTCTACAGCCGGGCCCAGTTATCCAAACCCAGCTCAAAGATTCTCCATCCACTCTATGCAACAACAACAACAACAGCAACACCAACAGCCGTTGCAGGACATCGGGATCGTCCACACCCATTACCTAACCATCCACCAGCTGCAAACCCACCACCACAGCAACCTGCCCAGGTAAACCCCATTGTCCACCACCCTCCTCCTCAGACGAATTGGACGTACGATGATGAACTAGACGTTCAACAGATGATGGCCATTAACCAATATCCTATCCAGTCCCAAACAATACAACCAGCCTACACGGCTCCCCAGTCAATCCCTCCTTTAGTTTCTATGGCCAACGCCATCATACTGCCCGTCGGTTCAACACCCGCGCCAGTCTCCAGTCCACCCATCATCTTACCCTTCACTCCACCTGTCTCCGTACCTCTATCCCCTATCATATCTACTCCCTCACCCATCATTCTACCTCCACCTGGGCCGGACCAACCCTCCGCCGCTACACTATCCTCCGCTAGACAACCACCTGCCCATCCGACCACCCTGCGGAGCGGGAGAGTCTTTCGTCGCCCGTACCCGCCTATCTCCACTACCTCCATTTCCACAAACCCCCAATAGGTCCTGCAACCTCCACAGCAACAACAAGCTCAGCAACAAACGCAAGATGAGGGGTTGATTGAGCCGCTGCCTGGAACCCACTATGACATCCTCAAGCACCTGGATCACGTGCCAGCTAAGATCTCCATTTTGGAGCTGATAAAGAAGTCCAAGGAGCACCAGGAAGCCCTAAGGAAATTCCTGCAAAAGGTGGTAGTGAATGAAGACATGCTGGCTGACAAGCTACCTAGTGCCCTGGCCATGGTGACTCGCGGGCCGGCGATCACATTTGCGGAAAGCGAACTAGCACCCCAGAAGCCAGGAGGCTCCCCCTCTGCGTCACTCTGGTCATCAATCATGTAGCAGTGGGAGCGGCACTGGTCGACATGGGGGCATCCATAAATGTCTGCCCGCTGAGTACCTTGAGAGCCTGCGACCTATCGGAAGGGACGCTAAGGCCGACACCCACCACCATCGCCGCATATGACAACTCTAGAAGATCTTGTCATGGCATGGTGACTGTGCAAGCCGAACTGGGACCCCTCTCTGTCACAGTGGACTTCTACATCCTCGATATCGATCCCATGTTCAAAGCTATTCTAGGGCGTCCGTGGTTGGAAGCGCTCGGGGTTGTACCGTCCACTGCACACCAGTGTCTGAAGTTCCCCTTTCAAGGACGGATCATCAAAGTCAAGAGTATAGCCACTACCCACTCAGTAGATGCCCTCCACGATACCCACCTACCAGCCGTGTGGCCAGCCAATAAACCCATAGTTTCAGTGCTAGATGTCAACTACCCATGGAGCTACACGTTCCAGTCCAAGAGAGAGACCAATCTGGCACAAGTCAATGCAGTCAAGAGAAAAGAGCCACTAAGCACGAAGGGGTGGCAAATCATGATGAAGCTAGGATATGAAGAAGGCAAGGGCCTAGGGGCAGAGCTACAGGGCATAGTCAAACCCATCCCTGACATTGTCACGAAAAGCCGATGGGGCTTAGGGTACAGAGAGAAATACAAACCATGGTCATCCGGCACATCCATTCTTAAGGCCGACCAAGAACCACTCACCTGGACACTCTGGTGTCACTTTATCAGGGGGCCTACCCAACCGGGATACAATACCGTGGTAGTCGAGGCGAGACTCTCACAGCACGAGGTGCATGGCCGGAACTTCTCTCGGCACATGGCCCCGTTGCTGACCTATAGAGCCCTAGAAGCCCTCCGTCCAACCAGGAGGAGAAAGACAGGGGACCCAGAAGCTGAGTGGTACAAATGGTTTGACATAGAAGACATCACCATTGCCTTCAGCCGGCTGTTCTGGGAGGAAGAAAGGACATGGCCGCCAGCTGCGGCAGAGCTGTTAGATCCACCCACTGCCATCACATCTAAAAGGCAGCTCATGAGCGATGCCTCAGACATAGAAGAGACAAACATTCCCTATGAAGAAGGGAAAACCATAGATGAACTCTGGAGGGGCACCTGCTTAGCCATCCACCCATCCCTTCTGGATTCCCTTCTGCCCAGTCTAGTTCCGTCCTCTCCTCCCTTGCTTATTCAGCTGACCCCTCAGCTCCTGACGGTGGCACACAGCCTCCTCACACCTGACCTCCCACCTACAATCCTCACTGCCCTACAGTCCAATCCAGGTGACCACGAGGTCGCCCTCTCCTGTTGCATGCTCTCCACCGATCTCTAAAAAAAAAACGCCCATTTTCAAATGCACGTTGAGGTCGAGGAGCCGACATTCCTCTTTCACTCTCCTGATCAGGGGCACCCCTCGACTGGGGGCCCCCCTCCTGCTCCTTCACTAGGAGCCATCCTCTTCGGGGACACCGTGTCCTCCCCCAGTCCTGTAGAGTCGTCTAGTCTAGGAGAGTCTAGGGTAGGTGAGTCTGGCATTAGGATAGATAGGCCTAGGGTAGAGAGTCAGGTCAGCCCGGTATCCACCAATTTCAAGCGGCGTCCTAGGAAGCAGCAGGGAAAAGCTATTCCCCAGAGATATCTTCAAGAGCTAGCTCAGCGATGTCAAGCGCTGCTATTGATAGAGGAGTTCACAAGGGAAGCGCTGGTGTTTAAAGAAGTTTTCGAGCTGAATGGGGTGTTCTTAGACGACGGATTCGGCGTCTACGAGATAATGAATGATGAGGATCTAGTCGATGAAGAGGATAGCGAAGTAGATGACGCTGCCGAAAAATATGCCAGTGGAATGAGAAGATTTGATGAGCCTACAACGGCAGTGGATGAACCTACTAAGGAAGTCAACCTTGGAACAGAAGAAGATCCCAGGATTGTGATTATCTCAGCAAATCTCCCTCCTGATGAAGAAGAGGAACTGGTGCAAATCCCGAGGGAGTACAAGGACACATTCGCCTGGTCTTACGAGGACATGCCCGGTCTAGACCCCTCACTAGTGGAGCACCGACTGGTACTGAAAGAAGGGGCAAAGGCAATCAAGCAGAAACTCAGAAGGTTCCACCCACTCATGGCCCTGAAGATGAAGGCCAAAGTAGATAAACTCCATAAGGCTAGATTCATCAGGGTAGTGCTCTATCCGAACTGGGTGGCCAATATAGTCCCTGTCATGAAGAAAGACGGCAAAGTTAGAATCTGCATCGACTTCAGGGACTTGAATAAGGCATGTCCGAAAGACGACTTCCCGCTTCCTCACATTGATGTGTTGATCGACAATACTGCTGGGTATGAAACCCTCTCATTCATGGATGGATATTCAGGATACAACCAAATCCGTCTATCTCCTGAGGATCAAGAGAAAACATCCTTCACCACACCCAGGGGAACATACTGCTATGTTGTCATGCCCTTCGGGCTGAAGAATGCTGGGGCTACCTATCAAAGGGCGATGATGGCCATCTTCCACGACATGATACACGTTTATGTAGAAGTATACGTGGATGACATCTTGGTGAAGTCGAGAACCAGGAGAGAACACCCCGAAATCCTAGCCAAGGTGTTGCAGAGGTCGAGAGAATATCAGCTGAGAATGAATCCAAAGAAATGCGTGTTCGGGGTATCATCAAGAAAGCTGCTAGGTTTCATAGTTAGCAAGCGGGGCATTGAGATCGATCCAAATAAGGCCAAGGCTATAGCAGAAATGCCTCCTCCAAAGAACATCTCGCAATTAAGAGGGCTAATCGGGCGTTTGCAATTCATCAGAAGATTTATCTCCCAGCATTCGCAAAGATGTCGCCCATTTTATGATCTCTTAAAAGGAGGGGCAAAATTCGAATGGAATGACAAATGCCAAACAACCTTCGATGAGCTGAAAAGTTATCTCATGAATCCCCCAGTCTTGCAGCCTCCTGTACCCGGAAAGCCGCTAATCCTATATCTCTCAGTCATTGAGGACTCCCTAGTAGCTGTCCTGGCACAACATGATGAATCTGGGAAAGAAAGGGCAGCATACTACCTCTCTAGGTTCTTCAACACCGCTGAATCCAAGTTCACCACTGCGGACAAAACTTGTGCCGCACTCGTGTGGGTGGTCCAAAAGCTCAAGCACCATTTCCTTGCCCACGAGGTCAAGCTGATCTCAAGAATGGATCCACTCCGATATCTTCTCGAAAAGCTCGTCCTTTTGATCGGCTGGCACGCTGGCAGAGCTTCCTCTCTCAGTTTGACATCTCCTTTGTGGTCCAAATGGCCGTCAAGGGTTATGCCATCGCCGAGCATCTAGCCCATCTTCCACTCCCTCACAGTGACTCCCTCCGAGAGGAATTCCCCGATGAGGAACTCTCAGCCATAATCAAAGACCCCTTCTGGTCCCTTCATTTCGATGGTGCACTCAACTCTCAGGGACGGGGCATTGGAGCCGTACTGCTTACCCCGGAAGGTATTACCATCCCCTTTGCATATCAACTCACCTTCCCCGCTACTAATAACATGTCCGAGTATGAAGCTCTCCTTGCTGGCCTCAAACATGCTTACTTGCTGGGGGCATCACACCTCAGAATCATAGGGGACTCTTAGCTCGTTTTGCGGCAGGTGCTCTCAACTTACCGCACTCGTGACCCAAAGCTCAACCCATACCAAAACTTGGTCACGCTGTTGGTAAGGCAGTTCCGCAAGCTCATCTATATCCACACTCCTCGTTCCCAAAATATCTTGGCCGACGCTGTGGCATCGCTAGCCTCATCCCTATCCTTCCCTCTGAGTCGCCGGACTGAGACAATTGTCGTCCAACGTCTCGATTTTCCATCTACCCAGGACCCTTGGTATAGCGACCTTAGGGCAACCTTAGAAGAGAGGGCTAGGAAGAGAGGAGCGCAGCAAGTCATGTTAACTGAGCTCGAGGAGATCCTGAATGAAGAGGAACTGCCATGGTACTTTGAGATAGAGCAATACTGCAGGGATGGAACATATCCTGAAGGGGCATGTGCAGAAGACCGCAGGGCCATCAGAAGAGCCGCCTTAAGGTACACAGTTGTCGGAGAAGTTCTGTACAGGCGAGCCCTTAATGGAGTCCTTTTAAGATGCCTTACCGATGACGAGGCTTGGAAAGTGGTGGAAGGGGCCCATGCTAGTGAATGCGGAGGGCACGTTAACAGTCAGATGCTCGCGAAGAAGATCATTAGGTAGGGCTATTACTGGCCAACCCTAGAGGAAGACTGTACCATCTACGTCCGTAGGTGTATCAAGTGTCAGCTCCATGCTGATAAAATCCATGCCCCTTCCTCTTCACTGCATCCACTCTCCACACCTTGGCCATTCTCCATGTGGGCTTTCGATATTGTTGGCCCTCTTGGTGACCCTAATGCTCAAACCAAACAGAAATCATTTATCCTAACAGCGACTGAGTATTACACCAAGTGGGCAGAAGCCGAAGCTTTCACAGAAATCAAAGCATCCACAGTATGCCGCTTCATCATGAGGAACATCATTTCGCGGTTCGGAGTGCCAAGCAGCATCGTCATGGACAATGGGCCGCAATTCATCGCGCAAGAGCTCCAGGACCTCTGTAAGAAATACAACATCACGCTGCATCATTCATCACCGTATTACCCGCAAGGCAATGGCCAAGCTGAAGCAACTAATAAAACTCTTCTTAAAATCCTGAAAAAGACCTGTGAATCGCATAAATTCGCCGACTGGCCAGAAAAGCTAATAGAGGCTCTATGGGCCTACCGTACCTCCGTCCGCACTCCCACAGGGCAAACCCCGTACGCTCTCACTTACGGGATAGAGGCGGTAGTTCCATACGAGATCCCAATCCCTTCACTAAGAGTCCAATTAGACAAGGAACTTAATCTTGATGAACGTCGAGAGGCATTGCTAGTCCAATTGGAACTCTTAGATGAAAGGCGGCTTACGGCAGCCGACCATGTGCTTTCATATCAAAGGCGAATCTCAAGGTCTTTCGAAAAGAAGGTAATTTAGCGTAAATTCCAAGAGGGTGATATGGTCTTGAAACACATTTTTTTCAAACCCGGAGGTCCTAGGTCCAAACTGCAGCCTAATTGGGAGGGTTCGTACGTTGTGAGGGAAGTCTACCCTGGAAATGCTTACCGCTTAGTCAATGCTAAGGGCGTCGAATTGTTGCATCCGTGGAACGGGTTATACCTCAAACGTTTCTATCCTTAGGCCTATAGGTGTGAGGCCACAACACCTAGATCGGGAATAACCCCGTGTTGAAAGTCTAAAATCCCTCCCTAATCGTCAAGGATCGCTCTAAGTTAGGATTAACACACACCCACGGCAAGCCCGGATAACTGCACTTGGTGAATGCTGCAACTATGCGGGCTCTACTCTAGCGACGCATCGGTCATTCTCTCCTAATCGGTCGAAGTGTAGGGGCAAAGGGGTTGTAAGGGTGAGGTCGTCAACCTACAGCATACCCCGACGAGAGGAAGTCTCAAACAGGGACGGTCAAAATAACAAAGGGGCAAAGAAGCAAAGAAACAAAAAGAAAAGAAAATCCATAATACAACAGGGGCATGGCAAAGAGTGGCAAAGTCCCCGCGGGACATTCATGAGCCCGGTCGTACGCATGCCCCAAATAGTGCAAGTCCATAGCAAAAGACCATAAAGTTCCTCCACAACAGACCTAATCTTTGAAGGGTATGCTGCAGGAAGTAGTCGAACCCAACATCCCTAAACCCACACAAGACTTTCCTTAAAAAATCTTCCGTTTCTCCCTATAAGGCTGAGTTACCTCTCGGGTACGGCTTAACTAGTCGCAGCGTCAACTAAGGGTGGTTTCTCGAGGCATTGTCACTTCTCAGCGCACACCCTAGCCTAGTGAGGTCTGTGGCGAAAATCAGAGGTGATCAAGACTCTAAACCAGTGGCTCGAACCGGTCTAAGTGTTGTGGCCTGAAGGTGTGAGTACCTTCCGTCTCACGCGTCTTATTTTAGGAAGGGCTAACGTCGGCTTCAGGCGCTTTTCAAAACTCAAAAAAAAAATCAAATATTTTCAAAACTCCAAAAAAAAATCAAATATTTTCAAAACTCCAAAAAAATCAAATATTTCAAAATATCAAAAAACATCAAATAATTTAAAAACTCCAAAAAAAGCAATGTTTTCAAAATTCCAAGCCGTTTGCATTCATTTGTTTATTTGCATCTTTTGCCTATTTAATAATGCTTAGCCCCTTGACTAATTATCAAGGTCGGTCACTCGTCGCATTTTAAAGCAAGGGGCTAAGCCTAAGAACAGATCTAACTTGTCTTGTGATTGTCTAAGTGTGCAGGACGCGAAAGAAAGAAGGCGGCACTCGCATCTCACCCGTCGCTCTCACCCGTCACTCAGTCTCAAGCCATAAGATAAAAATGGTTCATTCCATTCCATTCATATCATATACATCATCATAACAAAAGGGGCAAACAAAAAGTACAAGCCCTCAACCGCTCTCCCCCGTACCCTCAGGAGGGCGGGGAGACGGAGGGGCCATCGCCCTCGGCCCTGTCTCACTACCCTCCGGCGATCTCTCCTGCCGCCGTGCCTCCTCCTCATTCCTCCGCCGTCCGGAGGAACCAGTCAAATAGTGTCCAGCGGACCCGCTCGGGATACCGCTCCTACTGGCTGCCGAACGGCTGCGTCCCACCAAAGATAGGGCCCTCTCCAGGCCCTTCATCTCGGAACGCAGCATGTCGCAGCGGTGTCTCTCCTCTCCCAGCTGGGTGCGGAGGTCTCCGGCCTCGGTCCGTAGTCACGCCGCCTCCTCCACCTCCTGCTGCCAGCGTGCCGCCGCCTCTGCCTCCTGGCACCACCGCGACGCCTCCTCCGCTGCCTTACGCCACCGCGTCACCTCTGCTGCCTCGGGGCGTAGGCGTAGCTCCGCCATCTCTGCCTCCAGCGTGGTTGTCCGCGCCAGGGCGGTCCTCAGCTCCTGCTCCTGCAATATCAAACATATTGTCAGAACTCACAAAAGAAACAAAAGCCCAGGGGCATCTAAGTAAGTAACTTACCCGCTACTGCAGCCGAGCGAGGGCGTCCTCCGCTCGGGCCGCCGCCGACGCTAGCTGGCCCTCCAAAACGGAGCGGCCAGGATCCTCTCGAGAAGAGGAGGCACCCCCCACCATCTGCTGGGCCCTGTCCAACTCTGCCCGCTGCAAAAGAAACAACAGGGGTCAGTCAACCAAAACTAGAAATAGAAGGGTAGGGTGCAAAACACTCACCAGCTGGTCCACCACCCCCTGAAGATCATCTTGTTGCTGGATGGTGGAATGGAGGATACCCTCGAGCGAGGAGATCCGCCCCTCGGGGTCAAGCTGTAAGCACAAGCCAAGTCAGTCACACAATTAACTAAGAACTCAAAAGAGACTGAAAGCAGTAAAATACGTACCGGTCGCCGGGTCCCCTTGTATACCTTGGCCCCGTACCTCCGAGCGTAGGCTCGGAAGTAATCCTCGTCGCTCGTGGCCTCGGAGACCACCTCCTTGCCCCGCTTCTCCCAGTCGTCCAGCTGCTCCCGGACCTGGACCGTTCAGTTCGTAACCTACTGGATTCCCCGGAAGCTCCGGCCTGGTCTCTCCCACGGCCTCTGTCGGGTTGGGAACTCCACCACCGCCTGGTGGAGTCCCAGAGTACGCGCCACTATCGGTGGTGAAGCGGGATCACCGTGTTGAAACAATGAAGCCAAATGTCCCTACCGAAGTAGGGACGACCCCGCTCCACCCACGGCTGGGCGGCGTCGTTCTCCCCGACATAGGGAGTCCACCGTACCTGCACACCACAAGCAAAGATCTATCAGTCAACTGTCAAAAACAAAGCAAAGGGTAGGGATAGAAGCACGCACATGACCAAAAGGAACGGTGTCCAAAATGTCATGGATCAGTGTCACCTGCCGCCGTAGGGAACGCTCGTCACGGCAAAATTGCCAGCGCTGCAGGAGAGGTACAGCGCCGCGTCGCCTCGCCACCCCACGACCCAGGGAGGGGAGGTGGTAGTATGCCCACACCTGCAAGAGCAACACAAGTCAGTGCCACAGTTCATAAAAATAAACATGAAAAGCAGCAAAGGGTAAGGGTAGAAACATACCTGCAGGAGTGGGAAGAATCCTGCGACACCTGTCTCCCGACTGGAGGTGCCCAGACTGTCAAAGAGGTGGGTCAGGAGGGCCGCACCCCATGCATAGCTGCCCACGCTGGGCAGATCCTCCAGCAGGGGCAAGCATCGGAAGCCAACTGGGTCCCCTCTGGTCCCCAAGATCAGTTTCCCGATCACGAGGGTCAGGAAACGCCACAAATCTCTGTCCGCTGCCACGCCCTCCTCCTCCGCCAGCACCGCTCTGGCATCCTCCGTCAACCGAACCATGTACTCCACCTGGTTCTCTCCCGTCCAATGGCGCGCGTTCGCCACCCCTAGGCTCGCTTGCAACGCTGTCCTCTGCACCAGAGAGGATCTCTCTCCCCTCACCTCCAACCCGAGCAATCTCTCCACCGGCTCCTGATAACTGGTATAGGTAACCCCGGTCACCGCCTGGCCGTCCACGCGCAGGCCGGTGATCCGTACCACGTCCTCTAACGTGGGGATCATGTGTCCCCACGGAAAGAGGAACGCGTGGCACTCTGGGTCCCACCTCTCCTTCAGCGCCTGGATGAGAGCCACATCCGGCGCTAGCTCCTCCAACCGGAGGAAGGGTCTGAACCCCATGCCCTCCAAGCGGCGCCTCTGGAAGTCCGACAAGCCGTCATAAATCGCCCGGACGACGGCCCATCCCAGTCTGGATCTCAGCTCGCTCTGCAAAGCAAACATTAGAAGATCAAAAAATCAGCAGAAAACCAACAAACCACTCTCTGTCCTGATAAGGCGACAAGGGGTATGTCGCCTTCTGAAGGCGACAGCATCCCCGTCGCATTCAGAACCCTTGTCGCGACGGGCACCCCGTCGCCTTCTAGAAGGCGACATGGGGGTCGTCGCCTTCCCACTGGTAAGGCGACAGGCCCCCTGTCGCATTACCAGGGGTCACCCGAGACGAGTCTTGCCCGTTCCCGGCCGTTTCCCATCGGGCGAAACGCCCTACATCCGAGTACTCCGCACTCTTCACTCCATGCATACAAGGTTTAGAGATCAGGATCTTACCTTTTGGGCCCAACGGGCTCGTCATCATCCCCCGCCGCCGGCGCGATCTCGTCCTCCATCGGAGTGACCGGAGGGAACTCCGGGGCTGCCGTGGATGGTCCCTCGCCGGTTGTCGTCGCCAGATCGTCTTCTTGCACCGCCGACTGCCGCCGTCACCGCCTTGGCCTTCTCCACGTTCACCCTCCATCGTCGGGCCTCAAGGAGAGAAAAGGAAGAGGAAGAAGAAGAGGGGGAGGGTCGTCGTCGGCGATCGTCGGCCGGAGAGGAAGGGACTCGCCGGAAGGGGGAGTGCCGGAGAGGAAAAGAGGAGGTCGCCGGTTTTACCGGAAGAAAAGAAGAAAGAGAGGAAAGAGGGGAAGGAGGAAAAGGGGCGCTCGGTCCCAGAATTCAAACTGCCCCGGGACCTGTGAATGCAACAATGGCTGTGTCGCCTTCTGCTCAGGTCGCGACATGAGTAATGTCGCCTTCAATTACTGAACACGACCATGGATCAGTCGCCTTCAGGGTAGCAACACACCCTATGTCGCCTTCTCAACCCAGTGCGCATAAGTCCCACAAATCAATTCTCATTGCAAATAACTCCATGCTCACATCAAATAAAAGTCATGAAAAAATGAAAATCAACATGTCTCCCATTACATCAAGCCCACATCAAGCTCGAAAAGTACAATCAACTCTCGCCTTCCAGCTCATGGTCCCCAAGTGGCCGAAGATTCTCGTGCTCTCGGAGGTACACCTGGTACGTCTCCCGGTCCTCATCCAGTCTCGGCGGGAGTGCGTGGGTAGTGCACACCTTCCACAAGGCCAATGCGCTTCGCACGGCCTGTTCGTCCTCCGGATTCCCCAGGCGCCGCTTCTTCACAGGTGGCAAGTATGATGGCGGAAGCACCCGAGTCCTCGGCTTCCCGATCTGTAGGTAACACCGCTGCGGGTTGTAGAGTACGGTCACCATATTCCCTATCAATTGCAAATCCAGTCCGCGTCCAAGTGTAGCCGGATCTCTGCTCCGCGAAGTGCGCTACGCCCAAAGCGAAGTGCTCCACCGGTAGGGTACTGAAGTAAGGCGCCATGCACCCCTCGTCTTCTTGTCCGCCGTCCTGCATAAAACCTTGCGGAGAATTTGGCCACCCCGCTGATAAAGTTTAAGGATGGCACCAAAGATCCGACTGTCGGTGGTAGGATGTCAGCATGCTTAAATTTTATCCTTACACCCAACCAACACTCCAATAGATCATGGAGCCATAAAGAAACCCCTCGGAAGCCAAGGTAAGACCCGAGTAAAGATACGCCAAGGCGGCGTGTGAAAGTGAAAGTCCCGCCATACCCCACTAATAGCACTAAGGCTCGCGTAGTCTATGAGGTGATCCCCTGGCTCTATTCTTGTGTCTTACATTGAGAGATGACCCACTTAGACAACGGAACTAAATGGATGATGTGGGCTAATCATGGTGTATACATCCCTGGGTCGGTCATGAACTCCCCTAGAATAAGTTCGGGTTAATGGGCTCAACAGTGTAGCTTATGCTTTGCTCATTTCCGGCTTGGTTTAGGAAGAGCTAGGAAGCCTCGACCTCCTCTAGAAGGACGGTCACCTCGAACTTGGGAAAGATGAATGTATGGGTTTGTGGATGCCATAATTCTATGAGGGCTGAGATGCTGTGCCAATCAAATGAAATTTTATGGTAGTTATGGGCCGCTATCAAAACCCCACCTAAACCCCACTCTCTCAAGAACCGGATAACAAACATGGGTAAGACTTTGATCATGGGGGTGATCCATGTAAGCTTAGAATAGCGGCGGGAGCCCGGGAATAGCTAGAAGAAGAGAAAAGGCAAAAAAGAGAAGGGAGGAAGAAGAAGAACAAATTAATGAAGAAATTCGTAGCAAAAATTCATTGAAAATTGAAAACACCAAAAACATACCTCTCTCACTTCCTTGCTCCAGCTCAAGTGGTGGGAACATCCGTCAACCTCATGAGGGCTTCGTAGGTCGCCGAGCACGCTTGGGACCCTCATAAGCCGTCTCCCCATCCATGGAAGTAAGGGGAGCTCTCTTCATGGCCATGAGAGCTTGCGAGACTTGAAGAAAAGAAGAGAGAGGATAGAGCTACGAATTTGGCTTCTCATCCCCTTTATTTATAGAGCCATAGCACTCCTATTCCTACTTGGAGAGGGTAGAGAAGACCCATTAGGAGTGGGACCTTGAGTGGAGAGCAATTGGAATCCAAATGGGAGTCAAACTCAAGCTTGGGGCTGAAAGGTTTTGAGCTCGGGCTGAGAAACCTGTGAAAATGACATATCGACCCGTCGCCTTCAAGGTGGCGACAAGTCTTACGTCGCCTTCTTCAGTCAAGGGTCGCGACATGCCCTATGTCGCCTTCTGATCAGTTTACACTGTCATGCTTGTTTCTCTGTGATTGCTCAGAATGCTTGCACACATGCTTTGATGTCATTATTTGGTGCATTCACATTGTATCATATGTATTTTCTATTGAAACCCATAAAAATCAGAAAATGTAGGAAAAAAAACCATAAAAATCATAAAATTCAGAAAATCAAAAGCGACGTCCGTCAGGTAAGTCAGGTAAGTATCTCTAACCCTAATCCCTCCGCATTACTATATGATATCTACGCTACTATATTAGCTCAAGGACCGGATGGTTCCCAGTGTGTTCCAGGATCTGAGTTCCCCTTCACCAAAAACAAGGATGATCTAGGTGCACACTGCTAATCGCTGGATAGGCCGTTGGGTGATGTAACTCGGGGATGATAGATTCTATCGCACGTCGGGGATGCGAAGTGTCTTGACCCTTGCTTATATTGTCTAACAATATTATCCTTGGATATTTGTTATTTTCTCCCTTTCTTGGCATTCGTTTTTATGATTTCTTTTCCTTTAGCCCAGCATGCATCACGTAGGAATTTTGAGCTTCATGAATCATGATTTGTCAAAGTCAGCTTCCCAATGATGTCCCAACCCAAATTCTCAGTTCCAGACAAGGATTCCACTCCGAATTTGAAAGTTTTCCTCGAGCTTGCAGCTCGGTCCAGTTTGCCAGTATGGTTCCTATAAAGGATTCCCCTCATCCCCATTCATTAAAACAATCATCCCTTTATCTCCGATCCGCTCATTAGTCGTGAACCGCTTAAAGGCCAGAGTCGAATCGACCCGCCGGGCAGCACCTATCCCCTAATGAATGAAACCTGCACGCTAAAGATAGCCAGGGTACCTCTTGAATCGGGAGGTTGATCATTTCTTTCTTTTGATTTTTATTCGTCCCAAGTAGGAACCATCCTCGCATTCTGTTCCAGCCATGTTCGAAGGTTAGCCAGAAAATTCTCACTGCTTATTCGTCCAGAATGTGTGTCTCTTTACCTTGATGCCCGCTTTTCAGCTCATTCTGCTTCATTCCGCTACATCGTCGTTTCACGCCATTTTCGCTCCATCACCGCTCCACTCCCTTGCAAAGCAGGCATCAAGGAGGGGCAATCTGTAGACACCCATTTCTGACCCATAAGTCGAGCAAAAATCCCTTGTCGTATCATTGATGCCCCGCGTTGGCTCATCATCGTCAAGCTAGCTTTCTCCGATCGTGACATCATTTCCATTAGTTCATCGCCCCTGGAGGACCCTTCATGGTCAAATCAATCTCTCTCACTATATCTCTCTGAGCCAGGAGTCCGATGTTTTAATCCGAAGACTGCGCATGGAGATTGGACGCATTGCATGGCCAAAATGCAGAAAAGTCCCTGAAGGCGGAGGCCCTATGTCGCGTTGTGAAAACGTTGCTGAAAACGACAGATCCTATGTCGCGATCATAAATAAATCCTTTTTAAAATTGAAAATTTGCAAAATGACTTGAAGTCACCTTCCATATGAGGAAGGCGACGTATCGAGCCGTCGTATTCAGGAAGGCGACCGGAAGGCCGTCGCATTGAGGACCTTAAACAGGAAACTCTTTCCGAAGCCAACTTGGACATGCAAAAGATGGATATTGCCTCATTTGAACGTCCAAATCGGGTCCAAATCCTTTCAAATTTGGAGGAGACCTTCCTAACATGTCCCTTTCCAAGTTCCAATTGCCCATACGCAGCCATACTTAACCAAAGTCGAACTCTTGCCCATTATTCCTCTCAGACCCGAGTTAGGAATAATCACCCATAAGTACCTCGTCTCTGCATCTTTTTGAGCAAGGCCGGAGTCTGCTTCTTTCTCTTCCAGAGAGCTTCATCTTCCCCGAAGAGAGCTTCTCCCCCAGACGACTCAGAAGAGTCCCCCAGGGCGTTTTCCCATCAGCTACACAATTCCTCTTCCCTTATTCTCTTTATTTCATTCAATTCTTGCATGCATAGTCTTGTTTTCTTCATATATTAACATTAGATCACGATACACACACCCAAACTTAACACCCACAGGGGTTAAAAGCCCCAATCTCGTGAGTTCCCTCCATTATAGTTCATGTTTTCATGCTTTTCATTGAATAGATCTCATACACACGAATTCTAATGGGTGTTTATCTTGTTTAAATCACTTTGGCAGGTGTTTGAAGGTCAGAGCAAGGTGAGGCTCTTGCCCCTCGGCCGACTGAGGAACAGGAAGACAAAGAACCCACGTTTCCATCCATTGAAGAGGAAGGCGACTAGGGCCCTGTCGCGATAAAGAAGGCGCCGCTATCTACGTCGCGTTCAGACCAAAGCATAGCGACGACATCTGTGTCGCATTACTAGGTACGCCTCCTTTTTACTTTTCCTTTCCAACGTAGTCAGCCCTCCATCTGAACATCCAGAGACGACTGCATTGGTGGCGATCACGGTAAATTTCCAATTCCCCATATTCATATTTTCATCAAGAAAAGGGAGCACAATCCCGTGATTACACCGAGCTGAAGGAGTACCTCATGGATCTGCCCACACTATCAAAGACCATCCCCAGGGGAGGTCTTGTACCTATAACTTTCAGTGACACCAACAACAGTGAGCTCGGTTTTGGTTCGCAACTATCACAAGACTCAACGACCGATCTATTACGTCAGTAAGGTGCTCCTAGATGCTAAAAGGAGACACCCTAGCACTAACATACTTGTGCTCTCCCTGATCACAGTGGCCAAATACCTTTGCCCTTACTTCTAGAGACACTCCATCACCATCCTTACGGACAAGCCCCTTCAGCAGATCTTGGTTAACCCTAAGGCATCAGGGTGCCTCATCAAGTGGGTTGTGACCCTCAAGGCTTATGATATCTCATACTAGCCTTGCACCGCCATCAAAGGCCGGGCACTAGCGGACTTCATTATAGAGTGCACCATCCCTGCTGAGGAGCTCCAACAACCACCAACTGAGCTTGTTTGGGAGTTGTATGTGGATGGATCATCATGTTCGTGTGGAATTGGAGAAAGGATCATCTTGCAGTCCTCCAAAGGCATAGAGCTCTAGTACGCCCTCAAGTTCACATTTGCCGACATAGAGCTCTAGTACACCCTCAAGTTCACGTTCGTCGTCTCCAACAACGCCTCCGAATATGAAGCACTCATCTCTGGCTCGAAGATGGTGAAGTACCTTAGAGCTAAATGAGTGAGTATCTTCACCGATAACTAGCTCGTTGCCAGCCAATTCATTGGAGATTATGGGCCCTGCGAACCCTAGGTTATCAAGTACCTCCAACTCACTCGAGACGTTGCTCAGCAATTCAAGTCCTTCGAGGTGGTTCAGATTGATTGGGAATTCAACACCCGAGTAGACATCCTCTCTTGCTTGACATTTTCCTTAGTGTCTGACGGACCCATGTCCATCCTCCTCGAGGAATGGCAATGCCATAACATAGAGGCAGAGGTAGTTAGTACCATCTCAACAGTGGCAAAGATTGGAGGACACCCTACATTAGACTACTCGAGGATGGGACAGTACCTGAAAACCTTGGGAGGCGAGAAGGCTTAAATATTAGGCTTAAAGGTTCACCTTACTGGATGGTTGCATGTACCGCTTGTCATTCTTAGGACCACTCCTCAAGTGCCTGGACCCAGCCAAGGTAAGACGGGCCATCGAGGAGGTCCACGAGGGGATCTGTGGGGCGCACTAAGGTGGGAAGTCAGTCACAGATCATGTTATGGCAAAGGTATTGGTGGCCCACGCTTCAACGCGATTGCGGAAGAAATAGAACTATGTTTATTCATTCAATATTAACATTGCGGAAGCGTCATTACATATACTCCTCAATACAGTCTATAAGAGGAGCAGAGAAAAGGAAACCTTTTTATTACATTTCATATTCACAATACTAAAGAAAAGTAAAATGGTTAGACTTCTGAAGTTGGATGATCCACTCAGCACACTTTCCCCTTTAAGCATCACCCTCCTCTTGATCATCTGAAATGGTAGGATTATGTGAGATAACTAGCCCAATAGGATTCAATTCTTCTAATCCAAAAGGATTAAGTTAACCAAAGACAAGATAAAAGTTAAGCTATTTGCAATGCTAGATATCAAGGATGGCTGAATGATCATATCAAGCTGAGAACAAGTGTAAAACATGAATACTGAATTAAGACTGGATGATCAAGAATTCAGAAACACAACCATGCTCTGATTCAATTGCACATTTCAACCATGATAAAAGAACATGATGACTAATCAAGCTTGTATTGATGCAATTCCAAACATCCATAGATCCTTTATCGTTTCGTATGGCCTGTAAACGAATTCGGGTGCTCCTCCCAGGACTGGACCAGCCCTATTTGCACAGGCATATATCTCTAATGAGTCCAAAGACCCACAATTCGTCATCAAAACTCACTCTTGTAAAAGACTCAATTGGGGTACACAAGTATTCAACATATCTCATATAACATGAATTTATGGATCACTGTCACTGAATACAGAAGATGGCAATTCAATAGAAGTCAATTGTTCTTGAAGAGTTCAAGGGTGATTCAAAGAAAGTATGGACAAAAATTGGATGATCCCTTCTAGTGTTAAAGTGGTAGAAACAAAAGATAATGAGGGACACAACTTGCTAGGCTAATAGAATAAAGAACCAACAGGGGATTGCACAAAGAAAGGTACTGGAAAATTGGACAGAACAGTGTGTGTCGACAGCCAGGAAGTGGCTGTCGACAGGTGCAGGCATCCAGAACCACTTTCTAGATTCTGAGTAGTACCTGTCGACAAGCCAGAGTTGGCTGTCGACAGGCCAGTCCATTCGTCAACAGACAAGTGTTATTTGTCGACAGCTACTGGTATTTTTTAAAGTTTGGGGTTCTGGGAGCTTGAGGTTTGTTGACAGGTGATCCCCATCTGTCGATAGCCGCAAGGTCAACCTCCAGAAATGGATTTGCAAACACTCTAAAGACTTTATCAATGGAACCTATGGATCCAACATGAACAACAACAACTAGAAGGACTTGTCTACAGCTTCGGATACCACCTTACATGGAAAACAAAATTAACGCATGAGGAAAACACAATGTAAACATGGTTAGCTAGACACTTAGAACAACGAGGTACTAGAATAACAACTCACCTAACACAATACCTACTTGTATCCAACAGGAAGAATTCTAACAACTCGCAGGTTAAGACATGTTCGCAAGAGATGAACACACAATTCTTAAGATGACTTACAAGGTTGGAAACAAGTATGTACGTGGACATGAACTTTTTTGTAAAGGTAGAAGACAAGAATGAGAGAAGAAGAAAGAATCCTACATGGAAAAGAATGAGGTTCTTCTTCTCCTCAACGTAAAGGTTAGTTGTGGCAGGAAGGAACAGGTACAGTAAATGCAGGAGGTGAAGTAGCAGCGCAGCAACCACAACAGGGCAGCATTTACAGCTCCTCTAGGCAATGATAGCAGCACAACAACAGCAGTAGTAGAAGAAAGCAGCTCCAGCAGTAATAGCCCAACAGCACAGCAGGAGCAACAAGAGCAGGAAAAGCTTGCACTATGGGAGTTGGGGAGTTTTTATAACTCACATGCATCCCATGCACGATGGCACGTCGGCCATCAATGTGTCGCAGTAATTACTGCTTACACGTTTACCATGCAAATCTCTAGGCTGACACATAAGGTATAAACGTGTAAGCTTCTATCCCATGTGAAGTGGCCTACCTAGCTCCTGTCACATATGCCACAATTAATCCAAGAAAATGGTTATCGTAATTAGATGATAATTCAACTGGCCCATTTAACCCCTTGTTTGTGTATTCAAATGATGTTTAATCAAGTTGAAATTTCAACCATAAGCTAATGAAAAGGTTTTACAAATTATGGTGATTTTTAGTTTAATTTTTATAATTTATTTTTCTCCCAGCAAAAATTGTCCAGAAAATAATTGCGTCAACTTAATCTCGAAATCCGCACGTCAAAAATTCTGGATATTTATATTTCTGATATCAGCACATTTTTATGGAAATTATGGTATTCTCAGATTTCATTTTCGTTACAGAATTTCAATTTCGCCTTGTCGGAGCGCGCACCTCTGACTATGACACTGGGATAACATTTATTATCACCAATAAATCCTAAATTAAGATTAATTACATTTCATAATAGCAATTATGTTTAATCATCAAATTATTATTATTTTTCTAGTAAGTAAAATTTTCGGGGCATTACAGTGATGGCACTTGTAATTATATACAATCTCTTTTGGTAATATTATAATGATATTTTTTCACTGTATATTCCATGCATATGTATATTGTGATGTCCATGGGTCTGTACAATGGGAATTGGATCATGATGAGATCATGATAATGAGACCGATCCTCTTTAAACACAGATCTTAAATATTCCTAGTCATAGGTTACTCAAGAAGGACATTGAGATGACCGGACAGACCAGTGTGCCATATACTCATCCATGTGATGGAGACAGCTGGTCTCATAGCTGCTTGTGTGGAGACACTAGGGATATGGTGTAGGTGCTCATTGGAGAATGAGTTCACTGAATGATCTGCTCTCGGAATGTTGTATGGTTAATGATACATGATTTTTAGATAGTGATTCGTAGTCTCAGTTGTGTAACTGGTCCTTAGACTTAAGACACCAAAGAGGTCTTGTTTGAGTACTTCATTCTTTGATACTGGGTTTATAGGTATGGATGTTCCAGGTCTAGTATAGCCAGTCATTGGGAATGGTAGCCAACCTTACAAAGGCAATTGTGAGAGGATCATCCACTCTCGGTATCGTGAGAGGAATATCACATATTGTCTTACTCAGACAAATCTCTGGTCAGGGTCAATCGGATTTAGAGAAAAGGAGTTCTCCGGGAGAATCCGATAAGAGTTTGACTTTAACAAATTTCGTATAGGCCTGACAACACCATGCCTAATATACGATCTCTGGGATAATAGATGGATGAAGGACTACAGATACACGGTAACTATGGGCAGACATATCCAATGGATTTTTTTTTTTAATTGATATGACAAAGGAGTAGACCTCCAATGTCAATATCGGGTAGGTAGATTTATATATAGCTGAAAGCATAAAGTAAAGGAGTACAAAGACCATATGGGCATAAGTAAAGACTCCCTACACAGAGGGGTCAAAGCATGACACAGTAGCCCAAAGAAAACACCCTACGAAGAGGGGTCAAAAGTACAAAGAGCATTAGTCCGAGAAGTCCTCGTATTCCCTGTCGGAGTCCATGTTTAGAACTGTAATGCTACGGGTTCGAGGCTGAATCGGTGTTGGCATTGGGGTTATTGCAAGTGGGAAAACCGGGGGAGGAGGCTTGTTTTTCATCATGCATATGTCTCCTCTTTTGGTTTTTTTTTCCGGAGTGCTTCGGCAAAGGACATTCGAGGAGCTGCTAATGTCGGCGGTGTGTCTTCAGCTGAAATGCTCTTTAAGTAGCGGGCAAACTGGACCGAGTCATCAAGCAATGTATCTTCATGAGCCTGCTGGATGGCTGTAGTGGGGGTCACCTGCTCAGGAGTGGTGGGCAGTGGCGTGTCTTGATCAGTTGCAGCAGTGGGGGTTTGCTGAACCGGAAGTTCAGCAGACTTCCTTGAGGGGGAGGCGGGGTTCAAAAATGAAGACATTTTGCGCCTTAGTTTGATGACAACGGGGGCTTCTTGTTGTAGGACAGGTGCATTGAGACCAGCCTCATGCACTGCAGGTTTGCATGTCGCACTGGAGGTGGCAGCTGGCATTTTGTCGAACACCTGCGCACTGCTCTTTGACGGGTGATCTGCTGCATCTCCAGAAGGCACCGGGGCAGGGACAGCATGGGCATTTATATCTTGTTCAGTGGGTTGTTGAAGAACTTGCACTGAACATGTGAATGGCTGGCGTTCCTACTGGTTGGCAGTTACATAAGGGGCTTCATAAGGGACTGCAGGAGCTGGGGCATGAGCATTTGGGTCCTTAAGTGGCACCATCTCTTGTTGATGTTGCGCCACATGGTTCTGTCCCAGGAGAAGTTCTTGTCACTCATATCGTCTGGGGATTATGGCATAGTGGCCTAGTATGTTCATAATCGATGAGTTGAGTGAATTATTATGGAGATGATAATTCACTAAGTCAGAAGGAGTTCTGACGGGTGCAACTCACAGCTAGCTCGATATTGGGCCTAGAGGGTCACACACATAAGGTGGATAACGCGATGAATAGAGGATTGTATAAAAGTTATCCAATAAGCCTTATTTAACCCATTATGGATCTATTAGGTAAGACCCAATAAGCCTTGACAAGGATCCATTAAGAGGAGCATACCAGGATCATGCCACCTCTCCCCCTTCTAGAAGGAGGACACCTCATTGTCCTTAGTCATGATGGCATGACGAGGTGTCCTTAGTCATGATGGCATGACAAGGTGTCCCTGATGATGTGTCCTTGTAATCATGATATGATGAGGTGTCCCTGATGATGTGTCCTTGTAATCATGACATGATGAGATGTCCCTGATGAGGTGTCCTTGTAATCATGACATGATGAGGTGTCCCTATAATCATGACATGACGAGGTGTCCCTGATGAGGTGTCCTTTAGGCTCTCTATAAATAGAAGGGGTTCTCCTTAAAGTTCATCGGCTAGATCTTGAGAGGAGAAGGCATATTCTTCACCCTCCTTCCCGTCTCTCCCTCTAGTGCTCTCCCTAGACAATAGGAGAACTAGGAGGGCCGCCCCCTCTTATTGTTGCTGCTACTTGTTACTGTTGGCCGCTGCGTGGCATTGCACGACGTGGAGGAGTGGCACCATCAGCGAAGGAGGAGTCATCGTCATCGCCGATCATCCACTGTGTGGATACTGCTAGAGGGAGTCTCGCGAGAGATCCTTCAAATCGAGGATTAGTTTTGCACTTCAGGGGATATATGATCTCCCCTAGGTGAGATGGTCTCACACCTTATTCGTATGTATGTTTACATGCACCGTACATCATAACCCGATCAAGTACATAGATGAAAATCGATGTTTATTTTTATTTACTTCCACTGCGCATGTGATGCCCCTAGTCGATTTCCAACAAAAACCACATATACAATCACTTCAAAGAATCATTGGCTTTCTTTCATTAGTAGTGTTCAAAATGGTACATGGTGCATTGCCTTTCTAGGAATAATTTTTACATTATAAAGATAAAAATGAACTAACTACACAAAAATAGTGATGGCTCAGCCAAGAAACTTAAGTTGCTCGCCAAGTCACTAACTCTGCCATGTGTGGAAACTAGCTTAGTCAATGTGTCCTTTTGGACTTCTGGGAAGTCTATTTGATCAAAGACAAGAAGATCCTTTCACTGGTAGCCCCTAGAAAAGGAGGCGACGACGAAAGTTGTGAAACAAAACCCAACCTGGCTTGGAACCCCCTGGTGAACATGGTTGTCATGCTCACGATGGGAGGAAAAGGCTGCAGATGGTTGGGAGAGATTTAAGGGACGATAGAATTCATGTAGGCCACAGGCATCCCTTGGGCCCTAAACTCCACAAGAAGGGGGAACAGGGGAGGGGGTGATCTCTATGGATGCCATGTCTTCCACATGGAGCCCCTAGCACCCTCCCCCCCCCCTAATTCCCAAGAGGGATAGGAGCCATGAAGAGGATTCATAGATCCTCAATGGGACATCTCTCTAGAGAGGAATCTCGAACACTACCATGGCATTTACCCCGATAGTGTCCATCTCTAAGCCAAGTTAGGATTGTCATCGACCTATCTGACTTTCTCCACCTGTTTGTAGGAGCTGCTCGAGAGACTAGTGAGGAGAAAGAGAGGTGGGATACAAAGATCCCTGCCATCTCTTATTCTGTCGCACTGAGTGGCCCCCTTCTCATTTCCCCTCGCACTAAGTTGTTGTTGACAACCAATGAAGCCTTAGCAATAGATTGTCTTCATCACCCAATGCGAGCTCCATTCGCAAAGCAGACACAAGGGCTACCAATGGGTCAGAGTCGGAAATGAAAATGGCACTTTCTGCATCCATTTCCTACAAGAAAATCAAAAAAGGAAACAGAAAGAAATCAGAAACATTTGCGACAATTAGATAGTGGATGTGTGTAACATTAGGAGTAGTGACAAAATGGATGTCTTTGATAATAATAGGCATAATAAATACCAGTAGAGAGACAAGTTAATTATATTTTATTTACAAATTAAGGAGAAGCCAAAAACTAAGTCTATGATTTCTCAATATTAAGAAATAAGATTTTATGAGTAGAAATTTTGTAAATAAAATAAATTTAAATATTATAAAAAATGAAAATGAAAAAATAGATGAGGAAATGATTGTTTCTACATCCATTAAAAAAGTCAGAAATAGGTCGGAAAGTCGAAAAGTGGATATCCATTGCCAGCCCTAGCCAACACCATGGTGAAGCGAAAGAGAAGGGAGTTGGAAAAAAAGAGAACCCTTCCTGAATGAGGTACTGCTCCTTCTTTATCTGATCAGAAGACCTATTTTATAGGCATCAAACTCCATAGAACTCTCCCTTCGTATAACTGCTAAGGTAGTGGATCCAGCGTGATTTTTTAGGGAAGTTGCAACCCCATGAATGCTTTAATTGAACCACCCTGGGAAACTAGCGAAAGTGTCATTCAAGGTGGCCAGTGAAACGACAACGACTAGTACCCACACATGAAGGAAATGATGCTTTGAAAGATACATGGTACGCTACGGGATCTTCACCAACAGATAAGTACGCAATCAAGGAATTTTTCCTTGGAAAAAGCATCCCCATTAAGGAGTCTGGCCTTTACATTGTAAAGAAAAGGAACCTGAACAATAGGAATGTATACAAGAAAAGAAACTTTGGATACAACCCTAGGTAGCGCTTCCACCAGAAGTGGCGTGGACTTCCCCTCTGACATGTCAAGATGGCTGATGGATCCCCGCTCCCAAGATGATGTCATGCCAAGCACTGAACCCACCTATGTAGAAACTATCTTGGCTATAGGTGGGTCAGTAGCAATGTGGGGCTCACCGCCCACGTCGACTCGAGGAGCCCCTCCTTGGATGGCCTGGAAAAAATTGTTCGTCCCCTAGTCACACCAAGGATGGATGCGGGACTACTTGCTCCCCACCGCCGCTCGAACACTGAATGCCTCCGAGTAGGGCATTTGTTGATGGGGCCAATGATAACATATAACTTGCAAGAAGCATCAAGCACCTCCGAGCAGAACTACCACTTACCCCTCTATGTGGATCATTGTGGGACCCTCCATAAGACGCACTGCCCTCCCGACGACCACCCCCAGGCCCAGCGACATGATTACCCTCAAGGGAAGTATCATTGCATGCAAGACAAGTCTCTTTACAGGCAAGGAACGAACAAAACCCTACTCCCGCGACCCGAAAGCCTTTACTCTCTGACACTATGAATTAGCTCGAGGGGGGGGGGGGGGGCGTTCGTAGAGGAGGGAAATTCATCGCATAGGCCCCCACGGGAGCTACTAGGCCCAATTTGGCCCAAACTGAAAGACAACCCTGGCCAACTTGCCAACAGCCTTCCCAGGGAAACCAGGAATGTACACTCAATCCCCATAGCATCAATACAGAGGCAACTGTAGGAGAGGAGAATCCCAAGGATATCGTCTCGTGTGCATGGAGAGCTTCTAGATGATTATTTTGAGAAGTACTCATACTCGGGAACTCCCAACCAATTGTAAGATGCAGCCCAAGGTAATCCTCTGTTCGGGAAGCTTGACCCCAAGCATACCCATAGCAATGAAGAGTGAGGTTCGAGCACATCTCATTTCATGATGACAACCAGTTTCGTCGGCGATAGAGTGACAAGGTAGGCTAGGACAAAAAGAGTCTACAAACTCATGATTGTCCTACCACCTGGGGAGCAATAGGCTATGCCTAGGGAAGAGTTTGCCCTACTTTAGGCATCAGGCATCGTCGTACGACAAACGTGGCCCTTTGATGAGGGGTCAAGAAAGGCATGTAGCCCTCTACCTACCCATTATCTTTTGCCCACACTATCCATCGCCCTAGCATGGACCAAGGAGGAAACCTATTTAGCCTCTGCTACGCCCTCTAGTGTGGGTAAGCAACCCAGTGGAGAACGATCTTGAGTCATGACTCCCCTTTCTTCTTACTCCTACCCCGTCCCATTGACTTAAGTAGTCCCGTGGGCCGCTTGATGCTCGGCTTCCTTGTGCAGGCACCGCTACGATGAGCTCACAGCCTCCCCATTGTCAGACGATGATCCCCGACAATCTGAGAAGAAGACTTGAGATCTGCCCTCTCCACATATATATTTGTTTATATATATCTGATGGGACTATTGTTAATCATTATTATCTTAGTTCTTTGCACTACATTATTTGTGTTGTGGTTTTGGGGAAATACCTACTGAGCTAATGACATTATGGGGCTCATTCCCTTACTTTTGTGGGGGTGAAGGCTTGCAAGCCCAGTAGTAGACTCGGATCAGTCCGCAGTAGTGCAACTGCTCTTTTGTGAGTGCTCTTTTCTTCTTACTAGTAACACTTTTGTATCTCCTCGGGATATGCCCCTAAATGACATGCCCTTTTGTTATTAACTGAGACAATCTACGTATTAAACCTTTTGTAAATCGACAAATACATGTTGGGTTTGTTTCAATTTCTTACTCTCTCTAGACTGTAATGAATCCTTTCCAGTCTAATGACTCGTTGACTTGGTGGCAGTACTGAGTTTGGGTCCCTCTTGAGTCCCGGATGCCGGAATCGTTATAAGATAATCTTGCAACCCACTTGCAAGCATTCCCAGCAATGGGCTGCTTTCTCTCCATAAACCAAAACATGCTTCAAAGTTTCAGAAATCCTGCACCAACCAGCAATTTGAGTGCTAATAACAGCCCCAACATCATCAGAGATGTTGCCCATCAAGGGCCCATGACCTATCCTATCACCATGCCAAAAAATGAACATCCTTATATATGACCATCTCCAACAAACCAACGTCTGTTAAAAATAACCCAATGCGTGTGCTTTAAAACCATCTTCCAATGAGGAGAGTCCGTATATGAACAAATAGATAAATGCTGCCTTTTAAGATCAGTGTGATGAACATAATAGGCCCAAACACCAGAATTGGGGTAAAGCTTTCCAGCAAAGCTTGACTGGTAGGTCCCCAGCTCCGAAAGAGATGTAATGTCGACGGCTCCTTCACTGGTAGGTCCGGCCAGATGCTTCTACGCAACCCAGTGCCAGCTTGCCCCTCAAACACAAGTGCCTCAAAAGAAGGCAACAAAGTAAGGCGCAGCAATGGGACGGATTTAGTAAGGTTTGTTGCAAACCGCCACGGTGGCGGTTTGCAACAAACCCAGCCACCCATTAGGTGGGGTGACATCACCCACCCCCACCAATGGGGTGGGTGATGTCACCCCACCCAATGGGTGGGTGGTAACGTATATCGCTTTCGATTCTCTGATTCCTAGATAATAAATTATGTGAGGTTTAACATTCTAAGTTGTTTTTAATATTTAATGTAATTAAAGTTGGGAATCGATTTGAGAATGAAGAAGAAAAAATGATTCTTCTTGACTTAAAAATTAAGTATTTTTTTAAATTTAGGTAATTAATTTAAATATATTTTAAATAGGACAAATTAATTAGAAATTTCTGACTGTAACATGGAGGTCCTTACTGTAACAGAGATTAAAGTATACTGTAACAGGTGGTAACATTTACTATAATGAGTTACAGCTCTGTTAGGGACTAACAAATAAGTCAAAAATTTGATAGGGACTCCTAATTAATTTGTCCTTTTAAATATTGTATCAAATAAATTTTTATTTTAAAAATTAAATATTTTAGATTTTAGATGTTCAATAAATATTATCAAATAAATCCTAAATCTTTGACCCTATCGGCCACATTGAAAGAAGAACCATTTAGTGGTCGGTTGGCCGGGTAAAAGCATTAGTCTATTGGTGGAGGCATGGGGCCCACACACCATTATTTTACCCGACCAACCGGCCATTAAGTGTTTCTCTATAAAAACATCTTTTACTGGTATTGACCTACGCTTTCCGCTTTTTTTGAGTGCCAATGATTCGATCCGACCTCTAAACCATGTGATTTAATTTTTCACTCTAAAGTGGGTGATTCCATCGTAAAGGTGCCAAAATTTTGTAACATGAGTAGTGAGCCTAGGCTTCAACCACCCCCTATTAAGAAGTGTTAATTACATGATTAAGTTTATAATAAATTAATGTGGATTATAAGAAATCAATTTTATTGATGGGAAAATTTGACAAGACTTTTCTCTCTCTTCTATAAATGAACGAAAATATTTTCTTATAATCCACATTAACTTAAATATTTCTCATATTCTAAGTCTTCTGATTTAAAGTAGTTCCAAATAGAAAAATTATGTACATATCTCTAAATCTATCGTATTATACTCTTAAACTTTACATATTATATCTTATACCAATATATTCATATATTCATCATATATATTTTATAAGTTAATTTCATCCATTTAACTCAATTATAATCATATTTGAGTGAAGAGACCAAAATCCACTGCAACTCTCTCATTACAGTCTGGCACACGTTTGGACTAGAGTCTTCTCGTAGGTACGCCCATAGAGTTAGCACCCCGTCCCACCTCTTCTTCTGATCAATCTCTCTCGTGCGTGCCTAAGCAAGTCTTCTCTTCCAAGAAGAGGAACAACCAACAACCACCTAACTCGCAGGCTGGTCTTCCCTTGAATAAGGGGCATACACACCCAACTCGTAGGCCGGTCTTCCCTTAAATAAGGGGCAAAGACACCCAGCTCGTAGACTGATCTTCTCTTCTCACAGGAAGAGGAACAATAGACAATCTCAAGGAGATGCAAAGGTCCCCAGACAAGCCCTAGATAAACAATGGTTGGGCCTTGTTCTGAGATAGATCTATCACTTTCTCTTAGAAGGAGGTTTGCAGAAAGAACACACAGAGAGAATGACAGATCAAGAAAGCAATGTGAAAGAGTGGCTTCAACGCTCTGCTTTCTTTGGCTGGTGGTGAATGATGTAGGCTCTTTGATTCCTATTGGATGGCTTGATGTATGTGCCTATCTGTATTATTCCCCTTCTTGATTGCATCCTTCTTGTTTTATATGGTTAGGCAGGAACATAGCCATTGAGACTTGAGAGCTTCAGCTTATTATTCTTCTTCTTTTTACTCTCTCTCTGAAATCTATTCGTTAGACTCATCTTCAATAGTTGTTGGATGTTTAACAGATTCTCATATGACTTTCTGTTCATTGGCTATTCCTTGAGTTCCATAGCTTGCATGTTTCCAAAACATATAGCAACTGCAAGCATCAAATACATAGAGATGAAACATGTTAGGTGAGAGAGCACATGTCAAACAGATGTCCATACCTTGATGTAGATGTTTAGAAATTCTGTAGATAGATTTCTATTTTAGGTAGACTCCTTCCTGTCTTTTTAACAAAGATAGCTTAAAAAATGTAAGCAAATAACCTGGGTTTACAGAGGGTAGACTGCGTATTTAATGCTCAAAGATATGCAAGAGATCTTGCATGAAAGCATGAGATCTATATTTGAAATAAAGCAAACTTTGGGCGTCAAATGAAAATACTCATCAATTGATGTAAAATGTAGCTTGAGTGATGTATTGTTCACCAATCGAAACAAATTTTAGCAGCAATCGATAGAAAATGATAAGTAGTCACCAATCGATATAGATATAAGTTATTTGTTCATCAATTGATAGGAAAGTAACATTTAAACCACCAATCGGTATGGGTTAAGTCACTTGGTCATCAATCGATACAAACTTGGTCACCAATCGCAATGAGTAAATGTCAATCGATATATTAAGGCAATCAATATGTAATTTAATAGTAATCGATGTGCAAATAGTCAAAAATCGATGGACACTTCGACTAACGACGAAAATGGTCAGCAATTGATATGAAACAACAACAATCGATGTTGAAATGGTCAACAATTGATATGAAACAACAACAATCGATGTTGAAATGGTCAGCAATCGATGTTTAAGTTAAACAACAATCAATATTTTAAAGTTAATCGATGTCTAAAGATAATTGATGTTCAAGTTAAATAGCAATCGATGTGAAATTTTAATTGCCATTTTGACTGGTCAAGATACAACATTGTCAATCGAGGTGGAACTTCGTATAAGAATTCGGATAAATGCGAAGTGGGACTTCGATTGGAATCATTTTAAAGCAATGAAAATCATGATATTTCTTATAAAAATAATAATAATAATGGTAATAAATATATGAACAAATTAATTAGAAGTTTATATCAGATATTTTACTTATTTTTTAGTCCCTGATAGAGCTATAATTCATTACAATAAGTGTTATCCCTTGTTACAATTGTGGAGACTATTTCTAGCCTCCTAGGCCTACAGGGCCCATCACGGCCCATCGTGACCCGGTAGGCTGGTGTGGCCTTCAGGCACCGTGCCACGTGTCCTCGAGTTCAGCCCAAGACTTCCGAACACGTTCTGGCCACCAAGATGCCTTAAGGTCCCAAGAGTGGTCTCCAGGCACCTTGTGACCTGTTCGGCCAAGGTTGCGGCTTGCCGAGCAGGGCCTGCTCGAACCTTTGAAGTAGCCTGACATCAAACACAGTTATGCATCCGAGCACCGAGCAGCCTAGCTGGACACCGAACAGAAGCCCTGTTCGGTATCTTTCAGCCAAGAGCCCTTAAAGCGGCTGTTTGCCTCCCAGGAAGTAAATGAGGCGGTGCGACACGCATCCCACGACAAGGCATTAATCGTAAAGAATCCCAATAGGCGTCTCAACGGACATCTCGCTTGGGAACCTGAACCGACACACCTCTCCAGTCATCATTGGAGTTGATAGCGTTCTGACTCTTCATCTCCCTCTCCTATAAAAGGCACAGGTAATCCCCATGCAAAGGTACGCAACCTCTGTCATACACACACCCTCGCGCGAGACACACACCAGCGAACCTTCTTCAAGCCCCCCCCCCCCCCCCCCCCCACCACAGTCTCATCTAACTTAGGCATTGGAGGGTTCCCCCGGTTCTTCAACCGGGCCCCCCTAATTCCCTTCTGGGTCTTGTAGGTCTTCATCCGCACTGGCGACCGTCTTCCCTCTCTTCTCTTAGTGGAGGCCCGTTTGGCTCAGGCCCAAACAAAAAAACACATCCACATTTTTGGCGCCGTCTGTGGGAACGACAACAGCCATGGCTTGCGGATGATCCTCTCACCAGAACCCCGGCAGTAGGGCGACGCGTCTCGCCAGTCATGCGTGGGCTCACGTAATCAAGTCCTTCCTACCGACGACAACACTCCCCCCGTCGGAGTGATTGACAACGGATCTGCTGCCGGCACTCCGACAACTGCCCAGGAGGTAGTAGAACTTCGGGGTCAAGTTCAAAGTTTGTGGGGGTCTGTCAGGGCCTTCAGGTGCAATTCGCTAGACAGTCGGCCCTGGTGGTGCCCCCTCCACTAAAGCAGCAGGCGGAATCATCGCGACGGCGACCCCTGCTCCGTCAGCCCCACGAGAATAGCACACAGAGTCACCCCGGCTGTCACGGAGGGTCCCATCGGCACACCGAACGCCGAAGCGGCAGGACAACTCACCCCGTCGTTCCACGGTGGTTCTTCCTCCCCCGCGTTCTGTCGTCGGTGCCAACTCCACACATCCAGGTGCGAGGGCTCGGCACACTCAGACCAGGAACTGGCCAAACACCTCCACTGCATCACCGACCTTGAACGTCGCATGGACGTGATGGTCCAGAAGGCAGAGGGCAAGGTTTTGGGGGATGATGACCTGAACTTCCGCTCCTCGTTCACCGCAGAGATCCTGAAGGCCCGGGTCTCCCCAAAACTACCCCTACCTTCCATCATGCCCTACGACGGCACCTCTGACCCAGCGGATCACGTCCATGGGTTTGAGTCGCACATGGTTTTCCATGGAGCATCGGATGCGGCCAGGTGCCGGGCCTTCCCGGCCATGTTGAAGGAAGCTGCGCGGGCATGGTTTGAACCCTCCCCACAGGCTCCATCTCTTCCTTCCACCAGTTGAAGAAGTCCTTCCGGGACAACTTCCCGGGCGGAAGGTCGCAGTTGCGCACAACAGCTTCTCTTCTGTCTGTTCGGCAGAAGAAGGGCGAAGCACTCTGGGACTACGTCAAGTGGTTCTAGACTGAAGCACTTCGCATCTCGCGCCTCGACGTCCCTTTAGCCACCAGTGCCTTCATCTAGGGCACTCGCGATGGCTTCTTTTAAAGAACGCTCGGGGTACAGCAACCATTGACCCTCGCCGAGCTTCTCTTCACTGCCCAGCACCACGCGGTGTGCGAAGAGAGCTTGGCCGCCGGCCGAGCAGAGCAGGGCGACCAATCGAATAAGAAGAGGCCTTCCGACAACAGTTCCGACCGCGAACGGAAGAAGGGTCGGTGCAACGGGGACTCGTCATGCCGTCCACGGCCCTTCACTGAATACACTCCCCTCACAGTGGCACCCGAACAGATCCTGGCCGAAATTCGGGATGAGCAATACGTTCGGTGGCCACCCAGGATGCGCTCTGATCCCCGCAGACGCAACCAGGACAAGTATTGTCGCTTTCACCGTGACCACGACCACGACACATCTGAGTGCCGCCAACTCAAGGATGAGATTGAGTCCTTGATCAAGCGCGGCTACTTGGGGTGCTATGTGCGCCGGGATGATGACCGCCCAAGACGCCAAGAATGCACCCCCGTCCAGCCCATCAACAACGAGCCAAATGGGCAGGAGATCAACGTGATCGTGGGAGGGTTCGGCGCGGGTGGAGAAAGCAGCCGAAGCCGACGCAACTATGCTTGTCGAGTACACCAGGTCGAACGGCTCCCGGTGCCACAACCAACCCCTTATCCCAGTATGGCACACACACGTTCCGAGGAGGCTATCACCTTCTCGGACAATGATCTTTTAGTTGTTGCGACTCCCCACACTAATGCGTTGGTCGTCACGGCCACCATCAATCATTGTACTGTGCGACATATATTGATTGATAATGGAAGTGCTCCAAACGTGTTGGCTTATGACTGTTTCCTTGCAATGGGCCTAAAGGCCGATCAGCTCACCCCTATAGAGTCACCTCTGTTTGGTTTCTCTAGGGTCTCGGTGCATCCCATGGGACGGATCCATCTCCCAATCTCCCTAGGGACAGCACCAAGGAGTGTAACCAAAATGGTGGATTTTTTGGTGATCAGAAGCATGCCAGGGTACAACGCCATCCTCGGTAGGGTCCTAATTGGCCGCATCAAGGCAGTACACTATAGACACGCGAATTTGACTCCACCATGGGCAAATTTCATATTGAGCCATAATGCCACAAATGGCCCTCTTTTTGCTTTGTAAGAGTGTTTTCCCAATATTTCTGGATCTCACCCGTTCTTCCCCGGTGCTTCCCCTCCATTTCCGAGGCTCGCCGAGGGTCTATAGGCATTCATTTCAAGTCGCGACGGGTCTTCGGGACGCGATCATGTTGTCGCGATGGGCCTGCTGGATGCGTTAATGAAGGTAGCTGAAACGCGTCCAGCAAGGCGGACGCGATTCCATTATCGCGCCGGGCATCTGGGTCGTGACAAGGCCAAATGGACCTTATCGCGGCGGCCTTCCGCGACGTGACAAAGAATTTATCTATTTTATTTATGAAAAATGCCCAATGCCATGAACGCGTCCGCTGTGAGCGATGTGCTTCCAATGTCGATTTTGGCAGGATTTTCATAATAAAATTCATAAATGCTTTACCGCATCGTGTCATCCCAACGCGTTTTCAAATCAAAGACGCGTTGCACGAAGCCGCCGCGATTAGGTCCTAGGCCCCAAAAGTCTTCGCACTCGAGCGCCCGTACCTCGGATCACGAGGAAATCTCTGAATCACGTCTGCCTGACCCGATGTGATTAGGTCTTGTATCGTACCCCTAGGCCCCCGAAAGTCGTCGCATTTATGGCCCACGTGCCCAAAATGAAGTCGCGGCGGGGTAGGCCGATGCATTTCAACAACGCGGCGGTCATCCCCGACGCGATTCTGAAGGTGGTCGCAGGCCGTAATCATCATGTTATGGTCAAATCAAGCGGCAAATGCGGTGCTTCCTAATCGCGGCAGCCACTACGGACGCGTTTCTTATCACGACGGCCCGAGCGGATGCGATTCACTCTTATAGTCGCGTCCGCTGTAGCCGACGCGATTCAAGTGTCTGATGCCTATAAATAGACCCCCGAGGGAAGAGGGGGTCCACTCACTGTGGCGAAGCCCTGCCGGATTCCCATCTTGACCTCCGGTTCGAGCGCCTACCATTCCACTCCAAGCTACGTTCTCGTTCCTCAGAGTTTGGAGCCGGCATCCCCATCGTCTTCCTCCACGTGCACCGGAGCGGAGCGAGGCGGAAGCGTCTTCCCCTTCTTCCTCCGTCCAACCGGCAGTGCCACCACGCCATCTACCATTTGGGGAAGTACCCCCTCCCCTTTCTCCCTTTTAATTTACATTTCATCTCCTGCGGGCCCCACGTGGCTCTTTTCGTTTACCTCCTTCGGGCCCCACGCGGCCCCTATACTCCTTTTTCATACACACACACATGCATGCACACACACACACACCTACATTTTAGGGGTTTGAAAGCCACCACACGGTAAGTCGTTCCCCATGCCCTTCATTTCATTTATTCTTTATTTTTAGAATTGTATACTACACATGTGGCTAATCCCCTTTTCTCTTCCTTGTCTTTTTTCTTTTTCAGGGTAATCAACAAAGGAAACGCCCTCTACCACGGCCGACCGTGCTCCTAGAGGAAGAGGAACCCACATCCCCCGCACAATCTCCCCACGCTCCAAGAGGTAACATCCGCGATCACTTCTTCCACCCACACCCCTCGTCGTGCATCCCTCCATTCGGAACCCTCGCGTGCCTGGCGTTCACGATCCATCCATCCCACCCCATATATCCCCCTCTTTGTGGGCCTGTCTCTTTTTCTCCCTTCTTCGGGGTCCCGAAGGAACCTCGGAAGAGCGGAACGGAAAGCGGTATCCACATACCCTCGTCTCTCCACCAGAAGATGAAGTTCCCCACTTCTTGTGGCATCGGCGAAGTGCTCGACAGCCAGCAAGAGTCCCGACGGTGCTACGTCCTCTCTTTGAGGAACAAGCGGCCCGTCGCTGACCCAGTGGCACCACCAGCACCCGCCGACCAGCCTTCCACCAGCCGAGGAACCCCCACTGAAGACCTTCTGCCTGTATAGGTGGACAACGATCCCGAGCAACATCCTCTACATTGGCGCATTGCTTTCAGAATTCGAACAGCAACGTTACAAGGCTTTCTTACTAACCAATTTGGATGTGTTCGCATGGTCGGACGATGAGCTGCCCGGCATCCCTCTGGAGGTGATGACGCATCATCTTCGCTTGGACCCAAAAATACCACTGGTCCAGCAAAGACGGCGACTCGTTAATCGCGAACAGCAGACCGTGATCCAGGATCACGTCGTCAAAAGTCGAGCTGTTGGGCTCCTCCGGGAAGCTCAATATCCAAGATGGATCTCCAACATAGTCCTCGTACACAAGGCCAATGGCAAATGGCGAGTGTGCGTGGATTACAAGGATCTTAACAAGGCTACGCCCAAGGACAACTTCCCCTTACTGCACATCGACCAGCTAGTGGACGCCACATCCAGGCATGAGCTCTTAGCTTCCTGGATGCTTATTCTAGTTACCACCAGATCAGCATGCATCCCCCGGACCAGGATGCCACAACGTTCGTCACCGACCTCCGTCTTTACTATTTTAACAAAATGTCGTTCGGTCTGAAGAACGCTGGTGCGACATACCAGTGGCTGGTCAACAAGATGTTCGAGCAGCAGATTAGGTGCAATATGGAGGTCTACGTCGATGACATGCTGGTCAAGATGCTCTCGAGCGCCGACCACATCACCGACCTCGAGGAAACCTTCACAACCCTACGAAGGTATAACATGAAGCTCAATCCAACAAAGTGCGCATTCGGAGTACGCTCAGGGATGTTCCTCAGCTTCCTTGTCTCCAATCGGGGAATAGAGGCCAACCCTGAGAAAATCCGGGCCATACTGGAGATGAGCATCCCCAAAACCGTACGCGATGTCCAGCAGCTTACCGGACGCCTTGCGGCACTCAACCGCTTCATGTCCCGAGCAGCAGAAAGGAGCTTCAACTTCTTCAAGTTGCTGCGAGTCCCCAAAGGCGGCTCACCGCAAGGGGGGCAAGTACGGTGGACCAAAGACTGTGAAGTAGCCTTCACCGAGCTGAAGGCGTACCTAGCTGCCCCACCTGTTCTCTCAAAACCTGTGCTCGGGGAACACCTGTTCGTGTACTTTTCGGTCATCGAACATTCCATCAGCATGGTACTGATCAGAGAAGAGGCAGTGGTGCAACATCCTATTATTACATAAGCAGGGTGCTCCAAGAAGCTGAAAGAAGATATCCTTGAGCGGAAAAGCATGCTCTGACTCTCGTAACGGCTGCTTGGAAGCTCAGGCCATACTTTCAGGCCCATCCGATCACAGTCCTAACTGACCAGCCACTAAGGCTCATCCTTCAGTGACCGGAGGCTTCGGGCAGACTCATCAAATGGGCCATCAAACTTGGAGAATTTGACATCAGTTACAGTCTAAGAACGGCCATCAAGGCTCAGGCGCTAGAGAACTTCGTGGCAGAGTGCACCCTTCCTACGAGAAGGATTCCCCATTGGCAGATGAACCCCCTTGAGATCTCTATGTCGATGGATCCTCCTGTGTTACAGGGAGTGGAGCAGGCTTAGTCCTTACCTCCCCAGAGGGTCTGAAGTTCCAGTACGCCCTCAAGTTCCGCTTCGCCGCCTCCAACAACATGGCTGAGTACGAAGCACTTCTATCTGGGATCCGCATGGCTAAGCACCTCGGAGCACTCTGGTTACGGGTCTTTAGTGACTCTCAGCTGGTCGTCAGCCAGGTGAAAAGACACTTCGAAGCCAGGGAGCCCCGTATGTCACAATACCTCTAACAAGTCAAATGTCAAACAGAAGGTCTCCTCTACTTCAAAGTCATACACGTCCCGTGGGAGCAAAACACGCGGGCCGATGCACTCGCCAAGCTGGCATCTTCAGACGACATCGCCCCCTCTCGCTCTGTATTCATAGAAGAGCTCACCGCGCTGAGCACCGAGGTAGATATCGTGGCTATTGAGACCGGACCGCCAGCACCAAGCTGGATGGACCCTCTCATCGCCTATCTACTTCGAGGAGAGCTTCCGTCCGATCAAAACGAAGCTCGTAAAATCAGGCTGCACTGCCAGAGGTTCACCATCATCGAAGGCCAACTGTACGGATGATCCCTCTCAAGACCTCTTCTACGGTGCCTCAGTCCTATAGAGGCAACACCGGCCATCGAAGAAGTCCACGAGGGCCTGTGCAAAAGCCACTTGGGGGGCAGAACGCTGGTGCCCAGCATCCTCTGAGCAGGATTCTGGTGGCCTTCTCTGCAAAAGAATTGCATGTCCTTCGCAAAAAGGTGCCCATAGTGCCAGAAGTTCGGACATCTTATCAAGCAGCCGGCCGAACAATTGCATACCCTGTTCGAACCACGTCCTTTCTCCAAATGGGGAATTGACATTATGGGTCCATTCCCAGAGGCTCAAGGGAGGAAAAAATTCTTGATCATTGCCATCGACTACTTCACCAAGTGGATCGAGGCGGAACCCATTACCACAATCACCGACCAAGCTGCGTGGAAGTTCGTCTGAAGAACGTCCTTTGCCGGTTTGGCGTCCCAAAGGTGATTACCTCTGACAATGGGAAGCAGTTCGACAACACCTTCTTCAAGCAGAAGTGCTCGGAGCTCGGCATCTACAACCACTTCACCTCAGTGGCACATCCCCAAGCGAACGGTCTGGTCGAAAATGCCAACCAAACCCTGCTCCATGGGATACGCACAAGGGTAGAGGCCGCTGGAGGATCATGGATCGTAGAGCTCCCTAATGTGTTATGGTGTCACCGAACAACTACTCGGGTGGCTACCGGAGAGACCCCCTTCCACTTGGCCTATGGCACAGAAGCAGTAGTGCCTTTGGAAGTAGCTCTCCCTATGATTCGAACAACTCACTTCGATGAATCAGCCAATAACCGTGCGCTAAGGGAGAACCTAGACATGCTCAGTGAATGTCAAAGTGACACCAGCATTAGGCTAGTCTCCTACCAATAGCGCCTCGCGCAATATTACAAATCCCGAGTTCAGGAGCGGCGCTTCTTCAAAGGAGACCTTGTACTACGTCGTTACTCAGCATCGAACCCCCGAAGAGCAACTGGAAAACTCGCCCCGAAATGGGAAGGACCTTATCAGGTCACACAGGTTCTTAGGAAAGGCTCTTACAAGCTGACTACCCCTAGCGGCGAAGACATACCCAGAACTTGGCATGTATCTAATCTGAAGGTTTTTTATCTATAAAAGCCTCTTGTTCGGCATTCAACCTCTCTTCCTCCTGTTCTTCCAGTCTACACAGAAGGTTATTCGAACCATCCATAGTCTAAGCTCTTTAGCCTAGAGAAACTAGTATGGTACTTAAGAAATCTTCAAAACAGAGGCATCTGATATAAACCCCAGGACGGAACTTTTCAGTTCCCGAAAGCCTGTGCGGTATCCGCAAGCCTCTAGAGGATCGACGAATCCCGATTCGAACAAAACACATCAAAGGAAGAAGATAGAGAGCTGTTCATATACACAAAGGAGGAAGGTTTCATTCCTTCAAGAGTATGTACAAAAGGAAAAAGGCCTCTGCGGCCAAATTAAAAGAGAGAGAGAGAGAGAGAGAAAAGGAGATACAATCTAAGGAGCCTGCTCGGAGGGGCCGGCCTCTCCGTCAGTAGGGGGCATCCGCCCTGCCCAGAAGCTTGAGAAGTGAGCTCCATCCAAGCGCACGTCCCCTGTGCGGCGATGACACTCCCCGACAGCCACTTCGAAGGCTTCCTTGGAGTATTCAACGGTCGCCAATTGCCGCCCTCGCTCCTCGCCGACCCCGAGGCCAACCTTGTAGCAAGTCGCGTCGTACTGCTCCAAGTCTTCCTTAAAGTCTAGCCTGGACTTGTACTTGGCCACTCCCCGAGCCTCGGCCTCAGACAGAACGTTAGAAAGTGCCTCCTTCTCTGCCCGAGCAACGGTGAGGTCTAGATCAGAAGCTCGGAGCGCTATTTTGAGGTTCTTCACCTCCTTCCGCAGCTCGGCTTCCCAGGCCTCATGTTGCGACTCGAGCTCCTCGCAGAAGGCAAATTCCACGTCCCACATCAACTGGTGGTCCCGAGCTCGCAGAGCGAGCCTCTTTAGTACCCCCAGTGATTGCTCGATGCCATTCACCAGCGCCTCCATGTCAACTGCGCCGTCCTCGTCCGCACGAAATGCCTCTTGGAGGACCTCCTCCGAACGTTAGAGGGTGTCCTCCGGGCTCAACCCCTGACACAGAGCCAGCACTTCAAGATGAGAAGCGCTGGGGCAGGGGGGCAGGCCCCTGGACAGACCCCCTTTGAAACGTTCCAAGGCCGCTTCTAGAACCGATGTCGAAGGCTGCGCCGAAGAACTCGCCCTCAGCAACTACGACAAGGGGACCCGATCCTCCTCGGAACCAGCGCGGTTCTCAGGAGCAGCATTCGTCTGCCCAGCAGGAGGACCCTCTTCGCCAACCGCACCACTGACGCCCGTGGCAGCTGCCACCTCCTGGCCTTCTCCCGCAACAAGTGACCCCCGAGGTCCTTCCTCCTCGGCCACGTCTGCCTGCTCGGCCTCGGGCGGCGCCACCATTGTCGTCTGTGGCCGGCCCTCTGCAGCTGCATCGGTGGTGGGAGGAAGAAGGGCCGCGACCCTGGGCACTCCCTCTGCGTTCGCCGCTTCTGCGGCCACCTCGGAAGATGACCCTTGAGCAGTAGCGACTTCGCCTTCCGGCGCCCCCACTGTGGTGCTAGACGCTTCAGCCGCAACTAGGGGTGTTCACGGTTCGGTTCGGTTTGCACCCCTTTTTTCAGAAAACCGAACCGAACCGAATTTAAGGTCAAACCGAACTGAACCGAACCGGTTCGGTTTTAACCGAACAGGAAAAAAACCGAAAAAAGTGTTTAAAGGAGGGGGTTGTGAGCATCGAACTCACAACCTTCCCCTTGATACCAGGTGCCTCCAACCACTACGCCACTGTTTTGTTTATACTATATTATATTATTTATATTATATATACATATATTCGGTTCATTTCGGTTCTCCAGCTCCAAACCGAACTGAACTGGGCTGCTCTCTAAACTGAACCGAACCGGTCGGTTCGGTTTTTTTGGTTTGGACTGATTTTTGAACACCCCTAGCCGCAACTCCCTCTGCTGTTCGGCCCTCGATGGGTCCTTGAGGTGCGGACACCCCCACTTGCTCCTCTAGGGAGCCTTCATCAGATTGGTCGCTCACCACGACCAGTCCCAGCTCGGAGACTACCCCCTCTGTGGTCAGGGGTCGCGTCTCGGGCATGATGCGCAGCCTAGCCTGCTCAGCCACCGTCACCAGCTTCCTCTTCTTGATTTGAAGCTGGGGGATCTCCTCCTCCTCCTCGGTTTCTTCCTCGGCCTCCCTCTCCACGGCCTTTGACGCCGCCTTGACCCCATACTTCCTCTTAAGATTTATCTTCGGTCTTTTTTCAGTAGCCCGGGGACCGGCCAGGCGATGCTCTTCGGCTTCCGCTGTGGGGGCATCCTCGCCCATGTAGGTCACGTAGGAGGTGACGATGATCTCCTCGGCATAATCCGCCATGTCTTCTTGATCCCGACCAGCGGCCAACTCTTCGGCGGATGCACAAAGGAAAAAGACGATCAGAGGCCAGCCTTTTAACATGCCCTAAAGGTTAGAGCAGAATCGAATACTTACTCCATGGTCGGCTCAGGCCATACTTGACGAGCTGAAACTCCGTCAAGTAGTGTTCCGCGTTCCGCACCAGTGTCGTGTTCAGGCTGTCCGAGGCTCCCGAACTCGAGTGGGGAACCCTTACTCCGGTGCGTCAGCACGGCGGCTAATGAAGAGGACGCGGTGCATTCATCCCTTATTGTTGAATGTTTGCCCCCGAACAAAATCTACATCCTGTTTGGGCGATGCTTGGTGTAGTAAACACTAAGCCCTGACTGCGGCGAGGCTGTAAGGTTGAACTGCACCCGGAAGACATCCGCAGAGCCTCGCACTCCCCGAAGCTTGCTGACGATGCAGAATACGCAGATCGTCCTCCATGAATTTGGGGTCAGCTGGATGGGTGCGATCCCCCACGTGTTCAGCAGCGCCCTCGCCACCTCCGGCAATGGCAGCCGGAATCCTGCCTCCAAAATGTCGAGAGAGAGGGTGAAGCAGCCTGGTTTGTTCACCAGGTAAGACTCCTCTTCTTTGGCAAGGAGAATGTCATACTCCTCTCCGATCCGGTAGCGCTCGCGGAGGCCCTCGAAGAAATGATATTTTTGCCCCCGGGATGCTCCTGGCACTGCCTCGCTCACTCTGGTGACTGCAACACTCTTCCCCTTCTGCGACATTGCTAACGGAGGAAGAAACGAAGAGGAAGAAGGAGACGAAGACGACGAAGAGGGGAAGCAGCGGAGGAATAGGAAGAAGACGACGAGCGCGAGTGACGAAGGTTCAGGCTAAAGCAGGAAAGCGTGGGTCATTGCCTTCTCCCCTCGTCATCCTTATAAGGAAAGAGGAGCGCAAAATCCAAAAACAAAAATGGCAATTTTTCCCTCGAACGGACTGTTCAAATGCATTGATCCGAGTTCTCCAGGCGACATGTCTTCACTGCTATGATGACAGTTCTGTCTCCAAGGAGGGCGTCTAACGGTGTCGCGCTGGAGCCGTTCTCACCATCACGGTCGGTATCACATTTAATGCGAGTGACAACCAAGCAGACCTCCACTCTCAAGTGCCGTGGTACCCAAGCCAGCTTGAGAGCGTGGGGGACAAGTGTGGAGGCTATTTCTAGCCTCCTAGGCCTACAGGGCCCATCATGGCCCATCACGGCCCATCGTGACCCGGTAGGCTGGTGTGGCCTTCAGGCAGCGTGCCACGTGCCCTTGGGTTCAGCCCAAGACTTCCAAACACGTTCCGGCCACCAAGACGTCTTAAGGTCCCAAGAGTGGTCTCCAGGCACCTTGTGACCTGTTCGGCCAAGGTCGCGGCTTGCCGAGCAGAGCCTGCTCGAACCTTTGAAGCAGCTTGACATCAAACACAGCTACGCGTCCGAGTACCGAGCAGCCTAGCTGGACACCGAACAGAAGCCCTGTTCGGTATCCTTCAGCCAAGAGCCTTCAAAGCAGTTGTTTGCCTCCCAGGCAGTAAATGAGGCGGCGCGACACGCGTCCCACGACAAGGCATTAATCGTAAAGAATCCCAACAGGCGTCTCAACGGACACCTCGCCTGGAAACCTGAACCGACGCACCCCTCCAGTCAACATTGGAGTTGATAGCGTCCTAACTCTTCATCTCTCTCTCCTATAAAAGGCACAGGTAATCTCCATGTAAAGGTACGCAACCTCTGTCATACACACGCCCTCGCGCGAGACACACACCAGCGAACCTTCTTCTTCAAGCCCCCCACAGTCTCATCTAACTTAGGCATCAGAGAGTTCCCCCGGTTCTTCAACCGCCCCCCCCTAATTCCCTTCTGGGTCTTGCAAGTTTTCGACCGCACCGGCGACCGTCTTCTCTCTCTTCTTTTAGTGGATGCCCGTTTGACTCAGGCCCAAACAGGAAAACACATCCACCACAGTATACGTTAAACTCTGTTACAGTCAAAGACTGTTAATTAATTTGACCTAAATATATTCATGTTATTTATGATAATAATGAGATTTGTTATCATCAAAATAAAGAGATAAAATATAAAAATATTTTAACAATTTAAATTCATAAATAATAATTTTAGATTCCAAAATAATGATTTGGATTAAGAATAACTGCCATCAACAACCACTACCTGCCATGGACCATCAATCTTTATGATGTCTAACATGATGTGATATCATGTGAGTTGCCATATTATATCCAAAGGGTAATTAGTGTATTTAGACGAGTGTAGTAAATACAAGGTTGTCTGGAGAAAAAAATTCAAACACAGAAAATATCTACGCTTCTCTCTCCCATCAGGGTAATCGATAGTATGGTTTGTCAAATGGGGACGAATCGGATCGATTCCCTTGGATCGGGGCCTATTAGGGAAGATCCGATCCCTAACATGCTCGATTCACCCTCAATTCCTTTATATATAATATATGACATACAAAAAAATAATATTTATATACATATATAATTATATTATAACATATAAATAAATAAAATATTATATGTATTTATATATATATTTGCATATGTTTATACATATGAATTCGAGGGCGATAGTGATCGAATCAGAAAATTTTCGAGTCGATTTGCGATCCTGATCGGATGCGAGCAACCTTGCTCGATAACCGATATGTTATAATCCTCTCAAATGCTTGATCCCCTCAAACGGCTAGGCTACCGTCTCTCCCTCGTCACCGAGTCCATTGGACGGTAACAAATACGTGGCAATGCGCACCGGACAATGCGCATGCACGGCCAAAAGGGAGGGATCTAAATTGCTGTTGACGCGCGCTTCCCAATCGTGAATACTATTTCTGTTGAATTGGGTCCTCCTCTCTCAACGATTCGCATATTCCCGGTGATCCCCGCGAAATACCAATTCCGCTTTCGCCAATGATCCCTTTGTTTTCCCACGCAACACACGACCATTTGGCAGCATGTACAAATATCTGAACCCCGATGCCACAGCGGAGAAGATCGCGGAAAGGCGAGCGAGCAAATTTTTTTTTGTTTTTTTATTATAGGGAGATCATACAACTCCAAAGAAGGCACTCCTCTCTCTCGAGCGCTCCAAGAAAGGAAGCCCGCTGCGATTCTCGGATCTCGCCGCAATGAATTGCCTCCAGAATCTCCTGAGGTGATCTCAATCCATTCTCCGCTCCACCATCGTTTCTTTTTTTCTGCAAGAATCTGATTCCGTCGGCTGAATTTTATCTCCTTGGCGTCGGCGTTATCAGATCTTCCGGGCTGCCTCCGCGAGCCCTCCAAGGGCATGCGAGAAGAGCTCCGACCAGAAGCCTGGTATTTGTCTCCGATTTTCCGCTCTTCTGGAGTTGAGTTGGTCAATGGGAGGCGTTTGCTGGTTCTTGATTGGCAGTGCTGGTTTCTGTTGCCTTGCAGGTGACAGTGAGGACTGGTAGCTACCGCAGAGTCGCCATGAAGGTAAGCAGGGTGGAATCACTGATTCGTCGCAGTTCAACAATTCTGGTTCCATGGATGGAGATGAATTGGATGACGACGTTGCTAACATGTTTCTTTTATATTATTCTTTCTTCGCTTCCTCGTAGTTTTTTTCTCTGCTTCGGATGCTTTCTGCTGGAAGTATGCGTGCTTTTTGTTGTTTTGGTGATAATTTTACGCCATCCGATGCTGTACAATGATGATCCTTCTGATTTGCACTCCCCAACCTTCTTCTCTTGTCAGTTCATTGGAAAAGTTCACTGGTTGGATAGATCATCACTGTACAAAGATTGTGAAATCTGTTTTCAAAAATTGGTGCATCTTGTCTTGATTTTTGGAAATTTATAGTGCCTTTGAGTCATTTTGATGGAAAGTAGTGAAATCTGTGAGATTCCAACCGTCATCACTGTTTTCTGATATTATGCCTTCAAGAATGACTTTGCTTAATTTTTTATTGGCATAAATGTTAATTTGAAAGACATGAATCGTGGTGCACAACAATACATGCACTTAGTTGCTTATTAATTGTAGACTTGTAGTCATCATTCTTAAAAGGAGCCACATGCCTTGCTATCTGATCTCCAATGATGCCTATTGCCTCATGTAGCCCCGCAGATCTCTGGGTACATGTACGTGGGTAGTTTTTCACTGGTGATGTCAATCTGTGTCATTAAGTGTTTAGGCCACTTATATATTATTTGATAATCACTTTTTGAAATATCCGTCAATGGTGCACACTATCCAATGGCTATCGTTCCGAAAGATCACTCTGTGTTTATCATCTTGATTTACAAGTTTTATTTATACTCTCCTACCTGAAAAAGGATTATTGTTTGTGTGACTAGAAACTTCTTATTATTTTGCAGGCAAGTTTATTCTGTTGCAATGTTTTTTTCAAAAGTAATGATTGAGATTCCCATTTATCTTTTATCTAAATTTATTCTCTCCACAGATTTTTTTACCAAAAATAATCAGTAATGTTATTTTAGGCATCGTCTAGTTCTGTGTCCAGTACTGAAAAGAGTAATGCTGAAGAGCAGGACGAGAAATCTGAGATATATAGTCATAATATGACAGAAGCAATGGGTGCTGGTAATCTTCCTCTTGTTGTAGAGGCACTTTTGTGATTGATAATGACAAACTTTATTTTCATCATTGAAACTGTCTTAATTTTGATGTGATCTCCAAAGTCTAATCTGTCTCTCTTTTCCTGACATCATTGTGCAGTTTTGACATATAGACATGAACTAGGGATGAATTATAATTTCATCTGTCCAGATTTGATTGTTGGCTCTTGTCTTCAGGTAAATATTGTTACCTATCTATCATAAATCTTATTACTTGTCTTCTTTTTCAATCTTACTGTTATTGGAAACCTGTTCGATCTAATATTTTCTGTCTACAGACTCCTGTAGATGTTGACAAGCTACGTAGAATTGGAGTTAAAACTATTTTTTGTTTGCAACAAGATCCAGACCTCGAGTATCCTGAAGTCTATAGATTTTCAATTAGCTAAAATTTGATTTCAGTTCTACCGCATGATTTAGGAGCTTCTAGATTGTGATACTAGTTAATGCATTATTGCTGACCTGTAAATGCCATTATGTGACTGCGGGAAGCTGCATTATCAATGTTATCCTTTATCTCAAAATTTAGATATTTTGGTGTTGACATTGGTGCCATACAAGAATATGCAAAGCAGTGTGGTGATATAGAACATATTCGTGCTCAAATCAGGTGAGAAAAGCAGCACTATATTTTTGTGAAGAATAACTAATTCCTGGACTTTTGTCATTACATTGAGTAAGAAACTGTATGTTACTAGTTGAAGGGCTTCAGTACGATTTACTAGGTAGATGGACTGGCATTCTTTTGTCTTAGAAGTTAGAATGAGAACTTACAAGTATAGCACAACAGGGCCAATTGTGACCTCTGTGTTTGATGTATTTGGCTGAGTTTTATAGTTCTGAAAAGTTCTAGCCAACTGAATATTTCATCTGATAATAAACTCGACAATTATATGTTGGTCACAGGATATAGTGTGGTGGAATTTACACTGTGGATGTAATCTCTAGAAACATTGTCTTTGTTTGAGAGGATCTATATTTGTCGCACAAGGTCGTATGTGCTTCTCTATTGTTGTTCAATTCTTAAAATACATTAAGTTGACTTCCTTTATCTTGTTTTATTTCTTGTTGCTCATCAATGTTCTGTCTCTTAAGTTTTTTCCCATTGCACAAGTGTTTTCAGTACTACCTGTATCAAAACAGGACATCTGGTTAGCCTGTAAGAATGAGATATGACGTGTCATAAAATATGGCAAAAATAAAACTAGAAGTTAATTTTCTTTACCACATAAGAAGTTCCTATATTGGACTCTCTACTGCATGACTTTTAAGTCGCATTCTTTAGTGCCTGAGATAGGATCTATTGTGAGATGAACCAGGGACTTTGATGCATTTGATCTGAGGTTGAGGCTTCCAGCTGTTCTAAGCATATTACACAAGGCTGTAACTCGTAATCGTGGTATCACATATATACATTGCACTGCTGGTCTTGGAAGAGCTCCTGCTGTTGCGGTATGGCTATCTTATTTCTTAAATTCGTCTGATCATAATCTAACCCAATAAACAAGAATTAAACAGCTGCTACTTTGTGCGAGCAAAAGGATTTTTAATTTTCTCAAATTTTCTATATTGGACAGAATATTTTCTAAGTACTCATCCCACACTCTGGAATGGAGTTTCAAAATTGTGCCAAAGACTAAGATGTTAAACTTGATGCGACTACTCTGTTACCTAACCACTCTTTATCAAAATATTAAATATTGCCCCCATGCTCCATGAGTTCTTTTTCCATTTTATCTCTGTGTCTCAGAGCCTAAGTTGTCGTCTTTGTGGGTTAACTTAACTGCGACAGATAAATGTTTTCATTGTCTGCCTATAAGTAGATTGGTCTATAAAATATATATATTAGGATAAAAATGTGTAATAGAATTTGTAGGGATACAATTTTAGTGTTAGTATCCTGCATCTGCAGAACATTATGATGATCATTAGCATACTAAACCACTCTGTATCTCATTTTCTTGTAGCTTCCTTTGCTGTTTGTCATTTCTACCTTTGTGTAATTATGATTCCATCAGTCATGAAAAAAGACAACTTCTATTCTTCACTTCCTAATTTATCCATATGTTCGTGCTATGCAACAACATGGAGACTCGTTCAAAAAATCCAGAAAGAAAAGTTTAAGGTACAGATAAAAAAATGTGGAGTTGGAATATACCTGCTTTTAACTTGCAATGGGTTCAAGGGTTTTTTCTGTTCTTCCCATTATTATGTTCAAGCTAAAGTGACCATAAAAGTGTAGTGCTGAAGTCTTAGAGGTTTTCTCCTCTTTTCTAACATTTTACCTAGTTAAAATGAATCATCTTTACTGTTGGTGAAAATGAAACCATGAAGAGATTTTCATTAGAAATCTGGTTGATTACTATTTTTTGCTTCAAAATTGATGGATTGGTTATCTTGTCTAACTGCAGTTGGCGTACATGTTCTGGGTTCAGGGATATAAACTTAGTGAAGCACACAAATTACTTTTGGTATGTATTTTGTTTGCTAGTTGCTGTGACTCATTGGACCATATTTATTACCAGATGGGGAGGGTTTTTGGATGAATTAGGCTTCAGATGTTCATGTCATACTGTAAAAGGTTTAATGTAAAGTTAATTCAACATGCATGACATGAACATTCAATTTATGATTGATTCATTTCATAATATGTCCTTTGTTTACTCTTTGATTACAGAGTAAAAGGTCTTGTTTCCCAAAACTCGAAGCTATAAAAAGTGCAACAGCTGACATAGTGAGTCCTACTAACCGTTCATTTTAGAAGTCATTTGTTCTACTTCTGCTCATACTTCTATCTCTTAGGCAACTGCAACTCTGTCATGAAATTGTGAAAAAGAGGGAGAAGGTGACTCTCTTCATTTCTGCAGTCTGTGTGCCCTGGCGTTAGCTGCGTTACTGATGCTTCAGTAGCATGTCACTCTGTTTTCTACATTGTACTTCGAAGTGGTTTATTTTCTGACCTGTACCCATGAATGTACTTGATATTTCAACTGTGGGGTTCTTTGGTAACTCTGTAACTTCTATCATCACTTCATTGTATCAAAGCTCGAAAGACAAAGCATTAAGAACCGGGACCAGCATTTGCTCTGCTTTTTCTGGGTGTAGCAAAGCAAGGAATGCTGTATTAGATCTCGGTTTTGTGACTTTTGTCTCGAGGCTTTGGAGATAAGAGATATCAGAGAGATCTTAGAGGAATTTTGAGAGATTGTGAATGCCTATAGAGATTGCAGTAAGCTCATATATTTTGTGGGAAAATGCTACTTTTATCTCGTGATATGCATCCTGTACTCCTTAATACCTTATCATTCACCCAGTCACCTGTATTTATTGCACAGAACTTTTCCCGTGATGCTGTTGGAACACACAATTAAGGGTGATGTTGTAAGTATGTCAAGGTAATATTTTAAGGGAGTAAGTTTGGCATTGGCTTTTTTAGTGGAAATTCATAATGCCACTTATTTAGCCAGTGAATATGATTAAATTAACACGCAACAATGCAAACATACATAGGAAAAGCGTTTTCTGTAAGAGGAAGGCTGTGAGAAGAGTGTGGAGAGAGCAGATAGGGTGGATTAGGGGAGGGGGGCTGATCCTCCTTATCTGCTTTGCTGGTGGTCACTGATAGTGATTGCTGGACAGATTGACCATCGCTAAGGAGCCTCCCTCCTAATGGTACATAGCTCAATGTAGAACACAGCAGTGTGGAGGGTGCGAGATGGAGGAAAAGGATAAGTTCACAACCCCTGGGCTTGTGTGTCTTGCATGGGAGATGAAGGTATTGGAAAGGGGAATTTTAAACATCCCACAAACTGTCCTGCCCAAGTGCATAATATTTGTCTGACTTGCCCGAACTTTGTGTCCTTGATCAGGTGTTTTGGACATCTCAGATTTCAGCATCCCATTCTTGTGCCTTCTACTGAAAAAAGGTGAAATGGTGTGGCAGTGTGAGTGGAGGAGTCGAGAGGAGGGTGGAGGACAGAAGGTCAAGGGGCATGCAGGAGGATGTATAAGAGCTCTCCTTCCCTCTGCTTCTGTCTTTCCTTCTTACTTATTGACCAAAGACAAGCAACTCAAATTCCGATTACATGATGCAAAAAGAAATTTTAAGAATGATACATTTTCAGTGAACAACACATTGCTGTATTAAAGTTTCTAGACTTGGCCTTTGTAGGCAACCACAAGTATGACATTTGGATATGTTAAAATGGTGTGACAGGATTCATGTAGCCAATCCCAAATAATTAGGTGAGGTTTAATGATGATGCTAATTTTATTTTTGTTTTAAAGTTTATGAGGTCGTAGATCATTTCAAAGCATGCCTTAAATTCACAAGAATGTATATATCTTATTTTCAACTTGTTCTAACTGACAAAGGAATCAGAAAAAGAGTAGACAACAAGCTTAGATGGTGCAAATGGCATACCCCTCTTGGGAGCCTTTCCCTCTTTTATGTACAACTTGGATTGTACTACATGGACTACACAACAAAGTGCAAATAGTACAGCTATAGTACAACTTGTACTACGGCAAGGGTAATGGTAAGGGTAATAGTAAGATAATGATATGTCTTATATAGCTGTTATGACTTCCCCTCAGATTGATGTTGGAAGATCGCGCAACATCAATTTGTTTAACGAGGAATTATGATGATTAGATCTGAGTGCCTTGGTAAATATATTGACGGTGTTGGTTTGCTCCTGTGAAGTAATATAGGGAAGAGACATAAGCTTGTGATCAAAACCATCTTTGATATAGTGTCAGCCAATTTCAATATGCTTGGTAAGCTCATGGAAGACTGGGTTCTCAACAATCTTGATAGCACTTGCATTATCAGCATGAAGTGGTGTCTGTGCAGAGAGAGGATGACTTAATTTGGTAAGTAGACCCCGGAGCCAAGTTATCTCGGAACAAGCAGTAGACATTGTGCGATACTCAGCCTCAGTAGAAGATTTGGACACCTGATCTTGTTTTTTGCATTTCCAAGAGATTAGACATTTGCCCAAGAAAACATGCCATCCAGTAATTTACTGCCGACTATTCATACAACCTCCCCAGTTAGAATCAGCAAAGGCAGTTAAGATGAGAAGAGAGCCAGAAGGAAAGAAAATACCATGATGAGAAGTGCCCTTTAGATTTCGGATAATGCGATGAATTGCTGCAAGATGTAAGTGTCACGGGGAACTCATGAATTGGCTAACATGATTCACCGCGTAGGAGATATCAAGTCATGTGAAAGTGAGATAAATGAGACTCTGCACAAGTTGAGGATAATGAGTAGGATCCTCAAGAAGAGTATCATCATCTGAACAAAGCTTCAGGTTGGCCACCATAGGAGTAGCGATGCCACTGCTGTTGTCCAATTTTGCAAGGTAACTAGGTCTTTTAAATATTTATGTTGAGTGAGATGAATGACATGAGAAGTGCTATGTACCTCGACACCAAGAAAATCATTAAGTAACCCAAAATCCTTCATTTGAAAGGACTGTTGTAAAAGATCTTTTATACTTTTAATGCCATTAGGGTCTTTCAGAGTAAACAAAATATCATAAGCAGACACTGTGATAACTTTATAAAAACTCGTCTGAAAAATAGAGAGGAGTCATGAGTACTTTGCTTAAAGACTGCATTCAAAACAGTAACCAAGCTCGAGGAGCTTCTTGAGGCCATATAGTGAGCACTTCAATCTGCATACCATATCAGAGTAGAAAATGTGCAATCCTGGAGGAGGTTTCATAAAACTTTTTCATGCAAATTGACATGCAGAAAAGAATTCTTTATGTCTATCTGAAAAATAAGCTAGCAATAAGAGTCAAGACAGCTAGAGCAAAAATAGTATGCACAGTAGTCATCTTTACAACAGGAATGAAGGTATCATAATAATTAATGCCATACTCTTGTTTGTTACTGTGGGCTACAAGTCTAGCTTTATATCTCTCAAGAGAACCATTAGATCTAATCTTCACATTGTAAACCCATTTACAGCTAATAGGCTTCACACCAAGAGGGCAAGGAATAAGGTCCCAAGCGTCATTGCTAGCCAAGGCATGCAACTCATCATTCATAGCCTGCTGCCAACAATCATGTTTTGCTGCTTGCAAGTAAGTTGTAGGAATGAAAATGGAAGAAAGTGTATAAAGTAACGGAGTAGGTGAAAAACCATAATGATCTGGAGAATGAGAAATGCGTCCAGATCACTGGATAGGTATAGATAGGGGCAATGGAGAGGAACTCTTATTAGAAGGTTCAAGTTCAGAGGAATGACTATCTTCTGAATGTCTTGGAGGATCCAGAGGAGGAGCAACTTGGTTTCTTCTCGTATAGACCAAACTTGGTATAAACCGAACAGAAATTTGTTGATTGATTAAGTAAACAGCAGTCTGAATGGCATCATCCCAAAAAGTGAGCGAGGAAGCAGCATCAAGAAGAGCGTTTGAGTGATATCAAGAATATATCTATGTTTTTGCTCAACATCCCATTTTGTTGTGGCGTGTGAGAACAAGTTCTTTGGGGTGAAATCTCTTTTGCATGAATAAAACCCTGAAATTCATGGGACGTGTACTCTCCCCCTGAATCAGAAAGCAAGGCTTTAATATGACTATCAAATTGAGTTTTGATCATGGATACACAGGCTTTAAAAATGGAAAAATTTCAGACTTAGCATGTAAAAATATACCCAAGTGAAACGTCTAAAGTCATCAATAAACTGATGAGATATCTATACCTAGAAGAAGAAATAATCGGTGCCATGCCCCAAACATCAGAATAAAGAAGTTCAAAAGGAGAAGTGGACACTTGTGTTCTGTAGGAAAAAGGAATTGTTTTACCTTTTCCCCTACAACAACTAAAACATTGAATTTATTTTGGAACATACTTTTGTTTATCATGAAGACCAGACTTGAAAATAAAAAAGTTTATCAGAATGAGGATGGCCCAGGTGACAATGCTACAAGATCCATTTGTTTAAGGTATTGTCAATAAAAGAGAACAAGGCACAAAAATCTGGACATGCTTGGTCCATAGGGAAGAGATGCCCTTGCTTAATTTCTCTCTCGATCACCTTCCCAGTTTTCAGATCTTGAATAAGCCAACCAGATGGACAAAAAAAAATGCTGCAATTATGACCTACTAACTGTCCAACAGAAATCAGATTAGTAGAGAGGTTAGGAACAAGAAAAAACATTAGGAAGTTTGAAAGAGGTGGACTAGATAGTACCAACTCCAGTGATATTAAGACTCTGTCCATCTGCAGTGTTGACTTTAGAGGATCCTGAATATGGTGATGTAGAAGAGAACTTAGAGGAACATGTCATGTGGTTAGAGGCACCTGAATCAAGGAACTATGATGTGGAAGAATGTTTACCTGAAATCCCCATAGCAGATTGAATCATTGCTTGAATGGATTCAGTGGCGACCGTAGGGGAAACAACAGGTTGATTGGTACCAGCAGGTATAGAATTGGAAGATGAAGCCTCAGTAAGAGTAGTATGATAGGCTTTAAGGCCCTTGTATTGTGGTCTGTGGATGGCCTCAACACTCAGTAATGATATGTCCAGCTTTCTTACAATACCTGCAATATTTGTCCTTACAATCCTGAGAAAGATGTCCAAATGTTTGACAAGAGTAGCACTGAACGGATTGTAAATTATGTGCTGTATGTCCGTGCAATAGGTTTATTACAAGCAGCAAAAACAATGCCAACTTTAGTGTTTTGTTGTCTTTCTTCCTCATGTGTCTGGGAGAGAATTCGCTGTTCTTCTTGAATAGTTTCTTGGAAACTCTCACCTAACAGTGGAATAGGTTTTCTATTCATAAGGTTTACTCTCATCGTCTCAAAGTCAGGTCTTAGCTTCATCAAAAAATGATCTCGCATGGTTTTTCTATTGTAGCTCCTAAACATTAAATAGAGTCTCTGTAGGAATCTTTCCATATATAATTGCATTATATTGAAGCCACAAATTCATAAAACCTGAATAATATTCTTGGACCTAAATTTTATTTCCTTGAATCATCATCTTGATGATAAGAGTCTTTTAAAAAAACTCCACATACTGGCTGTAGTTTTAATTTATGCATCTTAAGGCTGATCCCTGTGTGTGGCTCCACCGAGCTTACAATTCAATTCATAATCTTTGCATTATTTTTGTTCCAAATCTTGAGTTGGTTTTCCTCGATATCATGTGGTTTCTTTTCACTACCATTCAAATACCCCCAAAGTTCTTGGCCCATGATGAATCATCTCAAGTTAAATTTCCATAGAAAATAATTTTTCCTATTAAAACAAACTGGATCACAAAGGATATGGATTGCATCTCCATTGAAAATGGAATAGGAGAAAAGATCCTAAGGAAACAAGGGCTGACCAGAAAAATGCACACTGACCTTGAAGGTGTACTGGTGTAATACCAAGAATGACAATAAGAAAGACCACAATCTGCCTTTATGAAGAAGGGCTGAATATCTAAGAAGAATCCTTGAGAAGCTTTGCTAAGGTGCTGCATTAAGTGGCTCTGATACCGTGACAAAGAAGTCAGAAAAAGATAAGTAGACGACAAACTTACATGATGTGAATGGCACACCCCTCCTGGGAGCCTTTCCCTCTCTCATATACAACTTGGATTGTCTAACATGTACTACACAACAAAGTACATATAGTACAGCTATAGTACAACTTGTACTATGGTAATGGTAAGGATAATAGTAATGGTAATAGTAAGGATAATGGTAATGATAAGATAATGTACATGTCCATATAGCTTTGGTAGGTACATGTCCATATAGCTGCTGTTGCTAACTCAGGGCAAAATTTGATAGTCTTTCCCAAGGTGGGATCTGGTCCAAGATTTTTAATTTTGGTCTAGATTGGCTGGTTTTCTATTGACAAAAGCTCCCAAGTAAAATGGAATGACCCATGTCTTCAATTAGTTTATTCCACATGGAATCATGACTTCAAATGCTAAGCGCTAAATCTGTGCAAGATGTATGTGTCCTCAAAGGGATGGGGACATTTATTCTTTGATGTTGCTGTCATTTTGCTAAGGGCTATTTTGGTTTGGGCTTCATAGAACTTGTGATCAGATGGGTTTCATCTTTGAAGCCAAGAAATCTTCTGGATATCCATTTTAAACATCTAATACATTTTTTTATGATTACCAAAAAGTATCATTGCCATTTCCCTTGAAAGAGGGAATTCGGTTTCATTAATGACTTTAAATATCTGGACATAGTTAACTAACCGAAACCAATTAGCATATATTTCTATTTGATCTTATGTTGTTTAAATAGATAATTTCTTAAGAGTTTTTGAATCATAATCTTTTATTTGCCTTTTTAAAAAAAGGTTGTTACAATTTAGTCAGTTGTCCATTCCTTTACTGCACTTGTTGATGTTAAACAATGCATTCCTCCATTTGCAAATGGGACAGAAATTCTTGAAACTTCTAATTGATCTTCTCGATTGATGCCTGTTAGATTTTTATTGCATTAGGCATTCAACTCAAAACCTTAAGGCAATGAGTGGAGAAGGCTCCCCTGTTATAAGCACATTTGTATTGTAGTCACCACTTGATCTGAAAGTGTTGGGATTGTTCTTTCCAAGGTTCAAAAACCCGGGGATCGGGATCGGATCGGTCGGCCCAAAACCGATCCGACCCGGCGATCCCGACCCCGGCTCGGCCGAGCCGGGCCGAGCCCGGCTGAGCCAGGGGTGGGTGGATCGGCCCATTATACTGGTGTATATCTTATACAGGCTGAGTTCAGGCCGAGTCCACTGCGATTTCAGGTCTTATTTACCTGAATATCATTTAAGTAAATGTTATACATTTACTTAAGATATTACATGTAAATAAGGAAGTACCCCCCATTTGAATCCAATAAAAATATCAAAAAAATCATATCTCTTACCAATAAAAAGTCAACTCTCCCACCGAAGAAGAAAATCGTGATTTCGTTGATTTTAGCGAAATGCTAACTTTTTAATCTCTCATAATTTAGCATATCTAAAAATTTGATAATTCAAATAAACCATATGGAACACTAAAAATCCAAAGTCCGGTAAAAAAAGTCAAACGTGCATATGACTTCTCCAAGGAAGCCACTCTCCTACTGACAACACTTAGTCTGCTTGAGACCTCTCAGGATTTGGTCAAACTTAAACTATCATCACTCAAAGTCATGAGAATTGTCACTTTCTAATTTCTTTTCAATTAAAAAGTGAAAAATCTCATGAGTTTAGATAATGATAGCTTAGGTTTGACCAAATCCTGAGAGGTCTCAAGCAGACTAAGTGCTGTCAGTAGGAGAGTGGCTCCCTTGGAGAAGTCATATGCACGTTTGATTTTTTTTACCGGACTTTAGATTTTTAGTGTTCCAAATGGTTTATTTGAATTATCAAATTTTTAGATAAGCTAAATTATGAGAGATTAGAAAGTTAGCATTTCGCTAAAATCAACGAAATCGCGATTTTCTTCTTCGGTGGGAGAGTTGACTTTTTATTGGTAAGAGATATGATTTTTTTGATATTTTTATTGGATTCAAATGGGGGGTACTTCCTTATTTACATGTAATATCTTAAGTAAATGAAACTACAAATAATAACATTTACTTAAATGATATTCAGGTAAATAAGGCCTGAAATCGCAGTGGACCCAGCCTGAACTCAAGCCTGGGATTGGCCTGGACTCAGCCCATGACAAGGTTGAACAGGATCGGCCCGGCTCGGGCCGATCCGAGGCGGATCGGGCCGGGCTCGGCGAGCCGGCCGAGCCCAGCCGAGCCGGTCCGATCCGCGTTCAAGGACCGGCTAGGTTACCCCGGCTCAGATCGGGAGGCCCAAAACCGAGCCAACTCGGCCGATCCGATCCCGATCCGGCCGAGTTTTTGAACCATGGTTCTTTCCACTCCCCCTGATATGCTGAATGATCTTAGGCCCTGTCATATGGACCATGATAAACGTGGAGTATGCTGCCCATACCATACCATGGGCTCTGTTATGATGTTGGAGTTTATTGAAGTAGGGCGTCCACCTCAAAAGGTTAAGGCCCTGAGTCTATTGTAGGCAAATTTATCTTTAGTTATCACTTGATATGGATCTATTAGAGATTTTCATGGGGATTATGGACTATGGAGAGCATACTTTATTCATACCTTCATTTCTCTTTTAAAAATTCTGGTGGCACCTAGGGGGGCACACATACGAGAGAAGAAAGAAGAAGAGAAAGCTTTGACAGACCACTCCCATTAAGAATGCTCTTATGCTAGTTTTTACCATTTGCCAACTTGCCTTTAAGATAGATTATAAGACCATTTTCCCCATCCAGTGTTTCCATAGCTTTAAATCTTTATGTTCCTAAGCAGATCTTTCTGTCAATCCACATTGATACAGTATATTGGTTTGCACGTCTGGAGATAGAGAGCTGAGTCCTCTTTCATCACGTCTTGATGCCTGTATACTTGCCGAGATCAATTCTAATATGAGGAAGCAGATCTTCAGAAATCCATTATATTGATGTTACTAATTCTCTGGAAGTCTAGATAAATCCATGATCCTAGATTAGCATTTTTATGAATTTAATTAAAATGCAAAAGCCCTGGTCATTGTTAAGATGCTTTCATAAAAAAAACATGTGCATCGATAACTATTTGATATATGTGCATTCTACTTGACCATGCTAGTAATAGTATAAGTAAAAAGTAGAGTTTTATATTCTTTTACTTGAGTGTTTGTAGGATAAAAAAGTATCCTAAGCATACTGATGTCTGTTTCTTACTCCATATGTGATATCAAATGTGGTAACAAACAGGAGATTTATGTTAATTTTTTGTAAATGAAACTCAGGACTTTCATGACAATTAATAGTTTAGATGGGTTCTTGAGTCCAACACTTTGAATATTTTTGAAGCAGACACCCATATCATATCTGCCACCAGCACTGGTGTCCACGTTGATATAGCATAGGCCTAAGGCGTCAAACACAGAATATGCTCCTTGAGTGCATCATTGCCAATGCTCTATAACTATAATGGATCATACTTTTTGCATAGTTCAACTCTCTATTTAGGTATCCTCTTTGTTTGCAGCTCACAGGCGTATCTAGGAATCTTGTCACTTTGATGTGGAAAGATGATAAATGCACTTCTGTAGAAATCTCTGGACTTGATATTGGATGGGGACAGGTAACAACCTTTGATTCCTGGTTGTAGTGAAATTTCATCTCATTGAAAATTTTAAATGGCTTCAACTTATTGGAAAAATTGAAGTGATGTATAATCCATGATTGTTAGGTTAGCTGTAATGTAAATGTACCTCAAAAATAATAGTAGTGGATTTTTCTCTTCCGTTGGGAGTGGATGAGATGCAACTTAAAGAGTCCCGATAGCTTGATTTGTTGAGATAATTTTTTGGCTCCTGATATATCATGGTCAATCCCTGAAAAATTTGATGCATTTTTCAGTCAAGAAAAAGTTAATTGAAGATCTAAGATCTATGAAGATCTAATTATCTTTCTCTTTTAGGGATAAGTGCATATATACTTCCAGGATTGGTTACATTCTTCTTGTTCCATGACTAGAAGTTTTAACTGTGTTGGGCCAACCCAGAGGCCTGTTACACCCGACCCAATTCCTCTTTGATAAGTGGATAGCTTATCCATGTGTAGCTTATTCCTTCTTATCTTTTTTTTATTTGATGGGTTTTAGTTATCAAGGGTGAGAAGGTGGGATAAAGTTATCACCTTTTATCTGAGTTTATCCTAGGTGAGGCCTGGATAGCCAATCAGTTTTGAAATTCCTCTTTTTCTTATCAGGGGTGATAAAAGGGGATAACCCCCCTTATCCTGTTATCAAACCAGCCTAAAGGGCCTGGACAGGGCTTTAGGCCAATTTTCAATTTGGCCTGGGTTATCCTGGAAACTTTATGGGTTAAGCTTGGGCTTATGAGGCCCGGCTCAGAATTCTTTTAATTTAAAACTTTGTCTCATTGCATATAAAATCCATGTTTGGGAAGTGAATTACTTTAATGACTCACAAATTGAGAATGTAGATATGCATGTGGGAAATGGTTTTGTTTTTTGGTAGGTATGTTTGTGTGGTCCATATGAATGACTTAAATGTATTGAACAGCAAGCAAATTACTTTTTTCTTACAATCTTGGTGGGGATGCATCTAACCAGGCTTTTACTGGGCCCTGGTTGGGCTTGTACCCTTTAAGACCTAGCCCATTAGTACCCACACCCCTATCTAGGAACCTGTGAATTGGGCACTCCTACAATTCATATCTGTAAGGAGCATACTTCATTTTTTTTTCTCGCATACAACCAAAGATTCCATTCATACAGTAGATTATTGTACTGCAGCTCTTTGAATAAGACTTTCTGAAAAGAACAACTTTTTATGATTATGAAGAAGATATCAATATTAGGTAACATCAAGAAGCAAATTCCTCTGGATTTAACATTTAATAGAACTCCCTAATTCTTCATAATAAATAAAAGAAACTAACATGCAAAAATGGTTAATAATAACATCAATTGGAAGTGTATATGAGAATACAATGTGTAAGCACAATGATACCTGTAAGGCTGTAATTATACGTAAAGAACTTTTGGTCATTGATCTGAGGTAAGGGAGCTACTATAGTTTTTTTAGTTAGGGGAACCATTATAGTTGACTCCATTAGAATGCCCAAGATATAATTTCTTTGTATGTCATTAGAAGATCTTCATGATTAGATGCCACAATCTGACTCTCTACATCTTTTATTTTAGTAAAACTCTCTTTCAAAAGATCAGGAGGGGAAAATTGTCTCTTTTAGAAATTTTTTAGTAACACTTGAAAACAGCGTAATCTCTAGATATTCTAAATTTAATATCCTTTCTGATCATTATAAAAAAATGAGCCTCTAACATGTGAAATTTCAAAATAGTCATCTTTCTTGACATTTTGTGGTGTTATTGCCTCTTGTGGTATTTTAAAAAAAATTCAAGCTCCCTTTTATAGATTTTGTTGAAGTGTATAGTGTCATATTACTTATATTTGGACGAGGACAGTTATTTGTCAAAAGATTGACGGCATGTGCAGTAGTGGGGCAGACATGTGGTTTCTACAGGTATAAACTTTAGGTTTTGTCCTCAGATTTTTCTTTTTCTTTTCTTCCCTTCTGGATTGAGGGACTCTCCTTTATTGGAAATTTTTTAGCCATCTTTGACAATTTCCCCTAAATTTCTTCTTCTACAGCACTTTTAATATTTTACACCCTTTGTTTCAGAATCTCATAATTAGTTGACATCCTTTTCTAAATAGATGGAAAATAAAGAAAAGGTTCTGGACTGTATAGGTGAAAGGAAATATGGCCTAGGATACCCAGAACCAATGGAAACTGTGTGAAGAGATCATATGAAATATCTATTAGTGAGGAAAATAGGATACTCTGGTTGTTTGCATTTGTTTCTGTCTTTGTATCTCATCTTTATCTTCCCATGTACACTAATCTTTTGTCATTTCACTATGCTACTTTTAAAATAAAGCAAGAAACTGTTTGGCTTTTCACCTTGAATCTTGATAAGTGAATATAATTCTTCAATGGTTATGGGGAAGTCTACACGGTTGAAGCGGATTTTGTGTCACTGCCAGTAAGGCTAGTACGCATGCACTCGATATCCAGGCAAAATGGGAGGGCGGAGATTCCACCTACATGCAAAGTCACCATTGTTCTCTTCTAAGTTATCATAGATTCATATTAAACATATTTTTATGCTCCTTACAGGCAGTTTTCAACTTACATCCTTCTTCTATGTAGAGAATTCCTTTACAGTTTGATGAAGAGCAAGGAGCTTGGATACTTAAGAGAGAATTGCTTGTGAGTGTCATCAACATAGATTATTGAACATATTACGCATATGCTATCTTTAATATCTCAGCATTAAATATTTGGTGTTTTTTTATCTTCACTGTTGACATGAGTTCAAAACTGTTAACTGCAAATGCCACTTTCTGGCCATTCGTATTGAAATAATGCATAAAATTTGTGCATCATTTTTTGTCATTCTATTTCATTTGATTATTTCCTCATCACATTATCTAGAAGTCATGTGGATACTGGTAGAATGCTGATCTTCCAGTTACTTTTGACATCTAGCGGACTATATTTTTTCTCCCTCATTTTATATGTACACTTTTTGCGAGATCTTGATTTCTTCACTACATATTGCATAAGGGAACCTATCTTAGCATGTCCTACATTCCAAAAGACTGATGCTAGCATGTTTCTTAATAGTAGGTCGGCAATTAGATTTACATCTAGACGCAGACAGGATAAATGTTGGGCCATCTATCCATTTGAAATTTGCTCACACTGATTCTTACTGAAGGCACCCCACTTTCTGGTCTTGAACCCTGTCTGAGGTCCTGAGGTAATGAAGAAAGGAGAAAGACAGAGATGAGTTCGATGTGTGGGGTGGGGACCGTGGGGTAGGTCTAATTGTTTTCTAGATTCAGATCCGTGTCAGCAGACATGCTTGTGATTTCTATCAGTCGAGCGTTGCTGACTCCACAGATTTTAAGTCCTGCCCTTGACTGTGGGGGTTATTTGTGGTCAGACCCTAAGCCTCAGTTTGGTAATGGGTTAGACTAAAGTTAACTCAGAGTTAACTCAAAACTAACTCAAAAAGTAGTTTGGAAAGGTTACAAAGTTAACTCAAGTGGGTTAGATTAAAGGTGAGTCAAATGTGAGTTAACTCACAATTTCCAACCCACCTTGAGGTGGGTTGGAGTTAATCCATTGAGTTAACTATCTTTTTGCTCTCACGGTACACAACATTAATTGCTACTTTTTCTTTTCCCAACATAGGTTAACTCATTGTTGGAACGCGGATTTTTTTCTTTCTCTCTTCGATTTTTATTTTTATTTTTATATCTAAGCGATTTTCGGGAAAGATGAACTTTGGTCGCCCCCGGGGGGGGGGGGGGGGTTTCCGTTCGTTGATCCCTTTCGCTTTCTTTTGCGGGGGTGCCAGACTGTTTGCGAGAAACAGACAAAGATTTGTTTTACGAGGGGTATTGGGTGCGAACCCTGATACCCTCGAATTTCATTTCATTTATTTTCCGCGTGCGCTCGCGTTCAGGGCGATTGGAGTGGTAGTGTACTGGACCGTTCCCCACCGACCGAAGTCGATGTTTCATTTACATTGAGTATAACACTCGAATACCTTCGAATGCGTAATGTTTGTTAAAAGACCGTATGCCGAAATTTAAAGAAAAAGACAGATGACAAGTAAATTTCCACAATTTTTATTCAAGCTCATGTCATTTATATTCATGACATTTACATTTGTGCCTTTAGTGGGGCTTTTTGTACCTCCACTGGGCGATTACAAGCATTTCGCGTACATAAGTGTCGACGACGGGGTGTTTGTGCCTCCGTCGGACGTTACATGGTAGGGGATACATCAATGTCCGTGACAGGGTGTTTGTGCCTCCGTCCGGTATTTACAGGATGTACGACTTTCATTTACGTGCACGACGAGGTGTTTGTGCCTCCGTCGGACGTTTACGAATTGGTCGGGCCTTCGATGCCCAAGGCGGGTGTTTGTGCCTCCGCCGAGCATTTAGCGACCATTTGTCCTTTTACGACAGGGTGTTTGTGCCGCTGTCCGACAACGTTGCCTCGACGCACGTCATTTGACGACGGCGGAGGACTTAAATACAGATGCTGAGAGTTATGTGACAACCTGTGTCGTCTCCCCGCGGACGTGGCGCAAGGCAGCCCGAACGCTGAGGACGGAACACCAACGGTCGCCAAGGACTTCTCCTCAGCACGTGCGGCCTATTTAAGCTCGCGCACGATCCTAAGCACGGGCTTGTGAGCGTGCGTCTTTGTGGGCTCGAAGCGTGTAGGCCTGTCGGCGTGGCCTTGCAATGGGGGTATGGCCCCCTATTTATAGCTTTTGCGGGGGGTGTACCGGCGGGGGTACCCTCCCTGGCAGAGGTCTTCGGCGGCACGGGCGTCGAGGGCGAGCGCAAACCGGCGAGGGTGCTGGAGATGGGGGCTGACTGGCGGAGGGGGCCGCCAGTCAGGGGCCTGACCGGCGCCCTCCCTGCTGGCGCGGGGGCCGAACCGGCGCCCCCCTGCTGGCGGGGGGCCGAACCGGCGCCCCCCCTGCTGGCGCGGGGGGCCGAACCGGCGCCCCCCCCTGCTGGCGGGGGGCCGAACCGGCGCCCCCCCCTGCTGGCGCGGGGGGCCGAACCGGCGCCCCCTACTGGCGGGGGGCCGAACCGGCGCCCCCCCCTGCTGGCGCGGGGGGCCGAACCGGCGCCCCCCTACTGGCGGGGGGCCGAACCGGCGCCCCCCCTCTGCTGGCGCGGGGGGCCGAACCGGCGCCCCCCTGCTGGCGGGGGCCGAACCGGCGCCCCCTTGCCCCCCCCTGCTGGCGTGGGGGGGCCGAACCGGCGCCCCCCTTGCTGGCGCGGGGGGCGAACCGGCGGCCCCCCCCTGCTGGCGAGGGGCTGACCGGCGCCCCTGTGGGGGGTGCGAACCGGCGGCCCCCCTCACTGGCGAGGGGGCTGACCGGCGGCCCTGTGGGGGGCGTGAACCGGCGGCCCCTCTTGGGGGTTTCCTCTTGGCCCACCACTATTTAAGTGGGGCCTTCTTCATTTCAGGTCATTTTCTCCGTACTTTCCGGGAGAAAACACGGGAGAGAGCTCTGTGGGCCTCCCTTGGTTGTTGGTTGACGACCGCGCACGTGCGCACGTGCACCGCTCGCACTTCCTCGGCCGTCCCACGTGCGTTTGTCCTCGTTTTTGACGGACACGCGCATTTGATCTCCCGGAACCCTTTGGCTTCGGGCGCGACTTCGAACTCCGCTCCGGACGTGGATTTTCTGACATCCGGGTACGTGTCCTTCGTCGACGAAGAATTTCTCGGGCATCTCGCTTCCGGTCGCCCCGGATTGACGCGAGTATTCGGAGTTGTTTGTTTCCGACGTCCGAACGGAGAGACCGGGAGTTTGTTCCCGGTTCCCCCAGGGCGTATTGTTGCCTGGGGTTTGTTTAAGCCCCGATATTTTTCGGGTTCAACAAATGCCCCCCGCGGGATATCTGTCGGAGACGAAGGCGACGGCGGGTATCCCGTGGCGCCCTTGAGATGGATTTCTTTCCCTTTGCACTTGTTTTTTTCCCGTCTTTTTGCAACGTCCTTTCGTCAGACGGTCGCGCTATTTGTTTAACAGGGTCGACGATGCTTCGTAAGGGTCGCGACAAGAGCGGCAGGGGCGGCCAAGGCATTAAGGCGCCGCGTCGCACAGAGAATGACGTCGAGCGGACGGACGATCCCATGCCGTGCTTCACTCTGTCCCCGGTCCGGGTGGAAGACCTGGACCGACTCGAGGGCAGTGTTGGGCCGTGCGTCCGCGGTCCGTTGGAGGAGCCTTCGCCCGTCGAGGGCATGGTGGACGTCGACCGGATAGACCACAGCGGCTTGATTTACCGCTACCGGCGAGGAGCCGGCTACCCGAAGCATTTCCCGCTGGATGAGCATCTTCTCCCATTCATCCAGAACTTCATGCCGGCCAACTGGGACGGTCCTGCCGGCCTCCTTGCTACTGAATGGGCACAACTGGAGCGGGCGATCTTGGCCGGTCGCGACAGCATGATGGGGACCTGCAGCCCGCACCACCCCAGCTTTCCTCTCGACCATGAAGTGCAGGCACATTTCCCCGATACGGCTCTACTGGGGTTATTTGCGCCCGAGCCGGCTCGCCGCGTGATAGAATTGCAGCTTTCCCAGGGCTAGTGGGAGGTGCAGGGGCTACCCAAGACCGGTGTCACTTTCACCGGGCACACTCTACCACCCTCGGGCCGTGACTTCGTGCAGGACGGCTACGACCGGTCGCGTTTTCTGGACCGGATACTGGGTGGAGGGGCCGCCAGTTGGTATGACCGGTGGTCGGTCGTTTCGTCGCACCGGTTTCGCTTCGGCGCGACAGAGTGGTTAATGGGTATTTTGTACCATTACCACAAGATGCTCGAGCGGGTCGGCCTTCTTGAAGCAGTCGTCGCCGCTCTTCACAGCTATCCTTGCAACCCCGGGCTTCTACAGGCCCTGGCGGAGAGGTTTAACCGGAGGTTTAACACCTTCGGCATTGCGGAGGGGGAGACCAACCTCGACTTGTGGGCTTTGCACAGGATTTTTGGTCTTCCGATTTCCGGCCAGTTCTATGAGGAAGTTTGCCTGAGCGACCTGGACAGGGATCGGGCCTCCGGCGTTGGCTCTTACTACCTGTCCCACAGCTTTTGATATCTGGCGCGGGTCTGGCGTGACTTAGCCAGGTGCGGGAAGAGCGACTGCCCCAGTGCTTCAAAGGGGACAGTGCGGGTGAGTTGTGACGTCTGGATCCGTTTTTTCTACAACGGACCTTTTTGCTTCCACAAGGAATTTGCCGGCGACAACTACGACCCAACAGTTTATACGCAGTTGAAGGTGCACCTTGATGATGACGCCAGATATCTTTATGCGCCTCGGGGTGTCAATTGGAACCCGAGGCGGCTCCCGGACCGCACCCATCTGGCAGCCTACTTCGTTTATTGGCTGTGCACTTTCGCCCTCCCGTTTGGGGAGGAGAGAAATATCAGGCCGGAGGCTATTTACCCGGCTTGCATCTTGGCCAGCGGTGTGCAGCTGGCTTTGGCTCCGGCGGCTCTGGCCAACATTTTCTGCGGCTTGGGCGAGCTTACCTCGAGCCCTTCTCCTCGTGACAAAAGCATCACTTTGGCGACGCATTATCTGGGCGCCTGGGCCCGTCTTCTGCTGCCGAAGCTGTGCTACAACATTAGTCTGGAGCGCCCCTCCATGCCACTCATTTTTATGTTCCGGAATCGTCCGGAGCGAGAACAGCAGAAGCAGCTGAGGGAGGCGCGCCGGCGGCTTTCTTTTGTGCCGGTGGCCGGCAGCCGGGACTTGACCTTGCTTGCTGCTCGCTTAGTTTTAGGCCTTGGGTGGAGGAAGGCCACGGAGGCCGTGTTTATCGCCTTCCCCATCATGCCGCCCCGGTTGCCACACTTCGCAAGGACTGGCTTTGTTGTATCCGCCCCAGCGTCTTGCTCTTCCGCAAGGGGAGCCTCCTCTTCATGGAGCCATACTTTCCGCACCGCTTTGCTCGCAATCTCGGGTACGACCAAGACGTTCCTCCGAACGCTGATTTCGTACTGTCGACCCGGACGTATAAGGGCCCGGACCGCCATCTGGTGGCCTCTAGCTGGTGGTGCTACTTCCTTAGGTGCGACCCTGCTCCCGAGTTCTTCATCCCCGAGCTGCGGCACGAGGGGCGAGTGGGCATTTTATATGCCCGGTGGTGGTCCCGGCATAACCAGGTGTTCCGGGAGCACGCCGACGACATTAAGAAGGCGGAGAGGATTACTTGTCCCGGGCGGGGCCCCTGTCTCCATGATCGCGCCGAAGTTTCTCCAGAGGGAGTTCGCCAACATAGCCCAGACGGTGACGACTATGGGTCACCGCCGTGCGGCGGCACAGGCCGCTAGCATGGCGGACAGCGAGGCTCCCGCGGGGCTTTGAAGCCCTTGTCGCGCCCGGAGAGCAGCTTGGCAGCTTCCAGGGTTCGCGGGGAGCCGCCACTTGTTTACTTTTGGTGGCGTCACTTTCTGCTGGACTGCGGCTACACTGTAGATGCGGCGCTTACCAGTCCTGTCCTCCCGAGTGTGACGCGGGCTTGGGAGCGACACCTTCAGCACTCCATTATCCGCGTCGGGCCGAGGGAGTTCATTAGCTGGATCGAGAGCGGCACCACCCTGCGGCATCTCTGGGACGCCATTGCCGAGGCAGGCAAAGCTGTGAAGGTCCCCTTTGACCGGGTGGTGCTTCGGCCAACATTTTCCGTGGCCCCTCGCGGTATGTTGCCTCCCTCTTTATGAGTGCGGCTTACATTTTCTTGAATTTGTTGTGCTGATTTGGGCTCTCTCTTTTTTTTTTTCTTTGTTGGCCTGAGCAGAGAGCTTTATCCCTGAGAAGGATTTGCCGAAGCGCGACGCCCCGTCGGCCCGGAAGAGGCGTGCGAGCGAGGAGGCCGGTCCTTCGCAACCGGCGGCTCGAGGGAGGACCCCCGAGCCTTCTTCTCCGCTGTGGCTAGTGGGTTTTCACATCCCCCGTTCGCCTCATTCCCCGCTTTCCTTTGTTTCTTTGACGAAGGATTTGTCATTTGCGCACCCCCTTTTTCTTCTTGCACAGGTACATCGGCGCCTGGGGGCGACGAGTTAGCAGAGGACATTCCGCGGGAGGATGTGGCTCCTCAAGGCGACGAGGATTACAATCCCACGTTTGATGGGACGCCCTCTCCTGAGGGGGCAGACATTCCCCTGGTAGCTTCCACAGAGCCAGGTAGGGCGCGTACCATCTTCTTGAGTTGGCGTTATTCGCCCTTTTTGTTTGCTCGGCCAGCATGGTGTTCACACGTGGCTTACAAGCCTTTTTCCCCCATTGTTTCCTTGCAGGGTACATTCCGGTGGAGGCCGCTGCCGCAGAGGGTGTTGAGCACCTGGCTGGGGTTGTGCCGGTTGGAGACGCAACATCCTCACTACAGGCCATTCATGACCTGTTATTGTTTGGGTCGGAGGCGGAGCTACCCGGCTTTTCCGACTTTGTCCCAGGCATACTCGAGGGGGCTGGTTGGCAGCAACCCCTTCACAGCGCGAGTGAGTGAGCCTTGCTCTTTTACCCCACTTCTGTGCCGCTTCTGCTTTACTTACTTATGCAGAAAATGACTTTCGTCCTTTCTGCATTTCAGTGGCGGTTACTTCCGCGGCCATGCTTCCTACCGCTTCTCCGCCGGAAGAGGGCGAGGTTGCCCGAGGGATAGCCGGGGACGCTGACGGTGGGTATTTCCTCCACAGTAGCGAACCCTCCCCTTTCTATTTCTTTAGCTTGACGGGGCGAGAGAGAAGGCGAGTGCCTTTGTGCTTATTGCTTGACCCCTCCTCTCTTGCAGACGGCGCCGAGATAGCGGCGGAGATGATGGAGTCGAGTCCTCCAAGGGCTGCCCTCCCCCCCCGCAGTGGGTACCCTGCATCCTCCGGAGGGCGGGGATAGCGCTTCTTTGCCATCCGACACGCAGGGTAAGTGATCAGGGCCCCAAGCCTCCTATGTTCCCGGCCCTTATTTTTTTCTTTGTTTATTGTGGCTGCGCCGCCTCCCTTCTGACCTTTCACCCGTTTTTCTTGAGCAGCGGTCAATGGCGGCTTACCTCCTCCGTCTTCGAGCGAGGCACCACTTGAGAGGCCTTCCTCGTTCCCGGGCATGGCATTTCTTGGCCCGACGCTATACAGAGGAGCCGAGTGCACGGTCCGAGGGAATGCTCGACTTTTATATATCATCTGCACGTGCTGTCATGGAGGAGAGCAGCCCCCCATCCATTGACGTGGTGCAGGACTTCCTAGAGAGGAGTACAGTCTCCTACCATTTGATGGGTTGCCCCCGAGACCCTTGGATGGCCGCCGTGGACGCACTCTGGAGTGAGGTGGGGCAGAGGCACCAGGAGGCTGGTCGCCACAGGGCCCAGGAGCTTGCGGCGGAGGTTGCCTTGGCGGAGCAGAGGTACGAGGCTCTTTGCTCGCGAAGAGGGGGCGCGATCAGCCGTGCCGAGTCTTTGAGTGCCCGCCACACCAGTTGCCATGCAGACATCGCCACCCTCCGACGGACGCTTGAGGAGGTCTCGTCGCGCATTGCTGAGCACGAGGCCGCGTCTCTTGTGCTGACCGAGGGGGTGGCAGCGGCCAATGCAGAGGTGGCCGCCGTAGAGCGGGAGTGCGCGGAATCCCGGGCCGCACTTTCTGCTCTCCAGGCCAGTTTGGCGGACTCCCGGAGAGGAGGGGCTATGTAGTTCTTTTTCTTTCCTCTCCCTTTTTGCTTGTAGCCGATGTATATATTTCACCAGCTACCCCGAGGGCTTGTCTCGGGCTCCTTCACACTTAGTTGAATGACAATTACAAGTTGCTGCCAATACTTTTCGTTGATGTTATTGCAACTTCTGTCTGCATTTAGGTGATCTTTTAGGGGCTTCGTTTGGGACTCCTCCCTTTGGACGCCGCATTTCTGACATTCTTGTCCTGCGCTCTACTCGTTTCTCGGACCAATAAGTTCGAGCGATGTCTTTCTGGACTTTGCATTTCTGGCATTCCTCCAGATTTGGTGCAACATTTCGGGTGCTGGGGTTGGCCTTCTCGGGCTTTGTCCGGCAACCTGAGTTTGATCCTTAGTCGGGAAGGCTTGCCTTTTCTGGCTTTGCTCCTCGACCTTGATTTTGTATTTCTTCTTCCTGAGATTTGCCTTATTGGCTTTTCCCAGGCTTGCGCTTGGCATCTTCTGCTTGAATTTCGCATTTCTCGCATTCATCAAGCGTTTGATACCAGAGTTTGGTGTCGAGGCTAGCCTGTTTGGGCTTGGCTCAACAACCGTTTGATATTTCAAGTCGCTCGACGGTGTGACCCGTCAGCCCGAACGACGCTTCCTCCCCCTTAAGGGGTTGGTTTCATTGCATCCTTTCGTTTCATTTCATTTTTTTTTCATCTCATTTTTTTTCACATTACCATCCCAAGCGCCCTTTCGGGTTTTCACCGGGGGTGGCCCCCTCTAGCTTTTTCCGGTGCGCCCTTTCGGGTTTTCACACCGAGGGGTTGCCCATTTTTGCCTGAGGCGCCCTTTCGGGTTTTCACCTCAGCTGGGTTTAAGGCATTTTTGCCCTCGAACATCCCTTTTTGGAGGATGATCAAGTCCGCCGGGACATCTCTATTTTTAATCCCTTTTCCTTTTCTTCTTCTTCTTTTTTTTTTTGTTCTAGGGCCCAGGGCCGGACCCTGGGGCAATCGATCATGGGATCTGCCATTTGGATTTAGCCTACCATTGCGGTTTTCTGGCTAAAAAAATTTCGGTTAGCCTACCACTCCGGTTTGCTGGCTAAAGGGTTTTGGTTTGACCGACCACGTAGGTTTGACTGGTCAAAGGGATAGCCTACCTTCTTGGGGTTTGCTGGCTAAGGTTTTAGGTTTGACCGACCACGGAGGTTTGTTGGTCAAAGGGATAGCCTACCTTCTTGGGGTTTGCTGGCTAAGGATTTAGGTTTGACCGACCACGGAGGTTTATTGGTCAAAAGGGATAGCCTACCTTCTTGGGGTTTGCTGGCTAAGGGGATTAGATTTGACCTACCACAGGGGTTTATTGGTCAAGAGGGATAGCCTACCTTCTTGGGGTTTGCTGGCTAATGGTTTAGGTTTGACCGACCACAGAGGTTTATTGGTCAAAGGGATAACCTACCTTCTTGGGGTTTGCTGGCTAAGGATTTGGGTTTGACCGACCACAAAGGTTTATTGGTCAAAGAGGGATAGCCTACCTTCTTGGGGTTTGCTGGCTAAGGTTTTAGGTTTGACCGACTACGGAGGTTTGTTGGTCAAAGGGATAGCCTACCTTCTTGGGGTTTGCTGGCTAAGGATTTAGGTTTGACCGACCACGGAGGTTTATTGGTCAAAAGGGATAGCCTACCTTCTTGGGGTTTGCTGGCTAAGGATTTGGGTTTGACCAACCACAGAGGTTTATTGGTCAAGAGGGATAGCCTACCTTCTTGTGGTTTGCTGGCTAATGGTTTAGGTTTGACCGACCACAGAGGTTTATTGGTCAAAGGGGATAGCCTACCTTCTTGGGGTTTGCTGGCTAAGGATTTGGGTTTGACCGACCACAGAAGTTTATTGGTCAAAGGGATAGCCTACCTTCTTGGGGTTTGCTGGCTAAGGATTTAGGTTTGACCGACCACGGAGGTTTATTGGTCAAAAGGGATAGCCTACCTTCTTGGGTTTGCTGGCTAAGGATTTAGGTTTGACCGACCACAGATGTTTATTGGTCAAAGAGGGATAGCCTACCTTCTTGGGGTTTGCTGGCTAAGGATTTAGGTTTGACCGACCACGGAGGTTTGTTGGTAAAAAAGAAATGGCTTGATCCACCATTTCGGTTTACCTACCAAGTAGAATTGGGGCCCGGCCCAGCACTTTATTTACTGGCCGCGCGAAACATGCCTTGATAAGTGGTGATTTGATTTTGATTTTTTTTTTTTCACATTACTGACTCCTGCGCCCTTTCGGGTTTTCACAGAAGCCACCCCCTCTAGCTTTTTCCAACGCGCCCTTTCGGGTTTTCACGTTGCGGGGTTATCCATTTTTGCCTGAGGCGCCCTTTCGGATTTTCACCTCAGCTGGATTTCAGGCATTTTTACCCTTGGGCACTCCTTTTGGGGAGTGACCAAGTCTGCCGGGACATCTCTATTTTTAGTCCATTTTTCTTTTCTCTTTTTTTTTTTGGAACTTGGAGTCCGAAGCAAGGTTGCGGAGCCTTGGCTAGGGGATTCACCGTTTGGCTTTAGCCCATCATTATGATTGGTGGGCCAAAGACAGCACAGCCTACCATGGAGGTTTACTGGCTGAGGGGGGCATTGCTTAGCCGACCTTTTGGGGGTTTATTGGCTGAAGATTTTGACTTGGTCGACCAGGATGGTTTGCTGACCAAGAAGGAGTTTTAGCCGACCTTTTTGGGGTTTATTGGCTAAAGGTTTGACTCGGTCGACCAGGATGGTTTGCTGACCAAGAAGGAGTTTTAGCCGACCTTTTTGGGGTTTATTGGCTAAAGGGTTTGACTTGGTCGACCAGGACGGTTTGCTGACCAAGAAGGAGTTTTTTTTTTTTTTTTTTTTGTAATGAAGGAAAAATTTGTCATCATCCCCTTTTTTTTTGCTAGGCTCTTTTGCCCTTGGGCACTCCTTTTGGGGAGCGACCAAGTCTGCCGGGACGTCATTATTTTTTCTTTCAGTCTCTTTTTTTTTGTTTTGTTTTGTTTTTTTTGACATGGGCACATACGCCCAACCCTAGCCTGATTCGGCTATAAGGGGATCAAAGGGCGATTGTCCGGGAATTCATACTCAGGGGCAAAGTACATTTTGAGATGCTTGCCATTTAGTGGTGGAAAGGGGCGGTCGCCGACATGTGTTGCCAGCGTGTATCCCCCGCCTTCATACACTCCAGTGACCACGTACAGTCCGCGCCAGTTTGACTGGAGTTTGCCACTTGATTTGCCTGCCATGACTTCTCTTTGTTTGACCATGACGAGGTCACCTTTCTTGAAGACACGGGGCCTGACTAACTTGTCGTAGGCTAGAGTCATGCGGGCTTGATAGGATTGGAGGTGTCTGTATGCTTCCAACCTTTTGCCCTCTAGGTCGGACAATTCCTCCAACCTTCTTTCAGTTTCTTGTCGTTCCTCGGGCTGAAGACCGGTATAGACGGCTACCCTAGAGGATGACATTTCAATTTCGATGGGGAGCATGGCTTTAGCTCCGTACACCAGAGAGAAGGGAGAACACCCCGTTGGGGTCTTGTAGACCGTCCGGTATGCCCAGAGTGCTTCGTGGACTTTCTCCCCCCAATCACGCTTGCGGTTGCCGACTATCTTGGCAAGCAGTTTGCAAAGGGTCTTGTTGAAGGCTTCCGCCAGACCATTGGCTTGAGGGTTGTAGACCGTTGACGTCCTCCAATCTATCTGGAATTTGGCCGCCAACGCATATATCGTTTTGTTTCTGAAGGGCGTACCGTTATCTGATACGATCCGATGAGGGGTGCCGAACCTGTAAATCAGGTGTTGCTTGACAAATTTGGCAACGGCTACCCTGGTTACCTCCCGAAGAGGGATTGCTTTTGCCCATCGGGAGAAATAGTCAGTGGTTGCCAGGATAAACTTGTGGCCGCCAGAGGATGGTGGGAATGGTCCCACGACATCCATTCCCCATTCAACGAAGGGCCATGTGGGGGCAGTTGGATGTAATTCGTTCGGTGGCTTTCTTGGCACCGAACTGAAGACCTGGCATTGATGGCACATACAGGCGTACTGGACGCAATCCGTATACATGGTTGGCCAGAAGAAGCCTTTTAGCTTAATGTTGATTTTCATTTTGTCTCCCGCTTGATGGGTTCCGCACAGTCCAGAATGGACTTCGTGCATGATGACTTTGGCTTCTCCGGGGGAGAGACATCGGAGGAGGACAGACTTGTCTTTTTCATGGACAAGCCGATATAGTTGGTCCCCGATCATTTGATATGACGCGGCCCGCCGCAGTAGCTGGATTCTTTCAGTCCGATCCCGGGGTAGCCAACCGTTCTTTATTTGGATGATCGGCTGGCGCCAGTCTTCTTCTCGGCTGGCTTCTTCTTCGAGGGCGTTGACCTCTGCATTTTCTGGGTCGGAGTCGTCCTCAAGAACACTGGGCATCAGCCTCCTATGTCGGACGGTTATGCCCAGTTCTCCTTCAGGAGGGAGCTTTAGAGCAGACGCCAGTTTGGCTAGCGCATCTGCCTGAGAGTTTTGCCCTCTAGGGACATGTCCGATTTTGAATAAGTAGAACCTCTCGCGGAGCTTCATTATTTGGCATGACAGGGATCAGTTCCTTTTTCCGAACGTCATAGTCCCCCAGCACTTGACGGATGACCAGTTGCGAGTCTCCGTAGACTTTTACGCATTTGATGCCCATTTCAACGGCCAGTTGAAGTCCCACGATCAACGCTTCATATTCAGCTTGATTGTTGGTCAACGGCTTCATGAGTGAACATGAGTTGTGCAGTATTCCCCCTTGTGGAGTCACCAGGACAATGCCCGCTCCGGAGATATAAGTTGTGGTGCCGTCAGTTTGCTTGAGCACCCGGGAAGCGCCATCAAAGTAGAGTTCCCAATGTGGTAACTCTATGGCGAGAGTATTCCCAGTTTCTTGAATGGGGACTTCTTTTTGTCGGGTCCCTTCCCCGTGGGGGGATGAGAGCGTTTCCTCTTCCGGGAGCTTGAACTCGAGGGGAGAGTCGGTTGGGAGCGGATGTGCCGCCAGGAAATCCGCCATACCTTGTCCTTTGATTGCTTTCCTCGGGACGAAGGTGATATCGAACTCCATAAGGAGAAGAGCCCATTTTCCCATCCTTCCTGACAGCACAGGTTGAGTGAGGAGCGCTTTTAGTGGGTCCATCCTCGAGATGAGGCTAACTTGATGGGCTAGCAGATAGTGCCGTAATTTCTTGACGGCGAATATCAATGCCAGGCACACTTTCTCCACTGGGGAATATCGATGCTCTGGACCCACCAGCATTCTGCTGAGGTAGTAGAGCGGTTGCTCTTTGCCTTCCTCATTTGTTTGTGCCAGGAGCGCTCCCAGCGACGTCTCCATGGCCGTGATGTAGAGGATGAGCGGCTTGTCTTTCACCGGGGCTCCCAAGACAGGAGGAGTAAGGAGATACTCTTTGATTTCTTCAAAGGTATCTTGGCACTCTTGGTCCCATACAAATGTGGCTCCTTTCTTCATTAATTTGCTGAAGGGGGCGCATCTGCCCGCGAGGTTGGAAATGAACCGCCTTATGTAGGCCAGCCTTCCCTGGAGAGATTTCAGCTCCGTTAAGGTTTTCGGCGGCGGTAGCTCTCTGATAGCCTTGATTTTGACGGGATCAATTTCTATACCGCGATATTTGACAACGAAGCCGAGGAATTTGCCGCTCGAAACGCCGAAGGCGCACTTCATAGGGTTCATCTTCAGCTGATGTTGGCGGAGTCTTTCGAAGACGTGGCATAGGTCGCTTAGGTGGTCTTCCCGCCTTTTGGTCTTGACGACCAGATCATCAACGTAGCACTCGACCGAGTCATGGAGCATTTCTCCGAAAATCTTGGTCATGGCTCGTTGATACGTGGCTCCGGCGTTCTTCAAGCCGAAGGGCATTCTTTTATAGTTGTAGATCCCTTTAGGGGACCTAAAGGCGGTATGACCCTTATCTTTGGGAGCCATACAGATTTGATTATAGCCTGACGACCCGTCCATGAAGGATAGCGCTTCATACCCGTGGTCATGTCGATCATAGTTTTCGTGATCGGGACCGGGAAGTCATCTTTTGGGCAGGCTTTGTTCAAGTCCCTGTAGTCGATACAGATTCGGACTTCGCCGTTCTTCTTCTTGACCGGTACTATATTGGCCAGCCAAGTCGGATAGATGCATGGCTCGGTGAAGTCGACTTGGAGAAGTCTGTCCACCTCGGCATTTACTTTCAGCTCCAGCTCGTGGCGCATACGCCGTTGGGCTTGCTTGACCGGCTTTGCTGCGGGGAGTATGGACAACTCATGTTCAGCCACGGAGGGATCCAGGCCTGGCATCTCTTTGTATGTCCACGCAAAACAGTCTTTAAATTCCAGCAAGAGGTGCCGGTATGACTGTCTTTCTTCCTCGTTCAGGAGAGCGCTGACGAAGATTGGTCGGGGTTCTTTTGGTTCCCCGAGGTCGAGTTCGACCAGTTCGTCGACAGTAGCTTGTCTGCCGTCTTCGAGTTCACGGGGTGCCGGCTGTAGGTCGATGAAATCCTTTTCTTCATCAGAGTCAGCGACGTGGACGTCATAGTATTTGAAGCCTTCTTCTGTGATCGGCCAGAAGTGACCCCCTTCGCTTTGAGGCGCTTCTCGGCGCGCCGTCCCATTTGATAGGACGAGGGCGGCCTCCCCTTGTTGCGGCTTTGTAGCGAGGGCAGGAGATTGCCCATCGGAAGGGCAATGATTAGGTAAGGGCGCGAGCCCAACGGTGTTGACCGTATAGTAGGCCTCGCATTCCGCCGCCTGACAATAGCCCAACCCCCGAGTGTCTTTTGCACAATAGGGGGGTTGTCCCCGGAGTTGCTTTGGGTACCACAGCTGGTGGAAGTACTCCCGTCGAGAGGGATCTTGCATTTGTGCAATCTTTTGCCTTTGGCACAATTGCTTGATGTGCTCGGGCATGTCGTCCATTTCTTGGACGGGCTCTGGGGCGACTTGAGTCGTTCGACTCCAGCCGAAGTCGTCTTCGAGGGGCCCATATGGAAGCGGGTCTCCTTTGTAGAAGATGATCAGCTTCGGCGTCTCGCCTTTCTTGAGACTATCATTTCTGTAATGGGTGACAATAATGTCTTTAGTCGTTCCACCTATTGCTCCTCCCTATGGAAGGGTAGCTGCATGTACGCCGGCGGCAAGGAGATGCTTCGGTTGATGATCTCGCCGATGGCGTTTGCTTCATAGTTGATTTCACGCCTTTCTGGGCAACTTGGCCCGGGCGTGGTGGATTCGGCGAGGCGGCTGAGCCTGTGAGCTTCAAGGAGGTCTTTGTTGACCGTGAAGAGCTCCTCCTCCTCCTGATCCTGGCTTGCTTGACCCGCATCGGCGTTTTGCTTTTCCTTGCCTTTTGACGCGGTTGCTGGCTTGTTGGGAGGCTCGTCGAGGTATAGCTGGGCATCCGCCAAATTACATTCATTTGGGCGGAAGGGGGCCCGTCGGCGAAGACTGTATGTTGCTCTCCTTTTTTGATGTATTTTATACACTGATGGAGAGTCGAGGGGATGACCCGATTTTCATGGAGCCAGGGCCTTCCCAGGAGAGCCTTGTAAGACGTGTTCGCATTTATGATGTAGAACACGACCTTGGTGGTGAAGCCGTCCATGGCCAGCTGTACTTCCACCTTTCCCAAGGCGTTTTCAGAATTCTGGTTGAATCCAGCGATTCTGATGTCATTTACCCTTTGCAAGTAGGGCGTGAGATATAAAGACTTGAAAGTCTTCGGAGGCATGATATTAATCGACGCCCCGGGGTCAACCAGGATCCGGTTGAGTTCGTGCCCATTGACTTTTCCTTGCATGTACAACAGGCGGTTGTGGTATAGCGTTGGCAACAGCATGTCCTTGTCGGAGAAGGTCACCTCCGCCGCCAGTGCTTCGAGGGCTTGCACCTGGAGTTCGGTCACGTCAGCTTCGTAGACCCCGGGCTCTTGCAAGATTTTGACGAGCGCCGTTCTCAACTCTTTGCTCCAGGCAATGGCGTCCCATATGGTGATGTTGGTTGGAAACCGCTTCATATGCTGTATGATTTTGCGGTCGGCCCGAGCACGGAGTTGATCCAATGGCGGGATAATATCCTTTAGGGCTTTTATCGGTTGTCCGAATTGGTTGACCCGTCTTGTCCCTGGCTGTTCGTCCGGCTTTTCTTCGAACAACGAGCCCAGGCTATCCTCCTCCGGGCAGTAGTTTCTTCTTTGCCACTTTTGGACGGAGTGGGCCGGACGGCCGGCTCGGGAGCTTTCCGGTTGGAGGGTTTGTTGGGGATCGCCCATCCCCTACACTCTTCTTCATCGGACGGGACGAAGAGGACTGGCTGGGTGGCCCTCCGGCAGGAAGCCCACTGGCGATATCCTGCTGCTCCTCTTCTTCCTCGTCAGAGGGGTCGAAGATGAAAGAGTTCGCCCGTACCTCCGTTTCCGGGGTCGGCTGAGGCTCTTCTCCTCGAAGACGATAGTCTTGCTCAGGTCGGGCGAGTTGGCCTTCTCGCCGAGGGACGAGGCGGATTTCTTTCCTCGTCCGCGGCCCTTCCCTTTGCCTCGGTTGCGGCGCCGATATGTTGCCACAGGGGGCGCATCAGCCGGCGACTGTAAGCTTGCCGGCGGCGGTATCGACACCATGTTGCACGAGAAGTCTTTTAGCATTTCTTCCAACTTCTCGATGGTGATTTCATCTTCCTTATAGAAGATGGCCAGTTCTTCGGGCAGAGGCAGCTTCTCGCCTTCTTGAGCCCTTTGTAGCATTTGATGGAGCCAGCTTTTGAGCCTTGTTTTACGCTCCATTTCTTCCCACGGGATATATCTGTCCAAAGGGACCCCCCAAGTGGGCTTGGAGGGGATATATTCCTCCAATTCATCGATAAGCTTCTGCAGCTTTTGGAGTGGAGTCAGCTCCGCCGGGGCTGCCGCGGCCTCCTCTTGCTCAGCTTGCTTCTTTAGGCGCCTTTTCATGTTCTTGCGCCGGTTCTTTTCTTGCTGCACTGCGCGCGCCATTTCGAGCGGCATCAGCGGCTTGGCTTGCTCTGTTGTTTGAGAGGTGGTTTCTCGGCCGAGGCGACCGTGCGACCTTCCCCTCTTAGGGAACGCGGACAGAGTGCGCATTCTGGACGCCACCGTCGTCCAACCAGCTTCGTCTTGTTGATGCTGGAAAGTGGAGTCAATTGCCTGCTCGATTACCTTGGGCGGCAGTTGTTGGAATTCGGCCCAATAGGGGCTTGGCTCTTGGGTGGCCGGCTCCATCACTGACTGCTTGCCTCTGCGGTCTTTATCTTGCCGCTTGAGTATTCGCGGAGGCGAATTCTCGAAGCACTGCCCCTTACTCCTATTTTCTGGAGTTTGCTCATGGGGAGGGGAGACTTGATGTCGTTGAGACCCCTTCTTTCGCCGAGGAGGTTGTTGCTGGACTTCTTGCCTGGCCTCAGACTGGATTGTCGGATTGCCTTCCGAGTCGATCTTTCCCTTCTGGATGAGGGATTTAACCCAATCTCGGACAATCGGACACATATCCGTAGGATGCAGCAACATGGCATGGTATTTGCAATACATGGGGTGGTTTATTTCCCTCTCCGTGTATGTTGGTGGCGACCTATGCGCCTCTACATAGCCTTGCTGCAAGAGTCTTTCGAAGATCTCCCCGGTCTTTGCGGTCGCAAAGGGGTTCGGGGAGACTCGCCACCCGGGATACCATAGGGCAGGGGCCTCGTCAGATGAGCCGCCTTCTGTCATATCCGGATCCTCTTGATTGTATCTTGAGGTGGGCTGCTCTTTCAGGGATATATTCCTGAATTGTTGCCCCAAGCTCGCGCCTTCAGTGTCAGCTATGGACGACATCGGCGGTACGAGCCATCCTCGTTCATCAGCTTCGGGGGCTTTGAGGTTCTTGAAGCGCATATAGTCGCTTTCTTCAAATTCCCGCTGGGCTGCTTCCCTGGCTCTCATCAGGACCATGGAGTTGCCTTCCGGTCGATTTTCCCCTTTTGGATAAGGGACTCGATCCAATCCCGGACATCAGGGCACCTGCCTGTAGGGTGCAGCAGCATGGCGTGATATCGACAGTACATGGGGTGATTCAACTCCCTTTCAGTGTACGTCGGTGGCGGTGTGTGGGCCATCACGACACCTCGTTGCAGGAGCTTTTCGAAGATTTCCCCAACATTTCCGGTCGCCAAGTGACTGCGGTGGGGAATTCTCCCTCCCGGGCACCACCAGGTAGGGGCTTCGCCAGATGAGCCGCCTTCTGTCATATCCGGGTCCGGGAAAGTGAAGGCCACCGGTGTATAAATTTCCGGTGGGTCGATGACGTTGACTGTGTGCGTGACAACGTCAGCTGAATGGTCTGTCCATTCGCGAATGTGAGGCTGCGGCGGGTTGATACGGGCGTTGCCCAAGTCGATAATCCCTTGGTTGACCCGTGCTTCAACCTTGTCTTTAAAGACGTGGCAGTCCTCTAATGCGTGCCCTGCATCCTGATGGTATATGCAGTAGTTCGGCGGGACGCTTGTTGGCGGCTGGCAGCCCAATAGTCCTGCTCGCAGGCAGGTGCGGTAGAGTGCCAGCGTCCGATGTCGCGGGAAAGAGTACAATCTTCTGGCGATTTCATCATCAGACGGATTTGAAGACTCCTCCGAGATCCACCCCCCGCAGGGGGGGCGCGTTCAGGGCGTAGGTGCGCCTGCGGGCCCCTGAAGTCCTTGCTGGAGAGTCGTCAGACTTTCTTGCATAGTCCTCAGGTACATCAGCGTTTGGCGCTGACCGTGTCGCAGCGATTGAACCTGTCTTTCCAGGTTTTGCACCGTCTCGGACCATGTCCTGTGCTCCGAGGCTGAGGGATGATCCCCCTCCCATCCGTTGGTGGAATGAGCGTCCCAAGGATTTGCCTCGGGGTCTTCAGGCTCAGGAGGTGGCGCATTGACATGGATGACATTGGCCGACTGTCTCGATTGGTCCCAGGTATGGGGCTGTGGAGGATCGACCAGATGTTCATACATGGTGATGAGGCGACTCTGGATCATCTTCTGTACTTCATTTTTGAAGACGTAGCAGTCCTCAATAGAGTGCCCCAGCATGCGGTGGTAGAGACAGTAATTCGGCTCATCTACTCTATCTGCTTCGCTTGGTCTTCTCATTGCCGGAAGCTTGAGCAGGTTATTCTTCATGCACAGCTTGAAGAGCATCTTCTTATGGTCCCTTTTGAAGGAATACGGCGTGCTCATACGCTGTGGCAGTGTGGTTGGAGGCAGTTTTTCTTCCACCTTCTTGCTTGGGGCGCCGGAGGCCATGATCTTCTTCCCTTTACTTTGCGGGGCGAAGTCCACAGCATTGGCTTCTTTGCCCATAGCACGCTCCTTGCCTGGCTTGCTTTTCGGAGGAGCTTGCATCGGGTTATCGGCGAAGAACATTTCGATCTCTGCCACGACCGCATTGAGCTGATCAAAACCCTTGATGTTTGTTCCCAGCAGCTTTTCGCTTATCTGCGCTGCCAGACCCCGCCGACAGATGGTTATGGCATCTTCTTACGTCGGGGGATTGTCGCACCTCATGCTGAAGTCACGCCACCGCTTGATGAAGTCGAGTGCCGTTTCTCCTTTTCTTTGCTTGAGGGAGCACAGCTCTGCGAGCGACACCTTTCTCTCGGCCGTTTGGAAACGGTCGATGAACTTCTTTTGGAGGTCGGCCCAGTCGACAATGGAATTGGGCCTCAACCTGGAGTACCACTGGAAGGCGGTACCCGTCAGGGACGTTGCGAAGTAACGGAGGGGGTAGGATTCGTCGAATGCCAACTCTCCCATAGCCGTTATATAGTAGGCCAGGTGCTCATTTGGCGAGCCCTGTCCGTCGAACTTCTGCAACTTTGGCGCCTTGGGGAAGTCCGGTGGCAGCTTCTTGAATTGATGGTGGACGGGATATGGCACGCTGTAGAGATCTACAGTGGCAGTTCCCTCGCCTCGCTGAGCGAAGCGGTCGTCCACGATCTTTTCAATCATTCGTCGCTGGGCGATGATATCTTCAGCCGTGGAGGCTTGGGAGTTTATGCCCCTGCGCGGCTGTTGGACCGGGTCGACGGTATAGTCGTTGACCGCGGCTGCGTGTGGGTTGACATCGGGCAAGTCGCCTTGTTGATGTCTTGCCCGAGCATTTTGGTTTGCCGTCGGCACTTGGCGGCGTGGCGCATTTGCCCCTGCCTGTTGTCCTCGCTCGGTCAGGAGATTGGCCATTTCAGCCTGCCAACGCTGTATGAAATCATACTTGGCATCGTCCGTCATTGCTTGGAAGGCGGCTCTGGTTGGCGGCATGAGGAACACTTCAGTTTGCTCTCCATCAGCCTGGAATTGTTGATCTCCGAGGTGGAGGCTGGCGACTTCGTCTTCTTCCCTCCTTCGAGGTCCAATTGGACCTGTCCCGGAAGGGGCCTTTGATCATGATCGAGTGGAGGCTCGAGAACTTGCCCCAGGTTCGAGGGCCCAGCTTGACTGCCTTGCTGCCCTTGGAGAAGTCTTCTGGCAGCGTTCCGGGTGTACCGGAGGACGGTTTCGTCGTCCTGTCCGGGCTCGTTTATCCTGACCGCTCCTGTAGGGACACCGGATGGCCCAGGTGCTTCCCTTCCGGAAGCATAACAGGTGATTTTCATGCCTCCACCTTCTTCAGACGTCTGCTGCACTCTCCGCTTCTTGGGCTTCTGAGTGCTTGGACGGATTGCAGCTCCCAGCCTGGTGAAGACTGAGGCGCTCAGCCTTTCAAAGACCGAGACTCGAGGTGTGGAAGCTCCGGCTTGACTCGCGTCTCCCCCTTCAGCAGTTTCCGCTTGGGCGGGGACGAAGTTGGGCTTCCTATAAATGCCCCTGCGTTTGTGTCCGCGGGGACGAGGAGGTTCGGTTTCTTGAGCTTTTTCTCGCCCAGGTACCGTCGCCTTCTTGGAGTCTTCGGCGGGTTGGCCCGCTCTGGCTTGTTTGATTTGGCGGGCTTCCTGCTTGGTCACCCACATTTGCCTCATTTTGCGAGGCGGCCGGGGCGACGAGCTTGATGCCTGCCGCTGTCGGGCTCCTTTTGGGGAGTCCCGATCTTCTTGACGCATCCCTTGGAGGGGAGCGAATTGGTTGGAGGTTGCCACCGTAGGGACGCTTCTGTCCCGGGGCAATATCGGCTCGCCTCCATCGAGCCTGACGCGGATGTCTCCCATGAGCATGGTCTTGCCGGAGTTGGAGACGACTGCGTGGGGCTTGGTGACCCTGCGCCCCTGGCGCTGTCCCCGTTTTCTAGGGACTGCGACGCAGGAGATTGTGTTTACCGAGAAGACTCGGCCTTGGCTTGGACGGGGTTTGGTGCCCCTAGCTGCTGCCTTTGGGGTCGCCGCCTTTGGAGTCGCTTGGACGGCAGGGACCACCCCTAGGAAGTAGGGGGATCCCACCACTGCAGGAAAATCGCCGAACACGAGCGGGACGGCGAGGTAGCCACATTTGGCGTGGCATGCGATGACTTGGGGTCCGTATGTGACGGCGGCCATCGGACGAGCTTGAAGTTGCAGGTGGGAACGGGCGTTTGATGCCGGCTTTCGCTCCTTGTACCTGTAGTGTGGAAATTAGTCATCTTTATTTCTATATCGGCATACGGTCTTTTTACATATGCATGGAAGGCAGGAACAGTCCCATCGGGCGTGCCAGATTGTTGGAATGCGGATTTTTTTCTTTCTCTCTTCGATTTTTTTTTTTTTATATCTAAGCGATTTTCGGGAAAGATGAACTTTGGTCGCCCCCGGGGGGGGGGGGGTTTCCGTTCGTTGATCCCTTTCGCTTTCTTTTGCGGGCGTGCCAGACTGTTTGCGAGAAACAGACAAAGATTTGTTTTACGAGGGGTATTGGGTGCGAACCCTGATACCCTCGAATTTCATTTCATTTATTTTCCGCGTGCGCTCGCGTTCAGGGCGATTGGAGTGGTCGTGTACTGGACCGTTCCCCACCGACCGAAGTCGATGTTTCATTTACATCGAGTATAACACTCGAATACCTTCGAATGCGTAATGTTTGTTAAAAGACTGTATGCCGAAATTTAAAGAAAAAGACAGATGACAAGTAAATTTCCACAATTTTTATTCAAGCTCATGTCATTTATATTCATGACATTTACATTTGTGCCTTTAGTGGGGCTTTTTGTACCTCCACTGGGCGATTACAAGCATTTTACGTACGTAAGTGTCGACGACGGGGTGTTTGTGCCTCCGTCGGACGTTACATGGTAGGGGATACATCAATGTCCGTGACAGGGTGTTTGTGCCTCCGTCCGGTATTTACAGGATGTACGACTTGCATTTACGTGCACGACGAGGTGTTTGTGCCTCCGTCGGACGTTTACGAACTGGTCGGGCCTTCGATGCCCAAGGCGGGGTGTTTGTGCCTCCGCCGAGCATTTAGCGACCATTTGTCCTTTTACGACAGGGTGTTTGTGCCGCTGTCCGACAACGTTGCCTCGACGCACGTCATTTGACGACGGCGGAGGACTTAAAATACAGATGCTGAGAGTCATGTGACAACCTGTGTCGTCTCCCCCGCGGACGTGGCGCAAGGCAGCCCGAACGTTGAGGACGGAACACCAACGGTCGCCAAGGACTTCTCCTCAGCACGTGCGGCCTATTTAAGCTCGCGCACGATCACACTCTAAGCACGGGCTTGTGAGCGTACGTCTTTGTGGGCTCGGAAGCGTGTAGGCCTGTCGGCGTGGCCTTGCAATGGGGGTATGGCCCCCTATTTATAGCTTTTGCGGGGGGTGTACCGACAGGGGTACCCTCCCCGGCGGAGGTCTTCGGCGGCACGGGCGTCGAGGGCGAGCGCGAACCGGCGAGGGTGCTGGAGATGGGGGCTGACTGGCGGAGGGGGCCGCCAGTCAGGGGGCCTGACCGGCGGCCCTCCCTACTGGCGCGGGGGCCGAACTGGCGCCCCCCTGCTGGCGGGGGCCGAACCGGCGGCCCCCCTGCTGGCGCGGGGGGCCTAACCGGCGCCCCCCCTGCTGGCGGGGGGCCGAACCGGCGCCCCCCCTGCTGGCGCGGGGGGCCGAACCGGCGCCCCCCTACTGGCGCGGGGGGCCGAACCGGCTCCCCCTTGCTGGCGGGGGCCGAACCGGCGGCCCCCCCCCCCTGCTGGCGCGGGTGCCGAACCGGCGCCCCCCTTGCTGCCGCGGGGGCGAACCAGCGGCCCCCCGCTGCTGGCGAGGGGGCTGACCGGCGCCCCTGTGGGGGGCGCGAACCGGCCCACTCACTGGCGAGGGGGCTGACCGGCGGCCCTGTGGGGGGCGCGAACCGGCGGCCCCCCTCACTGGCGAGGGGGCTGACCGGCGGCCCCCCTTGGGGGTTTCCTCTTGGCCCACCACTATTTAAGGTGGGGCCTTCTTCATTTCAGGTCATTTTCTCCGTACTTTCCGGGAGAAAACACGGGAGAGAGCTCTGTGGGCCTCCCTTGGTTGTTGGTTGACGACCGCGCACGTGCACCGCTCGCACTTCCTTGGCCGTCCCACGTGCGTTTGTCCTCGTTTTTGAGGGACACACGCATTTGATCTCCCGGAACCCTTTGGCTTCGGGCGCGACTTCGAACTCCGCTCCGGACGTGGATTTTCTGACATCCGGGTACGTGTCCTTCGTCGACGAAGAATTTCTCGGGCATCTCGCTTCCGGGTCGCCCCGGATTGACGCGAGTATTCGGAGTTGTTTGTTTCCGACGTCCGAACGGGAGAGACCGGGAGTTTGTTCCCGGTTCCCCCAGAGCGTATTTGTTGCCCGGGGTTTGTTTAAGCCCCGATATTTTTCGGGTTCAACACTCATTTTTTCTTACCAAAGTACATTTGAGAAAAATAAGTTAACTCACTATAGTCAAATGAGTTAACTCTGATGCAAACAAAGTAAAAGTGAGTTAAAAGTGGGCTAACTTTAGCTCTGGTTAAAGTTAATTTTAACCCAACTCATTACCAAACTGAGGCTAAGGGGTTTTGGGTGAGGGGTGGTTGAGAAATGTGTGGAGCCACTTGTCTGATTGTTCTCTGGTCCCAGATAGGTAAATGGGCATGTCTATGATTTCTACCAGGCGAGAAGAGTGAAGAAAGGATATGGAACTGAGAGATAGAGAGAGTGAGCTGGAAATTGACTCTGACAGTATCTGCCCAAGATATCAGGTCCTGACATGTTAACCAAACCCAACAGATGAAGCCCATCTCCTTGGGGTCAGTTAATGTCATAGTTTGAACCTTATGGGTCACAAATAGGTCAGTGAGCTGAGATTGGCCCATCTGGCCTGAACTTATAGAGATGATACTCTAAATGTGATCCTTTATTCTTGAGTGGTCTTCTAGGAAACTTTGGATGCCTCTAACTTGCCAATTGTAATATTTCAAACAAAAAACAATAGCATATGGGGATTTACTAATGAAGTCTTTACTTACAAACTAAGATAGCTGCTAGAAATTAATGCACTAGGCGGGAACACTGGATTCTATGCTAGCAAGGTTAATGTAGACCTATCTTTTAAACAAAAAGTTGTAGTTGAACTGTGACAGTTTTGCACTCCTTATTCATGTATAGATGATTTTTTGCATCATCTTTCTATGATCTGATTATTGGTTGAACGTGCGGTATCTGGTAGACCACGAAGATCCTCATGGCAGAGCCTATAATATTTGAATTGTGTAGTCATGTGTTCTCTTGGGCATTGAAGAGAAGATGCATTCCATGTCATGCCTTGACACGGAATATCGGGACGTGTGGATATATATCATTTAGTCATGTTGATTAGAGCAAAAGCTAAAGTGTAACTAAATTCCAAAAGACAATGATAAGAATTAATACCAAATAATCAACTCATAACTTTTATTGATGTCAAGTTACTAGCTACTACATCGACGCTATCAGGTCCAAGCATAGGGCCGAACATGGCTACTACATTTAACTTGCCAAAATAAAAACTCTACTATCACTCTCAGATTACTGGGTAACTAGAATGCTCAGCTCTCTTGCCCATTCCCATCTGAGAATGTGTCCTCATTAGATTCACCTGAAAACCACAAATATAATTAGGGTGAGCGAAATGCTCAATAGGATTTATATCTCTATGCAGGCATACTTTAAGTAATTAACATTTTACATGAAAGAGAGTACTAACATGATGCATGTGTCAAAATAAAACAATTCAATCAGAAATTTGATATATATGAGAGAGAGAGAGTCGATTGATAGAAATGGAATTCTAGTCAAGGAGAGTAATGAAAAGATTCTAGAGATAGCCAGTATTGAACTCAAGAGGTGGCGCCCTCCATGTAGCACTTTGCTTCTTTCGGACTCAAGAGATGGCTCCCGTAGATCAACACTTTGTTTGACATGGCACAAGAGAACAAGAGATATCTAGTAACAAGTATAACCATAATCTATCCATATCACGAGTTAATACCTACAAAGGTAATAAGTACAAGTCATGCAATAAACATGTCAAGTATTCATTCACTAGATGATTGTCATAGATTAATCAATCAAATCAAGTACTTTAGTGCAATGTAAACACCATGGTCATTCAACTCCGTGGACACATGCACTTTTCACGTGCTCCTCTTAGAACCAGGCCGAGTCCTATTAATGCCAGACATTGGGTTGTGGATACAAGATCCATGTAAGTCTAAACAATCATTTGATGGTTCCAAGAAATAAGCTAAGAAATCAAGTAGGGATGATAAGATGATCATGGATCCCAAGAATCTCATTAGTTCAGACTTTCTTAGATCAGTACAGGAGGATTTTACATGAAATAGTATGTGAAACTCATGAGAAATGACACTCGCACAACATACACAAGCTGTTGGTAGCACAAGGTTAAACGTGGTTAAGACTGCAACCGCTACAAGAATGCTGTTAGGATCCAAGGCGCGTTAAGAATGAAGACGTGCCAAGGGTGACAAGTGTGTTCAGAATGCAGCTTAGGGCTAAGGTATGTTCAGACATAGGATACTGTTTTCACTCACAGGCCGGTTGAAACATGTCGTAATGGTTCAACAGTGTTTCAGAAAGATTTTCTAGGTGTTCAGGGTACAACCTACTCGGCAACCACGTGGGAATTTAGGCCGCTGAAGACTTACGAAGGTCTCAGTGAAGTAGTTTCAGTCCCACATGAGGATTATCCGATGGAGGGTCTTAACTACACCGAGAGGTGTTCGTAGAAAACGCCACAGTAGAAGCATGCCGCTCAAGGTGACATGGTTCATGAAAACAACGGCAACACGTTGTACGAATCATCATGTAATAATCGACAATTTAACTTAAAACAAGATTTCCAAGTAAATAACAAGAACATTTTTATTTATACATTGGAGATTATCATGAATAAACAAGAAGATTCAACTGATAAGAACAAGGGGATGATCATGGTTCATTTATGCATGAAAGATTCAAGAAGGTAGGTACATAAGATCAAGCTTGCATATTTAGAGAGAGAGTAATCATCTTTTAATTACATGTTTTATCACTATATAGCATGTTTAGGGTTGAATCGGGAATTAAACAACATAAATTACTTGATGCATGGTACTATTTACATGAATTATGTAAATTTTCCACTGATAGTCTAAACGTGCCATAGGGTATGGGCGAGTTTAGAATGCGGTCATGACTCTCGGTGCGTTTTGCATAAGTGAATGTGTTGTATCAGGCAAGCACGTTTAAGAATGCGGCCATGATACCCATCGTGTTTCATTGCAGGAAGGGTATTCCAGTAGTTGCGATCTACAACTCAAATATCCTCGATATAATTTGGTTTAAAAAATAGGGAAAACACATGGAAACTTTTTAAAACATGCTCCTAAACCTACAGTAATCATTGATCGATATAAATTTAAAGATTTACATGATTTATGTGGATTACATGGACACGTATGAACAAGAAATTGAGTTTTGATTTGGAAAATACGTGTAATGCAAAAGATATAAATTAGGGAAAATGTCATTAACATGATCTGGGCATGGAAACAAACCTATAGAAGGATTTAATCAAGTTTTACCTGAGAGAACACCCATCTTTTGGATCGTTTAAGAAGCTACGACAAAACTCTGAAGAACAACAAGAACTCAAGGGTTTCTCTGTGATCTCCCTCCTTCAAGCTGATTTTACCATGTCCAGGAACTTCCCAACAACAATTAAGGTCGGCCTTGAGGGGTATAAGAGGTCTATTTAAAGAGATAGGGTTTAAGAGTCCCATTTGGATTCAAACTCTAAAGGTTGCGATCTTGGCTTACTTCCTTCCCAAATTAGAGCCTCTGAACCCAAATTAGATTGGGATTCTACTTGGAAACGAGTTTCTCTTATTTTATTGGAGTTTAGGCTTATTTTATAGCCCATTAAGCTTGTTTTTAAGCTCATTTGACCCATATAAATAATAGGTCATTGGGTATTCTGCATTTAATTATTGTTTTCTCTTTAAACCCTATTTGAACCTTTCTTTGGCCCATTTACACTTACTGAAATTTCCTGTCTAATTCTTTATTAATCTTTTTATTTGTTTATTCTCAATTTATTCTTTTAGAATTATATTTAATTATTATCTAAATATCCGGATTGCTACACCGTTCCCCACTTAAAAGGAATTGGTCCTCCAAATTCACATATGACTTATTAACTAAATTATGGGGAATCTAAAATGACTAACCTAATATCCTTATTGGTTGTCTATTTCATTTATCTAAAATCAATACATGGTTGTTTTTCTAGAAAAGAACTTTTTCATATAAATTTATGAAAATATATGCACTAATATCGTTTCCTTTCTTCGATATTAGATTTGTTCTTTTCTTTATCTATATATCGTCAATACGCGGAAGAATCTAGGTGCAAGGCTCCTCATACATATGATTAGGGATTCACAACCATCTCCCGCATATGGACTTCAGGTTATTCGGAGTTTGTGCACTGGACCATTCCCCGTCGATGAGCCGACGTTTCATTTATATCGAGGAGAACTCGAACACCTTTGATACATGGCTAGACCTAATTATTGAAAACATATTATAGGCAAGAAAGACGCCATTCACAACGGATTCGTCTTTCCACATAGAATTATGACCATTTCGTCAATGTATTTATCCACATTGGGGACTGTTTTAGAGAACATTCGTCAAAACGGGGGCAGATTTACCATACACCCTTCAAAACATGGACTGATTCATCATATTTTTCCTTTGTATAAGGAGTAATTCAGAAAATTCCTCCATTTCGACAGGTCGATTTGCAAGAACACCCTTAGAGTGGGGGCTGAATTATGTTTTTTCCCACCTTAACAGGGACTGATTCACAATTTAACCCTGGGAATGTGGACTGATTTACAAAATCCCCCTCAAAATGGGGACTGATGTGTAAATTTCCCTCTATTTAGGGAGTGGTTTGCAAGTCCCCTTTTAAACATGGACTGATTTAGAATTTTCTTCATATTTGGGGACTGATTCACAATTTCTGACCACATGGGGGTTATTTTGCTATTTTCTTGATAGATAGGGTCATTTTGTAATTTTTCTTGACCACCATCCCTTTAGGACATTATTCCTGAATTTTCAGGAATTTTCTAACATTTATTCATATGTAAAAGTTGATTGATTTGAAATGACCATGTGTTTTGGTCATTTATGTAAATAAAAAAGAAGCAGTGTTTTTTTTTGTAATTTTTCTTGTGCAAAAAATAATGTTTTATCCAAACATACATCAAGTGCATCATTTCATTCATTTCTTTCTTTTGTAGAATGGTCCATGGAGTCATTTTTCTTGACTTATAAGGACTTGTTTACAAATAGTACACATGACTAGACTTGCCTTAAACCACACAAGGCAAGTTTCCAAAATTTCAACCAAAAAAAAAAAACAATAGAAGAAGGAAGGGGCGACCTCCTCTCTTCTTCCTTCTCTCTTCTTTTTTCTCTCTTGGAGCTTGGTGTTTTCTTCTTTGGAGCTTCTCCCAGAACTTGGTGCTTCCTTGGTCTTGGAGTTGAGCCCTTTTTATAGGGGTTGAGCAAGTGGGTGGCAACACCACCGGGGAGTGCACACCACCAGGTATGCATTTAATTTATGTCTCTTCCTCTCCCCCCCCCCCCCCCCCCCCCCCCCCCCCCCCCAGGGGGGGGGGGGGGGCGCACTCCATGGGGATGCCCCGGTGGTGTACACCACCGGCCAGTGGGTCCCGGTGGTGTACACCACCGTGGTGTACACCTGTTGGCATGAAAAATGTCAAAAAATCCCTCCATTCCCTGAAATCTCAAAAATCACCCCTATAAGGGGACGAATGGGACAATCCTCCCCCCTCCTAATGTTTTTATATAAAAACTTGGGAGGCTAATATTTTATATAAAAACTTGAGCTTGGGACGCTAATGTTTTTATATAAAAACTTGAACTTGGGAGGCTAATGTTTTTATATAAAAACTTGAACTTGGGAGGCTAATGTTTTTATATAAAAACTTGAACTTGGGAGGCTGATGTTTTCATATAAAAACATTGGATCCTAATGTTTTCATATAAAAACATTGGATCCCAATGTTTTCATATAAAAACATTGGATCCCAATGTTTTTATATAAAACATTGGAGGGACCTCTCCCCCTCCAACTGTTTTGTATAGAAACGGTTGGAGGGGAGACCCCCCAACCGGTTTTATACAAAACCGGTTCGGGGAGATCCCCCCCCAACCGTTTTAATGTGAAAACGGTTGGGGGTGTTGACACAAAAATGTCAAAACCCAGAAATCTCAAAAAAAAAAAAACACCTCTATAAGGGGACGAATAGGCCATCCCCCCCCCCCCCCATTTCAAAATAACCCTTAGGTCTAAGGGGAATGGGGGGAAGAGAGGGCGGTTGGAGGGGAGCCCCCCCCCCCCCTCCAACTTCTGAAGCATGAAACCGGTTGGGGGGGTGCTCCCCCTCCAACCGGTTTCATATATAAAAAAAAAAAACAAAACAGGTTGGAGGGGAGACCCCCCCCAACCTGTTTAATATGAAAACAGGTTGGAGGGGAACCCCCCCCCCCCCAACCTGTTTTATGTAAATCAGGTTGGGGGGTGCCCACACCCCCAACCTGTTTTATATAAAACAGGTTGGAGGGGAACTCCCCCCAACCTGTTTAATATTAAACAGGTTGGGGGGTGTTCACACCCCCAACCTGTTTAATGTTAAACAAGTTGGGGGTGCTTCCCCCCAACCGAAATGGGGTTCTCCCCCCTCCTTCTCCTGTTTATGCAGGGAGGGGAGGAGAAGCCAGCCCCCTATAAAAGGGGAGGCACCTCCTCTTCTGAAGTGGGTGGAAAAAATCCCAGAAAACCCCCCCCTTATGCTGAAGAAATCAGTCCCCATAGGAAGGGGAGACAAGCCCATAAGCCCCCATATGCTGGCCGGCCTCCAAGCCTCCAAGCCCCCATATCCTCCCTCAAAACCCTGCTGGTTGGCCTCCCAAAGCCTTGTAAACCAGTCCCAAAGGGAGAGGCAACAAGCCCCATAGAAGCTCCCCCTCATGCTGTGCAAGTCCCTAGAGAAATCAGTCCCTATGGCCTTGTAAAATCCTCCCTTTTTGTGTTCTGAAAATTCAGAAAATAGCAAGTCTCCCTTCTTCAAATCCTCTTCAGCCTGTTCTTCCAAGTGATTGGTTTGGCGTGAAGGTATTGGCTCGATAGCGTGCAAAAGGGCAGGAGATCGCCATCGTATACGGCATCAACATCTCCTCGTCCCCTCCATGAAGGGTTTCTCCAAAGTTCTATAGTATATTTCATATCCCCACATCGAGCAAGTCTCTGTGGGGATCCAGGGGTTTAAATACCGTCCATATCGAGCAAGTCTCTATGGACATATGGTATTTAAACACCCTTTGTTCTCTCTCTCTCACCCCACATCGAGCAAGTCTCTGTGGGAGATTCAGGGGTTTAAATACCGTCCATATCGAGCAAGTCTCTATGGACATATGGTATTTAAACACCCTTTGTTCGCTCTCTCTCACCCCACATCGAGCAAGTCTCTGTGGGAGGTTCAGGGGTTTAAATACCGTCCATATCGAGCAAGTCTCTATGGACACATGGCATTTAAACACCCTTTGTTCTCTCTCTCTCACCCCACATCGAGCAAGTCTCTGTGGGAGATTCAGGGGTTTAAATACCGTCCATATCGAGCAAGTCTCTATGGACACATGGCATTTAAACACCCTTTGTTCTCTCTCTCTCACCCCACATCGAGCAAGTCTCTGTGGGAGATTCAGGGGTTTAAATACCGTCCATATCGAGCAAGTTTCTATGGACATATGGCATTTAAACACCCTTTATATCTCTCTCTTTTGGTATATTTTATACCCCACGCCGAGCAAGTCTCTGTGGTTTAAATACCCTTGAATGTTTGTGCTCTAAATGCCTCCATATCGAGCAAGACTCTATGGGTACGGACATTTAGATGTCTTGTACTCATATGTATATGTTCCTTCGAGGAGACTCTGCTCAAGCAGGGATTCTGCTCAAGAGCATATCTGTATAATCATAATCTCATGCTTATATGCATATGTTTTCTTGAGGAAACTCTGTCTAAACAGAAATTCTTCTCAAATACATGCTCATATAATTGTGAGTCTATGTTCATACGGATATGAATCCTGAGTTGAACTCTGCCTGTGTAGGGGTTCTACCCGAGAACATATCCATATAAGTACAATCATATGTATATATTTCCTCAAGGACACTCCGTCAAAACGGAAGTTCCGTCCTAAAATTTACTCCTATGTTCATAACTATGTGTTTATATGTATACGTTTCAACTAAAGTTTTGTCTCTGAAAATGAGTATATACTCGGGAGATAATTTCGCTAGCACGGGCATGTTCCTGCCCATAATAAGCTACATACTCTTTTCAAAAAGACAACCCTATTCGTTTTTTTAAACTTGGACTCATTCCGTTCAAAATAAACAAAGCAAAAAAATGTTGTTTTGAAATTTCTTACGGATGCATATATTCTCGCCCATGCTATGAAATGGTATTCGGGTTGAAACAGGTGTTAATACGACATCTAAAGCTTTTAACTCGATGTAAATGTAACATCGGTTTCGATCGATGGAGACTGGGGTCCAGCATACGCCACCCCAATCGCCTGATGATTAAAAGGCACGGAATCAAAGAAGTTCAGATCAAAACACGGCGCACCCATCCGTTTCACGGATATATTCAAAAAAATTCTTTCTCTGCATTGCGCAGACCCTTACTTCTGCCTGGCAGGCAGGCTGGCACGCCCCGCAACTCAAAGTCCAAAGATAAATGAATAAACATCCTTCAAATAAAGAAGGAAGGAAGAGAGAGGAAATTTTCCCGTGTCCACAGGGGGTTCCCCCCTCCAACCGGTTTTACATAAAACCGGTTGGAGGGGTCTCCCCCTCCAACCGGATGGGGTTCTCCCCCTCTCCTTCTCCTGCGCAATGCAGCAAGGGGAGGAGGGCAGTCCCCTATAAAAGGGGGTGCACCCCCTCATATGATCCGTGGTGGCTCATACATATCCCCCCACCCCGCTGGAAAAACCAGTCCCAAAGACCTTGTAATAAGAAACCTATCTCCAAACCCCTTGGATTCCCATATTCTCCAAGGGGCAAAGGGCTGGCTTGCATGCCTCCAAGCCCTCATATTCCCCTCCAAAACCCTGCTGAAAAACCAGTCTGAAAGCCTTGTAAAAACCAGTCCCATTGTTCTGAGAGATAAAATTTCAGAAATAGAAAAGCCTCCTTCTTCCAATCCCCTTCAATTTGTTCTTCCAAATTCTTGGTGTGGCGTGAAGGTGTTGGTCCATTCTTTGCTCGATATGGGGTGAGGAGCGTTCGATAGTGCGAAAGAAAACGGGAGATCGCCATCGCATACGGCATCAACATCTCCCTCGTCCCCTCCATGGAGGGTTTCTCCAAAGTTCCATAGTATATTTCATATCCCCACATCGAGCAAGTCTCTGTGGGGATTTTTCGGGGTTTAAATACCGTCCGTATCGAGCAAGTCTCTACGGACACATGGTATTTAAATACCCTTGTATCTTGTGCTCTAATGTCCCCACATCGAGCGAGCCTCTGTGGGGATTTTCCGAGATTTAAATACTGTCCATATCGAGCAAGTCTCTATGGGCACATGGTATTTAAATACCCTTGTGCTTTGTGCTCTAAATGCCTCCATATTGAGCAAGTCTCTATGGGTACGTGCATTTAGATGCCATTTGTTCTTGTACTTGTATGTATATGTTTCTTCGAGGAGACTCCGCCCAAGCAGAAGTTCTGCTCAAGAACATATTCATATGATCATAATTTTGTGCTTATATGCATATGTTTCTTTGAGAAAACTCTGGATAAACAGAAGTTCTGCTCAAATACATACCCATATAATCATGATCTTACGATCATATGTATATGATTCTTAGGAGGAACTCTGTCCACGTGGAGGTTCTACCCAAGAACATATCCATATAAGTACAATATCGTGTTCATACGTATATACTCTCTTAAGGATGCTCCGTCTAAACGGAAATTCCGTCCGAAAATTCACTTGTATGTTCATAATTCCGTGCTCATATGCATATACTTCCTGAAGGAAAAATCCGTCCAAATGGAAGTTCCGTCCCGGAGGATATCCGTATATTCATAGAAGTTATGTTCATATGCGGATATTCGTCGGGCGAAACTTGATTTCAACGGAGATCCCGTCAAAAGTATATTCGTATGTCCATAAAAGGGACTCCTTTAAACGGAGATTTAGTCCCGGAAGAATATATATATACTCACAAGATAATTATGTCTACGTGAGCATATTCCCGTCTATTTTCAGTCATATGGCAAATCCTTCAGAGAAAACCCATATTCCTTTTCAAAAGGACAAATCTATTTTCAAAATCAAAACTCATTCTGTCCAAAGAATAGAAGGAGAAAATATTGTATTAGAATTTCCTATAGATGCACATATTCTCGCCCATGCTATGAAATGGTATTCGAGTTGAAACTGGTGTTAATACGACACCTAAGGCTTTTAACTCGATGTAAATGTAACATCGATTCCGATCGATGGAGACAGGGGTTTAGCACACGCCTTCCCAATCGCCTGATGATTAAAAGGCACAGAATCAAAGAAGTTCAGATTAAAACGGCGCACTCGTCCGTTTCTCGGACGTCAAAATCTTTTCTCTGCATTGCGCAGATCACTTTTATTTCTGTCTGGTAGACAGGCTGGCACGCCCCGCAATATAAAAATCAAAACATGATAAACATCAAACTCAAACACCCGAAACTCCATTGAGGAGTGAGGAGAGAAAAAATCCCGTGTCCACAACACCACCGGTGGGCAGCCCTTGGTGGGGCCCACCACTTGGCTAAGCCAGTGGTGTGCACCACCGGCCCGCGCGGCAGGTGGTGGTGTGCACCACTGGCCCACACAGGGCCGGCAGGCACTGCCTGCGCGTGCGCGGCGTGCGTGCGCGCATGCAGTGCGCAGCCTGTGCGCACTACCTGGCCGGTGGCAGTGGTGGGGCCCACCAATTTTTTTCTTTCTCTCGGTGGTGTACACCACTGGTCAGTGGGTCCCACTTGGGTTCTCCCACCTGTGGTGTACACCACCGGTGGTATGCATTGCGGTGGTGTGTACCACCGGATAGTGGGGCCCTCTTGGGCTTCTTCCACGGTGGTGTACACCACCGGTGGTGTGTTTTGCGAGCCGGTGGTCTACACCACCGGGCTGTCCCACCGGTGGTCCTCCTTTTCACTTTCTCCTATAAATAATCCACGTGGGTCATTGGCTTTTTGCCACGTGGTTTGTTCCAAGGAGATTCTTTTTGGCTTTGTCTGTTTGTGCGGGGGATTATGTCATTTTCACGCCGTTCTTTCTACGGACATGGGTATTGGACGTAACCTTTGCACACATGTCATGTCACGCGCCACGTAGGACGACTCCCGTGGGAATATTCCGGGGCATTAAAATTATCTTTCCGGAGTCGGATTTCATCCCGAAAACGTCACGAAATGACTGATTTTTGTTGTAGCCATGTCCGGGGGGATATTCCTCCGACATTTCGGGACATACAGAAATATTTCTTTTTCTGTATTAATTTATTCCCAAAATTCAGAATAAATATTTTTATTTCATTTATTAAATCTGAAAATTCTGAATAAATAGCCTCGGGGGTTATCTTTCACCCGGGACCTCGGCTAAATATTCCTTCCCCCTGTACGCTCTTTCCGGACACTTAGAACAAGTGTAATAAATTTCTTGGGGGAATTTTATTCCGGGAACGCCGGAATTTAAATGGTTTCCACTCCGCTTCATCTTGGAGAGACCACTTTCAATTTTTTTTCAAAATCTCACAGAAATAGATATTTTTCCTTCATCTAATTTTCTGCGATTTAATCTGAAAAATCAGAACAAATACTTTCTTTTTCATTTATTTGTCCCAAAAATTCAGATTAAAGGATTCGGGGAGTTATTCGTATCCGGGAACCTGAATAAACAATTTTTCCCCTTATATACTTGTTCTTAAAAATCAAAACAAGCATTTTCACTGGGTAATTTATGATGAACCATTTTTTGGGTTCAACAATGGTCTAATGAATCCATCCTTCTTCCTAAGGTATGAATGAATGTGTAGTTCTAGTAGATTTAGAATGAATAGAATGGGTACCTTCTACTGCGCCTCCTTGATTCTAGTCCCTTCAATGCCTGTAGTCTGCCTTGTCATTTCAGTCATCCTTGAGACTTGTCCTTTTGGGGGATGATCCTTCTTCAGGGAATAATCTGTGATCTTGTGGTCCTTACTTCCACAGCAGAAGCAAGCTCCTAAATTTCTCCAACACTCCTCAGCCTTATGACCCACCCTGTGACAATGTTTGCATTACTTGGAAGAGATAGCGGGGACAATCGCTTCATCACCCTAGTGCCATTTGAGCACTTGATGGTGGGCGCTTTGTGCTGGCAATAACATGCATGAACTTTTATCTCTGCTTTTCACATTGTAGCTGTAGAACAGCACTTTGCTTCGTTCAGAAAGGGTCATGGCATGGGCTTTTAATTGCACGGAAGCATCTAACTCTTGATACCGTTGATGAGGATTTCATTAGCATTTGTTCAACGGTTACAGGAAGGGAAGTATGAATACAAGTATGTAGTCGATGGTGAATGGACATGCAGTGAATATGATCTGGTGACAAGCCCCAACGATGATGGTCATGTAAATAACTACATCCATGTAAGCATCTTCTCTCTGGAATTTTCTTTTCCCTTTCTTGTTGGTCCCAGATAAAGCCACTTTGTGTCCATTCTTGTGGTAACGGAATCTGAATTTGCTTATTCACTATGCACAGGTACACGGGGATGATGCCAATTCTGAGACTGTAGAGCTCCGAAACCGTCTGATGAGTGACGATGTCGATCTGACAAAGAGCGAACAAAAGATGGTTAAAGAGTTCCTTGAACTCTGTACACGATGATGATGATGATGGTAATGTTGACAAAGAGATTTAATGAGATGCAAAACTGTAAAAAAGTGAGAGATGATTTACGCAATGGTCTAATTACAGGTTTCCTAGGAACCCATTATGTTGCAGGTTCCTTGGGTGCATAGGGTGCCTTCCTGCTAGAGAGTTCATTGTTATGTGAAACCTGTAATGGAGATGAAATAATTACTGGAAATGGAAACAAAGAAAAAGGAAAAAAGCTTTGTTTGCTTGCTACTGTTGGCGAGCAGTATTTTTACCAAACGCATTACCTTTCTTTTCATGTAATGCTAGAGAAGTTGATGTCAGAAAATTTTCCTCTAATCGATTTCCCTAGAATCTTGAAGTGGTATAATATAGAAACACATACACGCAAGATGTTGATCACCAAGAAAGGACTATTTATTCAGAATTGGACCTTGTCTCCGGTCCTCAAAACGGCATTGGATCCTAGAAGATGTCATCAGATTTCCTCTGGGGAAAGGCAGATAAGGAGAAATGAAATATGGAATTTAACATCGAAACATTGATAAATATTTCGGTCATCCTTGGTGAAACTTTCAATTGGATTGTTATTGGATAGTCATATAAATCAACTTTAGGTTTTCAATAAGAATAATAAAAAAATAATATTAAGAGAATAATTTGGTGCAAACCATTGGCAACCAGAGTTGCAAATCGAACGGGGGTTTGCCACCTCATGACATGGAGTATTATAATAATATCTCATGTAATGATTATCTAATCTTAAGGGGTTAGTGGCAAATCTCCATTGGATTTGCAACATTTGTTTCAAATTTTTGATTTGCAACAAGATTTTTTCAAATAATAAACATACTATGTTTGGTATTTGGATAAATCGGGAATAGAGTGGGGTTATCTTCAAAATTTTGAGGATAACTCCACTCTATCCCCAACCTATTCAAACACCAAACATGATTAACAGTTATGTTATAAACATGTTATATGGCATGTACACCAGGTGACCATGGTAGCTTTGAAGGAAAATATAACGAGAATTGAGAAATGTCTGGTGTTCTTACTCGCTAGTGTGGACATGTGGTGGGACCCATACCAGGCTTTGTACTCATCCTCACGTGGGCATGCACATGTGGTAGGACTGGCACCCGTCTTTGTGAGGGCGGATGCAACTTACGTACGTGGGCACTTGTTCTCAAGAATAATTAAGTTCGGAATACTGACCTCAGTGCATAGCCAATCTCAACATTCAGTTGAGCTTGGCAACGCTGACTTCATATTTAACAAAAACAAAGCTGATTATTGCATGCTTTCAATCTGAAAAGTGAAAACAGACACATTTCACATTCAACAAGAAAAGAAAACTTGGTTGATTTCATGTTACTTTCAACCCGAAGATACATTCACATCATTCACAAGTATATCATAAAAAAAATGACCAACTCCTCAACATCAATGTCCCCAACCATAGTTTTCCCCCATTTAAACTCAACAATGGGAGCTGATGGAAACCAGACATCGTTACATATATAGGTCTTGCCCTTGACCTCTCCCAAAGCTTTATTTGGTGAAAGAAGCAGCTTGGACGATGCTGTCCAAACTCCCAAGTTTACATCATACGGCAAACAGGGACAGCAAACAAAGTAAAGGAAAACTACCACGATGGAAAGATTGGCAGCTGAGACGACAAAACAAACGACAAACATCTAAAACATCTACAGAACAGACGGATTATGGTGGTTTCCATCCCTGAGCAAAAATTACATCCTGCAGACACAAAGAACACTAGTTACGTACCTGAGGCATGGCGGTGGACCAATCATTGAAGCCAGCCAGCCATCCACAGGCGTGCGTCGCTAACCAGTCCGTTGCTTTGTTTCCTGACCTGCTGATATGAGACACCTTGCTCTCCTCCCATTTCTGAAGTTTCTGTTTGCGTTGGCCGATGAAAAAAAGTAGAAGTTCAGTTCCAAGCATATTCGGCAAGTACAATAAATATTTCTCTCCTGTTTGATATTGTCATTGATATGCTTAATCTCTTGGGAAGTTTTGTTCGGAGAGTTGTTAATGAGGTCAATAGCTTGTTTATTAACTCCTCCCGGCCACAGCTTGCGGTAGCCCTGCTCTCAGAAAATTGATGCTGCTTTGTGAAAAAAAAAAAAGTTCGAATCTTTAGGAAAACAATTAGACCTATCGCTTTGTTATTGCTTTTGTTCATTTTTTTTTCTGAATATTGTTACAGCATCGTCGCTGAGACGCGGGCTTTGCTGAATGCTCTGAGTTATTGTAGAATACTTGGCCTTCATGTTAAGTTCATTGAGAGTGATATCTTTGTTCCGGTTAATGCTGTTAGTAATCGTCAATCTTGTCCCTGGCGTCTACTTCCATTTGTACGGGAAATCAGAGATCTGATGGAGTCTCTGACTGTGTTGCTCGATTGCTCATATATATCGAGAAGCAAATCTGGTGGCACACCGTCTCGCAAATCATGCACGCAACGAGCAAGTGAATGCCATCTTCGCCTCCTCTGCATCAGTTCCAACTCATGTAAGGCAGTGTGCTACGATGGACAGATTGGACATTCCATCTGTTAGAAATTTGTAGTGCTTGGATAAACTTTAGGGGCGATAATGATGTATTTGAATCAGAATTTTGGCGCGTCATGGAAGTGTGCAGGGGTGTGCCTCGGTGGCATTGTATTTGTTCTTGGGCAATAAAATTATCTTCCTAGATGTGGCGCGGTGGAGCAAGAATATGTCTCTTCTCCGGAGAGATGTCTGCTCTCTTGAGACTATCTAGTGAAGTTTTATTAGGAAAAAAAAGGTTCGAATCTAAATCCATGTTTTTACACGTAGACTGTTACGGTGCATTATCAATAGTTTGCCATTGATACTCTTTTTTAAGATTAGCACTTATAAGGTATTCCTCCGGAATTCTTATAAGAGAAATACTTATTACTAGATTAGTTGGGTTAAAACGTCTTGTTGAGCTGCCGTGCGGAACATCATAGGGTCACATGTGTAATGCGTGGGTCCCATCATATTTTTTCTTTCTCTTATTTATATATGTAGATCTACATTTTTAATACAAAAAGTTGTCTATCACTTTTAGTAGGTTAGTTGACTATTTATCACTCTTAATTTATTATTTGTTATTATTAACAAGATAAGATTGAGAAATAACTTTATTGAGAGTGACGTAAGATCATTTAATATTCTTGTTTGAGATGTATAGTTGTTTGTTTCTCTTAGTTGGTTATTTTTCATTATTAACGAGTTTAGGATGACAAATAACTCTATGGAAAATAATGTAATAACATTTAATATTCTTATTTGAGATGTATAATTATTTGTCCTCTTTAGTTGATTATTTGTCACTCTTAACTTGTTATTTGTCATTTTTAATAAGTTAAATGTGATATAACTTGATGGGTAACAATATAAGAGTACATACAATAATGCTTAAGAGTATTGAAAGTTCTTCTTGGGTGGGGCGCTCACACTTAACTACTATATGTGTGACTATGCAGCTACCATTTCTCTTCTTATAATGATCTAATGCTGGAGTCTGAAAGATAGTACAACTTTGAATATGCTTTCCCTCCAGAGTGCATCTGAGGCAGCAACAACCACCACTTTAGCCGTAGACGGATGCAATAGTTTCATTTATGGGGTCACTGATAGTGCATTTATAAATTTATCTTCTTAATCTAGTGGGATCACCTTTGGTAAAATGTAACATGTATAACAAAAATTTTAAAATCCAGTAAAATTATGTGACTCCAGTGATTTGTAAGTTGCATCCGTCCATGACTTTAGCATCCACCACTTGCGTTTCAGAATACATAATCACCTGAATGCCAACCTTTCCGGCCATCACTTTCAATACTCTACAATACCTTCTCCTCCCTACTCCCTTGCAGTGATGATAGAGAAGTTTCATTGAGCTGAGCTGGTTAGATGAGCACCTTCCAACTGATACGTGCTTGAACTGGTCTCCCCTGCACGAGATCTTGATAAGTTGAGCTTTCAGCCCCAAAGTTTCTACGGTGCTAAAAGCAGTGAAAGCACGAAATGCCCATAGGCAAACCACAAAAGCCTGCCTGAAGGTGACACTTCATGCCCAAAAGTCACTACTGTTCAAAGACTGGACGCTGCCCAAAGGCCAAGTCTTTTTTTTTTTTGACACGGAAATAAGGCTTCATGTCATTCAAAGGCCAAGTCATTACTCTCAAGTCACTCCATGGAAACCAACAATGCACACATTTGCACGAAAACTAACGACATTAGGTGTATAGAAAGACTTTGGCATTGAAAAGGAAACACGGCAAAACTTCGATGCCAAATATTAAAGAGAAACCTTTACTACTTCTTTGACCAGATAGTCTTGATTCGATTTGATTCGCATGGAATCAGATCGAATCGTATAAGATTATTATATCTATTATATATTATATATGTGTGTGTGTGTGTATTACCTATAGGGGAACACAGTTTCCTCTTCATATATATATATATATGTGTGTGTGTGTATTACCTATATATATATATATGTGTGTGTGTGTGTGTATTACCCATAGGGGAACAGGGTTTCCTCTTCATATCTCTTATAATTTGTTGTTTCATTTACTTAAGATATTACATGTAAATAAGGAAGTACCTCTTATTTGAATCCAATAAAAATATCAAAAAATATTCTCTTACAAAAAAAGTCAACTCTCCCATCAAAGAAGAAAATTGTGATTTCGATGATTTTAGTGAAATGTTAACTTTCTAATCTCTTATAATTTAGTTTATCTAAAAATTTGATAATTCAAATAAATTATATAGAATACTAAAAATCTAAAGTTCGATAAAAAAAGTCAAACGTGCATGTGACTTCTCCAAAGGAGCCACTCTCCTACTGAAAAAAGTAGTTGTGTTTTATTTGAGTTATCAAATTTTTAGATAGATCAAATTATGAGAGATTAAAAAGTTAACATTTTGCTAAAATCACCGAAATTGCAATTTTCTTCTTCGATGGGAGAGTTGACTTTTTTTGTAAGAGATATATTTTTTTTGATATTTTTATTGGATTCAAATGGGGGGTACTTTCTTATTTACATTCCATTTCATTTAAGTAAATATTTTACATGTAATATTTTAAGTAAATGAAACAAAAAATTATAACATTTACTTAAATGATGTGGAATGTAAATAAGGTATGAGTTCCATGTCATACCATGTGAATCCCTCAACCCATTCTCATACCTAACATACATATGTTACATATATGCATGTATATATATATATATATATATATATATATATATATATATATATATATATATATATATATATATATATATATATATATATATATATACATACATGCGAATCGGACCGAACTAGGCGAATTGGGTTTCCCCTGATCTGCTCCGATTCGCCCGAATCGGCCCTATCCGATTCGCCATGACAAATCATGTATAGAACTACTTTCTACCTGGCCGATTGGGTAGAAAAGTACACATAGTCTGCTCTGGCGTGACTTGATTGATCGATGCTTGGGCCCCACATGTGTTTGGTAGGTGTGGGGCTCGGGTGCTGACTAATCATGTCAACGTCCGAGTATGCCAATTCAGCCTTTCTATTCAATCGGCCGAGTATAAGACATTTCTCCAATTATTAAGGGTGATAAATTATAGATCTTAAATGGGTAATAAAATTAGCTGGCCAAATAAATGTTTACTACTTTTTTGAATGGATGGTGTTGCGTTGTTTGCCTGATGTCGGCTTGGATCGATGCGGCTAGAGCCTAGACATCCACGTCACCAACGAGTTTTCATCAAACCTGTGCTCGGAGAATGTTGATGATCAGATTTTCCCCATGTAATTTAAATGAATTACATATCTATTTTGGTGATTAACAAAACTAAGACAATGTGCATTTCTAACATATTTTCTATGAGATTTGAGCAAAGGAAATCTAACAAAGAAAAACAAGCTAAACTGGTAAGTATTCTTCATACTAGCAATTTAAAGTTCAGGGCATATAATTTTTCTAAGTACACATCGACTCTCTGTGAAGTGTAACGTTTTCAGTAGAGTCATAACAATTTCCTCACTTTCATAATGACTTTATGTGTTTTACCTATTTGGGTATTATAACGATTTCATAAGTATCTTATCAATTTCGAAATCACAACGATTCGCTAAGAGATCGCAACGATTCACTAAGAGATCGCAACGATTTGCCTCTCATAACGATTCGCTAAGAGATCGCAACGATTTGCCTCTCATAACGATTCGCTAAGAGATCGCAACGATTTGCCTCTAATAACGATTCGCTAAGAGATCGCAAAGATTTGCCTCTCATAACGATTCGATAAGTGTGCACATCGATTCCGAGCTCATAACGATTTGGTTATCGCATCGATTTCTTAAGTGAGAACAACGATTTGCTCTCACAACGATTTCGGTTTCACAATGACTCATTAAGTCTCATAACGATTCGATAAGTTACACAATGACTCAGTCACTGTAACAATTCATTAAGTTATATAACGACTTGGTCGCCGTAACGATTCGATACATTAAACAACGAATCGTTCACTATATCGACTCGATAAGTGAAACAACGATTTGCTCATAACGATTTGGTTATAACGACTTGTCTATAATGATTTGCTGATAGTATCATAACGATTTGTCTCTACAATGATTCGGTTATTAATGCATAACGATTTGTGTGTACATCGACTTGTTTATGAATGTATAACGATTCACATGAACAACGACTCATCCACACATCGGTTTCATAAGTTATGCTCATATCGATTTCATGGTCTATAACGACTTGATATTCAAACCTATTCTCAGATAGTTTGAAAAGTCAAAGTCTTCCCTTGCTTTTCTCTCACATCCATACATTTATTATGACTGATCATATCACTGCACTGCATGCAAACAATATCTTCTATTTCCATGCTTAGACTATAAACATCTTTTTAGAAGAACATAATGAAATTTCCATTTCGGTATAAAACCTTTCTTAACGTTGACTGACACCGAGAGACAGCTTAGTTGTCTATCGTTTAAGCTTTTAATGCGTGCAGGTCTCTGACAGCACATCTCGATACAACGTTGGACACAATAGAAGCCGAAGGATATCAAAGAGGATTCTCTCTCTTTGCGTGCATGGAAAGCTAACGACCGTTGACTGAAAGCTCTACAGTGCCATGCAGTCTAACGTAAACAAAAGCTTAGAGATAACAGACACTTCAACGTTCAATTTTCAAATGAAAGACATATATAGAAGACTGAAGCTCCAGAAATAGATAGAACACTTACGACAATCTTTTACAAGCTTTCTGCGAGCATCTGAAAGAGCGAAGCTTCACTCGCTTGTCTAGCTCTTAGCTCTCTGCATTCATTGTGTTAGCCTTGAGAGCTTCTGTGTACTGAGAGTGTTCCTCATCATAAAACTTTCCCTCTCAGTCGTTGCTTCAGATCGAGCGTTGGTCTTTAAGCTTGATCTAGGGGCGTATCATCCCTTGAATACATTCATGTGTACTTTCCCTTCGTGTTGAAGGAAGACCTGGTGGGTTCCAGGGTGTTTGTTTCCCTTCGTGTAGAAGGAAGACCTGGTGGGATCCAGGGTGTTGTAATTCCTCTTTGGGTTGTGAAGAGAGACCAGCTGCGGCTGGGTGTGTAAGTGTCCTTGAGGGGGACTGTACCCTTGGGTAGTGAAATCCTGAGTTATTGCTCAGAGACTGGACGTAGGACTCATGTGGAGAGGAGGTCCGAACCAGGATAAATTCCTTGTGTTGTGTGTTTGATTGCCTTGTGTTTGCTATCCTCTTTTTACTAACACTAACAGTCATCGAAGTGTGTTTTGTGTAAACGTTTTTGTGAACAGGGTTAGGTACTCAAATTTTAAGAATCCCATTCACCCCCCCTCTGGGCTTGCTAGCTGGGCAACAAGTGGTATCAGAGCTAGTCTCTTCGACAAAGAAGAAGATCCAACGATCTCAAAAGAAAAGATGAAATGGCAGCCCAAGGTCACTTCGAAGGTCAGTCAGTCAACAAGCCACCGTTGTTTGATGGTGACGACTATACTTATTGGAAAACAAGAATGGAGTTCTTCCTTTAAGGGCTCGATTATTAGATTTGGTCCATCGTAGAAGAAGGAGATCTCTTAGTAAAAAACGAAAAGGACAAGTGGATTGAAGATGACAAGAAGAAGATATCTTTAAACTGCAAAGCCAAGAGCATCCTGTGTTGTGCTCTTAGCAAGAAGGAGTTCAACAGGATCTCCTCCTGCAAATCCGCTATGGAAATGTGAGAAAAACTAAGGATTACATACGAAGGTACTGACAAGGTTAAAGAAACCAGGATAGATATTCTGGTAACCCAGTATGAAAGATTTCAGATGCAACCCAGTGAAACAATCACACAGATGTATAGCAAGTTCACTGACATCACTAATGGGTTAGCTAGTCTTGGTAAGACGTATCAGATGGGAGACATGGTGAGGAAAATACTCAGATCCCTACCTGCCTCTTGGACTCCAAATGTTACAGCAATAGAGGAGGCTAATGACTTGAATATAATGTCATTAGAGAAGCTCATTGGGTCCCTCATGGCCCACGAGATAAATATGGAAAGGTTGGGAGAATCCTCCAGCCGAAAGAAGCATTCCAACGCACTCAAGGCAGAAGAAGATGAATCAGAGGAAGAATCGTATAGCCAAGAGAGCATGAACAGCAGTGAAGATGAAGAAGCAATGTTGTCCAGAAGATTACAAAGAATATTAGCTAAGAAAAAGAAATATCAGTCCGGTAGAAGATACTTCAAGAAAGGGAAAGACTTCAAAAGGTCTGAAGTCAAAGATACAAAGAAAAATGAACCAATCTGCTACGAATGCAAGAAGCCAGGACATATCAAGGCAGAATGTCCGAAGCTCAAGAAAGCTGAATTCAGAAAGAAGGACAGTTCAAGAAAACCGAGAAGATTCAAGAAGAAAGCCATGGCAGCAGCTTGGGACAACAGCAGTGACTCAGACAGCGAGTCAAGCTCGAGCAATGAAGAAGAAGAAGAAGCCAACTTGGCATTCATGGCCAACATCGAAGACAAGGTAACTTCAGACTCATCTTTTTCTTCATGTAATGATTCAGATTCTGACAATTTGGAAGAAGCTTTTAATGAACTATACTGTAAATATAAAGAAGTATGTAAATCACTAAGAGTCAGTAAGAAAAACATCGCATGCCTAGAAAATACAAACTCAGACTTAAAGTCAGAAAATGAGCAAATGGAAAAACAAATTTCTGAGCTAAAAAGAAGAAATGATTTGTTATGTGAAGATCTGAAGAATAAAAATAAACAGATAGTTAAATTAGAAAAACAGGAAACTCCAGATGAACTTAAAAGGAAATTAACACTCTAATCGTAGAAAATAAAAAACTATTAAGCATGTTAGAAAAATTTACAAATGGTAAAACATCATTAATAATAAAAGGAGCTAGAAGATCAGGAAAGAAAAATATGGTGTAGGATACACACCTCCAAAAAATGAAGAAACAATAATACATCCTAAGACATATCCAACACCAAAGTTTGCAGTTGAACAAGACACAACATATAAATCAAAATTTAAATACATTCTGAATGAAAAGATAACTAGAATATCATGCTGTAGTCATTGCAACAAGTTAGGTCACATTAAAATGACATGCCCAACTAAACATAAAAAATGGGTAACTAAGAAGAAAATGGATGATACTAACCAATCAGGACCTAAAAGAACTTGGGTACCTAAAGCTTAGTGTCTTCATTGCAAGGAACCCTCGAGCATCTAAATGGTATTTGGATAGCGGATGCTCAAGGCACATGTCTGGAAACAGAAAATTATTCTCACATCTAGAAGCTGAAGAAGGCACAGTCACCTATAGAGACAATGGAAAAGGGACTGTGATAGGCAGTGGATCAGTAGGCAGCAAAGGCAAAACAATGATTGAAGATGTGTTATGCATCAAAGGACTGAAGCACAACCTTATCAGTATCAGCCAGCTATGCGACAAAGGACATCAAATCAGATTTCAAGAATCAAAGTGCAACATTATGAAGGATTAGGGTGTAAACGAACCGAGTCGAGCCGAGTTATGCCCTGTTCAAATTCGAACTCGTTTATATTTATCCAGCTCGAACTCGGCTCGAAACTCGCCGAGCTTCTCTAATTGCTGTTCGAACTCGGCTCGTTACAAATTTTTGAACTCGAACTCGACTCGTTGAACAACTCGTTTATGTAATCGAGCTTCATAACGAGTTCAAACTTTTAAAACTCGAACTCAACTCGTTTATATAATCGAGTTGAATATAGGAAAGAACTCGGAATAAATTTATTGTTAAATATTTAAATACTTGTTAATTTTTCAACCATACACTTTAAAAGACCTCATGATAGCCAAGAAGTCTTATTTTATTAGAAGGCCAAAAGGCCCAAACGCAAGGAATGTTGGTGGTGAAGGGAGCGGTTTATAGACTACCCAGTCCCGCCAAGGCTTTGGCACATCCGATATGGGACTAAACATGAAACTAGGCACTGAAGCAGGGTCCAACCTTGTGTAGTTGTGTGAGCGGGGTTGGCAGGGGTGGGCAGCCGGACATCGGAGAACGCCACAGCTAGCACTGCGATGGCATTTGGCATCGTCGGGAAGCATCGGGGAGCCAATGCACAGTGTCCGCCATCGGGAGGTAAGTTCCTAGGCCACGGTGTCCGCCGTCGGGGAGGAAGCTCCAAGGTCACCATCGCCGCCGCCGAAAGCTCCGTCCGGCATTGGCGGAGTGTCCAAGGCGGTCGCCGGCGACTCCGGGGACCGACGACCACGCCGCGCCGGGGCCCTGCACAGGCGCCCCATCCGGCATTGGCGGACTGTCTGCGCCATGCCGCCATCGCCGGGAGCTCCGTCCAGTACCGGCGAAGGGTCCGCCGTAATAGGCAAGGACTCCGGGGGGCCGATGGCGGCGCCCCTTGGCCGCGCAGCCCTGCTGAGTCCCACCTGCGCAGGGGCGTCGGGAGGAAGAAGATGAAGACCTTGTTGCCAACGAACCATCCTAAACCCCATTTTGTACATATGCCCTTTTTTATTGATTTTATTAAAATCTAATTATCTATATATACTTTATTTATATGATTTGTGTATGTAACCTCTAATATTTAGTCTTTTATATTTAAGTCCTCTTAAATATTACATACTTTAATAACAACTCTATAAAATAACAAGTGAACACTTATTTTAATAACAAATATTTAAATAAATAGTTAACAAGTATTTAAATGAATTTTAACGAGTACTTAATCGAACTCTTAATGAGTACTTAAACAAGTTGTTCGCGAGTCTAATCGAGTCGAGCTCACATGTGTTCATACTCAGCTCGTTTATGGACCGAGCTTTTTTTTTTGTTCAGACTCGACTCGTTTATCTAATAAACGAGTTGAATCGAGTTTTTATCGAGTCGAGTGTCGAGTTACTCGTCGAACGTATCAGCTCGTTTACACCTCTATGAAGGATGGTGCAGTTATCTTTGAAGCCAACAGAGAAAAGAACCTATACGTACTTTACCTAGAAGAACTAAAAGATCAGGATATCTGTCTGGCCGCAAGCAAAGAGCAGTCAACTGAACTGTGGCACAGAAGATTGGGCCACTGCAGTCTGGATGGCATGAGAAAGTTGATCAAGAGAAGCTTGGTAGAAGGCCTACCTAAAGTTAGCACAAGAATGGATGGTGTTTGTGGGCCATGTGCAAAAGGAAAGCATACCAAGTCATCCTTCAAGTCAAAGACTGTGGTAACAACCTCAAAACCCTTAGAAATTCTACATATAGATTTATTTGGGCCAATGAGAACCACAAGTCTTGGAGGAAAGAATTTTGGTTTTGTCATTGTAGACGACTTCTCCAGGTTTACATGGGTTTCTTTCCTAGAACACAAAGATGATACTTTTGACAGTTTTGTAAGCTTCAGCAAGAAGGTACAAAAGGATTAGAAGTATAGTATTATCAGTATTTGATCGGACCATGGAGGAGAATTCCAGAATGAGAGATTTGCTAAGTTTTGTGATGATCAAGGCATACAGCACAATTTTTCAGCACCAAGGACGCCTCAGCAAAATGGAGTTACTGAAAGAAAGAACAAAACTCTATTGGATATGGCAAGGACAATGCTGTCAGAATATGATCTGCCAAGGTATTTTTGGGCCGAAGCAGTCAATACAACATGTTATATAATCAACCGGCGATGATCATGCCAATTTTGAAGAAGACTTCATATGAATTGTACAAGCAAAAGAAACCGAAAATAAGCCACTTCAGGACATTTGGATGTCCATGCTTTATCCACAACAACGGTAAAAGGGATCTTGGTAAGTTAGATGCAAAATCAGATGAAGGTATCTTCATGGGGTATGCTTCTAAACCTAAAGGTTATAGAGTATTTAATAAACGAACCTTATTAATTGAGTAATCAGTATATATTATCTTTGATGAAACTAACCCTTCCTTGAGAAAGGAAGTCGATAGTGATATTGATGATACAGATGAATTGTCCAAGAAATTAAAGAAATCATCTATCGAGGACAAGGAAGATCCACCTTTAGAAGACCTGCAACAAAAGGATAAAACCCACAATAATCTTCCAAAAGAATGGAGACATAAGAAAGATCACCCACCAGAAAACATCATTGGTGATCCATCTGTTGGGGTAAGAACAAGAGGTAATGTAATTCCATGTAATTATTTAGCTTTTGTTTCGCAAATAGAGCCTAGGACAGTCAATGAAGCTCTCACTGATGAATCTTGGATTTTAGTCATGCAAGATGAACTGAATCAGTTCAAGAGAAACCATGTGTGGTCACTTGTTCCTAGACCATCAGATCATCCAGTGATTGGCACCAAATGGGTGTTCAGGAACAAATTGGATGAAGCTGGTGTGATCATAAGAAACAAAGTCAGACTGGTAGCTCAAGGCTATTCTCAAGAGGAAGGCATAGATTTCGATGAAACCTATGCACCAGTAGCTAAACTTGAGGTTATTAGAATCTTACTTGCATATGCATCCGCATTAGATTTAAAATTATTTCAAATGGATGTTAAATCAGCTTTTCTAAATAGTTACATAAAGGAGGAAGTTTATGTAGAACAACCTCCAGGTTTTGATGACATCGATTTCCCAAATCATGTATTTAAATTGCACAAAGCATTATATGGTTTGAAACAAGCACTAAGAGCATGGTACGAACGTTTAAGTACATTTTTATTGAACCATAGTTTCATTAGAGGTCAAGTAGATAGTACATTATTTGTTAAGTCTAAAGTCAAACATATCTTACTTGTTCAAATATATGTTGATGATATAATATTTGGTTCTACTGATGAATCTCTTTGCAAGTATTTTGAAAAGCTTATGCAGGGAGAATTCGAGATGAGCATGATGAGGGAGCTTAACTACTTCCTTGGATTGCAAATCAAACAAGGAAAAGAAGACACCCACATCTGTCAAGCCAAGTACACTAAGGAATTGTTAAAGAAGTTTGGATTCGAAAATGCCAAGCCACTGTCAACACCCATGAGCACATCAACAAGGTTAGACAGTGACAAGAAAGGTAAGAATGTAGACCAAAAGATTTACAAAGGTATGATAGGATCCTTACTTTACTTAACTGCCAATAGACTTGATATACTGTTTAGCGTATGCATGTGTGCTAGGTATCAGACAGACCCTAAAGAATCCCATTTAATTAGTGTCAAAAGAGTTTTTAGATATTTAGCAAAAACCCATGATTTAGGTTTATGGTATCCAAAGTCATGTGAAATCAACTTAGTAGGTTATTCTGATGCTGACTACGCTGGATGCAAGGTAGATAGGAAAAGCACTAGTGGATGTTGTCAATTTCTTGCAGGATGTCTAATCTCGTGGTCCTCAAAGAAACAAAATTCAGTGGCACTGTCTACAGCTGAAGATGAGTACGTGGCTGCTGGAAGTTGCTGTACACAACTCCTGTAGATTAAGCAACAACATGAGGATTATGGACTCCAGATCAAGACAATTCCACTATTGTGCGACAACACAAGTGCGATAAATCTAACCAAGAATCCAGTACAACACTCAAGAACTAAACACATTGAGGTTAGATATCATTTCATTCGTGATCATGTAGCAAATGATAACATAGATACTTCTTTCATTGATACTAATAATCAGTTAGCAGATATCTTCACAAAGGCCTTACCTGAAGAGAGATTTACATCTCTTCGAAGTTCTTGAGTGTTGTACTGGATTCTTGGTTAGATTTATCGCACTTGTGTTGTCGCACAATAGTGGAATTGTCTTGATCTGGAGTCCATAATCCTCATGTTGTTGCTTAATCTACAGGAGTTGTGTACAGCAACTTCCAGCAGCCACGTACTCATCTTCAGCTGTAGACAGTGCCACTGAATTTTGTTTCTTTGAGGACCACGAGATTAGACATCCTGCAAGAAATTGACAACATCCACTAGTGCTTTTCCTATCTACCTTGCATCCAGCGTAGTCAGCATCAGAATAACCTACTAAGTTGATTTCACATGACTTTGGATACCATAAACCTAAATCATGGGTTTTTGCTAAATATCTAAAAACTCTTTTGACACTAATTAAATGGGATTCTTTAGGGTCTGTCTGATACCTAGCACACATGCATACGCTAAACAGTATATCAAGTCTATTGGCAGTTAAGTAAAGTAAGGATCCTATCATACCTTTGTAAATCTTTTGGTCTACATTCTTACCTTTCTTGTCACTGTCTAACCTTGTTGATGTGCTCATGGGTGACCTCCCGTCGTGAGCTTTTCTAATCGCTTCTTGATCAAGGGGACAGCTTAAGTCTACCTTGGATCGTCGGGGGTGACTTCAATTGCGTCACCAGTGGCTCTGAGAAGAAGGGTGGTGCTTTGGCTCATCCTACTGCTATGCTCGACTTCAACTCTTTCATTTCTGCCGCGGGTCTTCTGGATGCGGGTTTCGTGGGTCAGCCTTTTACCTGGTCCAACAATAGGGTTGGGCATGCCTCTGTCAAAGCCAGACTGGATCGGATTTTAGTTAACTCCCTTTGGAACACTTCTTTTCCAGGCTTGTGTGTTAAACACCTGCCGAGGGGTCCCTCGGATCACGCTCCTCTTCTTCTTAATTTTATTCCTTACAACTCCAAGGCTTCCAGATTTATTTTCCAGAAGATGTGAACGACGCACGAGACCTTTCTTCAGTGTATTCGTGATGCTTGGACCAGTACTAATGTTGCCACCCCTAATCCGTTTGTTGCCCTGCAAACTAAGCTCAAAGCTACTAAGATCATGTTGAAAACCTGGAATAAGATTATTTTTGGGAATATTGAGGACAATGTTCGTTCAGCTGAGGACCTTGTAGCTGCCAAACAACTATCTTTTGATGATGAACCATCTACTGCAAACAGGGAGGGTCTTAATGCTGCTAATGCTAAACTCAGGCGGGCTCTTATGTGTCAGGAAATTTTTTGGGCCCAGAAAGCTAGGGTGCAATGGATCAATGATGGTGATAAAAACACATCCTTTTACCATGCGGTGGTTCAGGGAAATAGATCTCGGAATTACATTAATCGCCTCAAAATTGATGATGTTTGGTGTGATGACCAAATCGCCTTGTCTGTGGAGGCGGAGAAGTTTTTCTCTCAGCTTCTCACTTCCGAAGCGCATGATATTGATGATTATATGCTTCAGTTTATTCCTAATCTTATTCATAAGAACCAGAATGACCTCCTTACTTCTATTCCTACTGATGATGAGGTGAAGATGGCGGTCTGGGCAATGAATGGTGATGGAGCCCCTGGTCCGGATGGGTTCTCTGGATGTTTCTTTCAAACCTGCTGGGAAATCATTTCGGTGGATGTTATTGCTGCTGTTCGCGGCTTTTTCATGGGCTTCCCCCTTCCTCGGGGTGTGTCTTCGACTCTCATCGCTATTATCCCCAAGGTCCAGTATCCTTCTTCCTATGGAGATTTCAGACCGATCAGCTTATGCAATTTCTGCTTTAAAATCATTTCTAAGATCATCTGCTCCCGCCTCTCGGACATCCTTCCCCTTATCATCTCTGAGGAGCAAGGTGCGTTTGTGAAAGGCAGAAATATTGTGGATAATATTGCTCTTTCTAATCAGCTTATTCAGGATCTTGGAAGGAAAGTCCGGGGTCACAATGTCATCCTTAAACTTGATATGATGAAGGCCTATGATAGAGTTGAATGGGACTTCCTGTTCGCGGTGCTCAGGCAGTTTGGTTTCTCCAATCAGTTTATATCTCTTATTGGCATGCTAATATCTAATTGTTGGTTCTCAGTTATGTTCAATGGCTCTTCTGTTGGGTATTTCAAATCCTCTAGAGGTTTACGCCAGGGAGATCCTCTTGCTCCTGCCCTCTTCATCATTATGGAAGAGGCGCTCAGTAGGGGTCTGAAGCACATCTCTTATTCTTCTCTTCTTCCTTATGCTGGGCCTAGGAGATGCCCTACAGTTTCCCACCTGCTTTTTGCGGATGACACGCTTATCTTCTGCAATGGCCAGAGTTCTAACATTCAGAAGCTTCTTAATTTTCTGCGCAGATATCAGAATTCTTCGGGGCAAAACTTAATAACCAGAAGAGCACCTACCTTATCTCTCCAAAAGCCCCCTCTTATTTGGACAGGAAATTATCCATCATTACGGGTTTTCACCAGCAGGTGGGCGCTCTGCGCTACCTTGGCGTTCCCATTAGAGTGGGAAGAGTTAAAGTGGCTGATTTCAAATTTCTCATGGATAAGATTAATGCCAGGATGACTTCCTGGAAGTCTAAGTTCCTTTCCCAGGCTGGCAGGGCAACCCTCATTAAATCGGTTTTATCTTCTTTTCCTATATATTTAGCTACCGCTGTTTCTATTCCAAAGTCTGTGATTAACTACATTGAAAGGTCTTGTTTTTTTTTGGAATGGTTCGGAAGGTACCCATCGGAAGCATTGGATCTCTTGGGATGTCATCCACCACCCTATATCTGAAGGAGGTCTTGATATTAAAAATATGCGGCACATTCAGCTTGCTCTGGCTACAAAGCAAATTTGGAACATTTACAATGGTGATTCAATGTGGGCTTCTTACGCTCGGATCAGATTTCAGGTTAAGGATGGAGCGCCCTTCAGGCATTCCTTTCCCCGTGGTATGTCCAAGGCGGTCTTCAACTTAGCTCACCAGGCAGTTCGGACTCATTCTAGATGGATTGTTGGAGATGGCAGAACTGTCGACTTTCTAAGAGATGTTTGGCTTGGTCAGGACCTTCTTGAGACTATTTTGACCAGCCCTTACCATGGTCCTAGTCTCACTGTTCGTGAGGTTATTCTTGATGATCACCATCCCATTCGGAGTCTTATCGCCTGCCCATCCATCCTTGATGACATCCAGCTCTCTGATCACTTGGACCGCTGTGTGTGGACTGGCTCTCTAGGTGGCGCCTTTACAACCTCTTCTGCGTACATGAATTTTTCTTTCCATGGTTTGATTAGAAAGCCTATGATTCGCCTATGGCACCATTCCTTCTACCACCGGGCTTCCCTTTTCTGCTGGAGATTGCTTTATCGTGCTGTGCCTGTGGACTCCAGGATCGTGGACCAGGGTATTGCTCTACCCTCTCGTTGCTCTTGTTGTTCTAACCATAATTCTGAAGATTTAAATCACTTATTCATCTCAAGTGAGTTGGCCACTGATCTGTGGAATTGGGCGGCTCCCATGCTTGAGGTTAACTTATCTTCTCATGATAATATCACTGCTCGCCTGTGGCACTTGGTGAAGTTTTGCAATATGTCCACCCCGCATGGCTATGTATCGCTCTATGTGTCCATGTTGGTTATCTGGGAAATTGGCGCTCTCGCTGTAGCATGCGATTTGAAGGGAAACGGCGTCCCATCCAGAGTATTGTTCACAATATACGCTTCATGGTTTCTACCGCCCTTGCCTCAGTGACTTTTAATCATTATGCACCTGGTAGATGCAGTGCTGATCTTTGTTCCCTTGGATTCTACCCCCTTATCAAAAATAGATCTTTCAAGCTTGTTAGATGGATTCCTCCTGACTCTGGTTTGGTTCTGAATGTGGATGGTGCTAGCAAGGGGAATCCGGGTCACTGCGGTGGTGGAGGATGCATCAGAGACAGCTCGGGCTCTCTCATTCTGGCTTTTTCTCATTACTATGGTTTTGGTGGTAGTCTGGTTGCTGAGGTGCGGGCATTGTGTGATGGTATTCGGCTCGCCACTGAATATGATCTCCCTTTATCTCATATCCAGTCTGACTCGGCCTCCCTTGTTGCTTCTTTGAAATCTGGTAGCTCTCCTGCTTGGGACTGTATGCGCTGGTGGACAGAAGCTCACAAGTACATTCGCTCCTCAAGTGTTCAGATGGTTCATGTGTATAGAGAAACTAACCAAGTGGCCGATGCCTTGGCCAACTTGGGCTGCAAATCCCTTAGGAATATTATTTTCTCTTCCCCTACATCTTTGCCTCGTGAGTGTAAAGGTCCTCTTACCATGGACCGGTCTGGTCTTCCTTCTATCAGAATTGTTTAGCTGGGGTATGCCCCTTAGCCATTGTATTGTCCTTTATTAATAATTTTGGCCCAGGTGGTTCGCACTGGTGGAGTGGGAACACTCTACTCCTCTGGAGTATGGTGCACTCTCCTAGTCGCTGTCCCTGAGGACCTTTTATAAAAAAAAAAAAAAAGGGAACTAGGCATGTGCAAATTGTGAAAGATTTATCTGTATGAAAACTGAAATATTAATTTTCAGAATATCAATTACTTTTTCTCCCTGAATTTAAGCAAAATTCCACAAATATTGCTTGGTTGTTAATATCCTTGACGGTTCGTTATTTTATAAGGTTTTATTTCTCTCGAACTAGTCAGTTTGTTGTTTTCTGTCTTTATGGCGCCTCAGATTTCGAAAAGTCACTTTATCCTTAATTCTTATATCCCGAAATCTGTGTGGCAACGATTCACATACCACCTTCATCTCCCTCTATCTGCCTGAGGCGATACCCTATCGACTCCGGCATCGACTCTCTGAGATTTCAAGCTTCCAACTCCTTCCCGCGAGAAATTTCTTGAGGGTTTCTGCTTCACCTCTCCTTCCAATCATCCAGAAACTTTCCCCATTCAATTCCATGGCCTCTTCTGGTGTTTCCGGCAGCGTCGGGGGCTACGGAGCTGAGTTTCTCACTGCAGAGCAGCAAGAAGATTTACTTCAGTAAAGACGAAGCTTTGTAGAAATAAGGCTGTAGACGTTGCAGATTTGCAGAAGAATGGAATGGACAGTGTAGTTGCAGCAATGGAAAAGATGAAGTGGTCAAAGATAACAACTCTATCAGAGGTAAGTTACCCAGATCTCGTCAAAGCTTTCTATGTGTGCCTGAAGATTGAGGATGACGGGTCCTTGACATCATATGTCAAAGGAACCTAGATTAGAATCTCATATGCTCTTTTGGAGTCTCTATTTGGAGTTTGCACCACCGGTCACAGTGGGGTTCACACTGTGGACACCCAGGCTAAAGGATTAGGGATTATTGGTCCCGAGTTTAAGCTTAAGGATGGGAAGTTGGATATCAACCAGATGAATGCCTTCAACCGCCTCCTGCACTTTATAGTTTGTCAGATTCTAGTCCCCAGAAGTGCCACTTTCTCAACTTGTACCAAGGCAGATTCAGATATGATGTTCTGGACCATCCAGAACCAAGAAATAAACATGGCATAAGTTATTTTGGAAAGGATGAAGTTTGCATCTGCTTAGATTTGGGACAAAAATAATAAATAAATGTGTCCCTTCCATATGCTCACCTGCTCACCAAGGTTGTTCAACATTTTGGTATTAATTTGTCTGGAGCAGTGCTAGAGAAGATGGGGCAGGCAATCCGCAGTAGAAATTTGAAGAAGAGCGGATTCTCTCTGGTTAATGGTATATGGACCAAGACTTCAGTGGCTGAGAGTGAAGCCATCATCGGCGAAGCCCAAGAGGTCCAGCAAGCAGTAGCAACAACAACAGTTCATGAAGAGGCAATTGAGCAAGTAGATACCAGGGTAGAAGCATCAGCACCAGCAGAAGAAGCAGCAGGCAGCAGAATAGAGGATATTCCTCCTGAGCACCTTGAACCTGTCGAGCAATTGCAAGTGATTGTCCCTTGAACTTCTATGGTAGGGTCAGTCCTCAGAAGAGTGCTAGACTCCATTCCAAGCACTCAAAGTGTGCCAGAGGTTGCTCCTGAAGAAGAAGTTGTGGCATCAAGCCACACTGCAGATGTGGTGATGGAGGAAGCTCCCATTCAGGGGAGCAGTAGATTGTGATTGAAGATGTGCAAGGAGTAACCACTCCTATTCAAGAAGAGCAAGTTGTTGAAGAGCAAGCAGCTTCTCAGGGGGAGCACACATCTAATGTCCCCAATGTTGATCAGTTCAGAGAAGACATTGTGGAAAGTGCCTCAGATGACAGTGATGACTCCGTGGAGCCCGTTGCAAGGGCAAGAGAAGTAAAGGAAAAGAAGTGGCTCAGGAAACTCCTCTCCTTACCTGGCGGCCACATCAGAAGAAGAAGAAGCTGAAGATAAATATGAAGCATGTTATCAAAAGACTGGATGAGCAAGACAAAATTCTATGCTCAATGCAATCGGATATCCAGCCAATCTTTCTTAGCCAGAGTTCAGCAGCCAAGGAGATTGGAGCCTTGACCTCTGAGATACAATCTTTGAAAAATGATTTTGGAATGGTCAAGCAAGTTTTTAGATGGATGAGAAGTGAGTTTGGCAATATCAAAAAGCTTGTGACTAAAATTTCTGCCCCTCATACTCCTTCTGGGCCATCAGGGCCACCTCCAGAAAAGCCAGCAGGGCCATCCGGGCCAATTGCAGAAAAGTCAGCAGGGCCATCAGGGCCATCTGAGAATGTGGTTGGGCCAATAGGGCCAGTGGATCCAAGAGTAGAAGAGCCTATTGCAGCTCCAGAAGCCCTTGCGTCTTCATCTCTTGCAACACCAGCCCCTTCTTCACCACCTTCTTCCTCCACAGCACCTCCAGCACCCATCACCTTCAAATAGCCTATGCCTCGCACCATCTCTTCTCCCACTCCCTTTCCCTCTCAATCCATTTCATCACCTACCACCTCCTCTTCCATTTTTCTTCCTCCTCCTATCATTGAAGATCCTCCAGCCTCATCATCAGCTGGACCTTCATCTTCATCTGGTCCTCCATCTTCTGAACCATCCACCCTTCCTACTCATACTAGTTCATCATTCCTTCATCCTCAACCTCCTCCTTCCTTTATTGCTTTTATTCCTGAAAATGCACAACTTGCTAGTGCATTTTCCAATAAATTTGAGGATGAACTTGAGCTCAAAACTCTCACCTTAATCTTAGCACTTGCCAATCATGTCCACAAGACTAATTCTCCTAGTCTTGTCTCTAAAAAGGGGAAAATTTCCACCTCTCTTGCTTTTCCTTCTGAACCAAAATTTCCTCCTCTTTGGTTTTCCCTCACTGTTGAAAATAAGAGGAAACCAATCAATAAAGAATATCTCCAGAAATGCATTCTTGCCACCCTTTGTGGACTTCCTCATCTCAATCTCACTAATCATCTTCATGTTGTTCTTCCCTATTGTCATATCTCTAAAGCCGATCAGTCCAAAATTTCCCAAATGGCTGAGTGCAAGACTGAAGAACAATGGGCTAAGGTGCATAAGGCTCTCTACAGAAAATTTTTGCTTGTAAAGTCAGATTAGTTTCCACCCAGGGATCATCCCCTTACCTTATCTGAATGGTTTGTGATCCATCATCAAGCCATCTGGGGACCCACTATTCTCACAGAAGTAAGACTCACTCGATACTTTCAGCTTTTCAATGACTATCGATATCTCCACAAGCTACCTGAAGTTCAGTTGGGTCAGTTTCAGGGAGCCATCTCTTTGGTCAAGATTGAGAATCTTGTCAATCGCTCCTTCCAGGTAGATTTGGCAACTTGAAAATACCAGAAATAGTCGTTCTTCCCAAGTTGCATTCTTTGGTGATGGACTCCTCAGTTGGTCCAATCATTTTTGAAAGATTTGCTCGAGTTATGGGAAGAATCTCTGCTCAGCACGGCCGCCTCCCCTCCTTCTCTCGTTTCCTTTATAGAGAATTCCATCAGGGGCGCATATCATCTGAAGTTCTTGCCCCTCTACTTTCTGAGTGTGAAAGGCTTTCTCCGAGCGATTGGGTAAAGCACTATAATCAGTTTGCCCTTCAACTGGAATCAACAAATAGCTCCTTGTTCAAAGAAGGAAAACCTACTCTTACAGCTGAAGCCTTTTTGGACATGAACTCTATCAATTTAGTTCAGGACCCTTACCTTCAGTGGGTCGAGCGCTACAAGTATTTATCTCCTTGAAGAAGGAAATGAAGGTCAATAACATCTTCTATCCTGTCTCCATTGACCAATTACTTCAGCGTGCCAATTTTGGAAAGAGCAGTTATTTCAGATTCACTCTTGATAAGGATCAGTATGCGCTCTTCTTAGAAGATCAGAGGCAGCTATACATCAAGCGTTTGATTCTTGACATTGGTGCATCTTATTCCATAGAACCTGGCATTTTCTACAATTTTTTGAAGACCATGAGATTAAGGCTTGGGAAATTATTTTCCGGTTTGCCTCTCTTCTCTCTCCTGCTATCTATCTTCCTGTACCTCCTCAACATCATTGAACTCATTCTCTTGTTTTCTCATTATCTTTTCTCTCTTTCTTTGTCTCAGTGTTTTATCTTTTTGCTTAATGACAAAAGGGGGAGAAATATAGCATTTCTAAAATACATCTCTAATCATAATTCCGCAATTGTTACTTAGTTTGATTTCAGAATATCTCTGAGTATTACTATGTTTTGTCATCACCAAAAAGGGGGAGATTGATGATCAGATTTTTCCCATGTAATTTAAATGAATTACATATCTATTTTGGTGATTAACAAAACTAAGACAATGTGCATTTCTAACATATTTTCTATGAGATTTAAGCACAGGAAATCTAACAAAGAAAAACAAGCTAAACTGATAAGTATTCTTCATACTTATTCTTCATACTAGCAATTTAAATTTCACGGCATATAAATTTCTAAGTACACATTGACTCTCTGTGAAGTGTAACGATTTCCTCACTTTCATAACGATTTCCTCACTTTCATAACGACTTTATGTGTTTTACCTATTTGGGTATTATAACGATTTCATAAGTATCTTATCAATTTCAGAATCACAACGATTCGCTAAGAGATCGCAACGATTCACTAAGAGATTGCAACGATTTGCCTCTCATAACGATTCGCTAAGAGATCGCAACGATTTGCCTCTCATAACGATTCGCTAAGAGATCGCAACGATTTCCCTCTCATAACGATTCGTTAAGAGATCGCAACGATTTGCCTCTCATAACGATTCGCTAAGAGATCGCAACGAGTTGCCTTATAACAATTCGCTAAGAGATCGCAACGATTTGCTCTCAGAACGATTCGATAAGTGTGCACATCGATTCCGAGCTCATAACGATTTGGTTATCGCATTGATTTCTTAAGTGAGAACAACGATTTGCTCTCACAATGATTTCGGTTTCACAACGACTCATTAAGTCTCATAACGATTCGATAAGTTACACAACGACTCAGTCACTGTAACGATTCATTAAGTTACATAACGACTTGGTCGCCGTAACGATTCGATACATTAAACAACGAATCGTTCACTATATCGACTCGATAAGTGAAACAACGATTTGCTCATAACGATTTGGTTATAACGATTTGGTTATAACGACTTGTCCATAACGATTTGCTGATAGTATCATAACGATTTGTCTCTATAATGATTCGGTTATTAATGCATAACGATTTGTGTGTACATCAACTTGTTTATAAATGTATAACGATTCACATGAACAACGACTCATCCACACATCGGTTTCATAAGTTATGCTCATATCTATTTCATGGTCTATAACGACTTGATATTCAAACATATTCTCAAATAGTTTGAAAAGTCAAAGTCTTCCTTGCTTTTCTCTCACATCCATGCATTTATTATGACTGATCATATCACTGCACTGCATGCAAACGATATCTTCTATTTCCATGCTTATACTGTAAACATTTTTTTAAAAGAACAGAATGAAATTTCCATTTCGGTATAAAACCTTTCTTAACGTTGACTGACACCGAGAGACAGCTTAGCTGTCTATCGTTTAAGCTTTTAATGCGTGCAGGTCTCTGACAGCACATCTCGATACAACATTGGACACAATAGAAGCTGAAGGATATCAAAGAGGATTATCTCTCTTTGCGTGCATGGAAAGCTAACGACCGTTGACTGAAAGCTCTAACAGTGCCATGCAGTCTAACGTAAACAAAAGCTTAGAGATAACAGACACTTCAACGTTCAATTTTCAAATGAAAGGCATATATAGAAGACTGAAGCTCCAGAAACAAATAGAACACTTACGACAATTGTGTACAAGCTTTCTGTGAGTATTTGAAAGAGCGAAGCTTCCCTCCTTTGCTTGTCTAGCTCTTAGCTCTCTGCATTCATTGTGTTAGCCTTGAGAGCTTCTGTGTACTGAGAGTGTTCCTCATCGTAAAACTTTCCCTCTCAGTCGTTGCTTCAGATCGAGCGTTGGTCTTTAAGCTTGATCTAGGGGCATATCATCTCTTGAATACATTCCTGTGTACTTTCCCTTCGTGTTGAAGGAAGACTTGGTGGGTTCCAGGGTGTTTGTTTCCCTTCGTGTAGAAGGAAGACCTGGTGGGATCCAGGGTGTTGTAATTCCTCTTCGGGTTGTGAATGGAAGACCAGCTACGACTGGGTGTGTAAGTGTCCTTGAGGGGGACTGTACCCTTGGGTAGTGAAATCCTGAGTTGTTGCTCAGGGACTGGACGTAGGACTCCTGTGGAGAGGAGGTTCGAACCAGGATAAATTCCTTGTGTCATGTGTTTGATTGCCTTGTGTTTGCTATCCTCTTTTACTAACACTAACAGTCATCGAAGTGTGTTTTGTGTAAACATTTTTGTGACCAGGGTTAGGTACTCAAATTTTAAGAATCCCATTCATCCCCCCTCTGGGCTTGCTAGCTAGGCAACAACTGTAAGACCATCTAGAGGCTTTAGTGAAAAGACACTTCGATGCTCAAGTCAATAGATGGCCGAAAAGAGTGGCAGGGTGTGGGGAGTCATGTGTGTACTTGTGAGCGTCAAACGTACCCCTATATATAGGAGCCCAAATTCGTTCCTCCATCGGAGGAGAGATCTCTCAAGTTGGAATCCCACTTAAATTATGAGGAGGATCTCCAATTCTTTCAAGGAAACTCCACAAAATTGCAACTAGCTCACCTACTCCTAATTAGACATGAAAATCTCCATGTCACAAAATCAAGCCCTCTGTCTCTTGGAAATATCTTTCCAGATGTTAGAGAGGAGACCCCAAGGAGTTTTGTGCATGCATCCCAAGGAGAAGAAGCCTCTCACCCCCTCTCTTCTTCACCCTCTTCCCGAAGGCGACCTGCAAGCAACTCTATATTGCAGCTTGGCATAGATAAGGTAATACTTGTCCAAATCTTGCAAATTGGGTATCAATAGAAAGATCTTAAAGTCTACTTTATTATGATTCTATTTTGCCCAATTTTTAGGCTATGTTTCGTGAGTATTAGGCAGTTGTTGATCAACTTGCAATTCTAAGGCTCCTGACAAAAACAATTTGATCTCTTCACCCAAAAGTAGGTTATCTCTGGGCCAAATCTTAATTAAATGTACCCATGCATGAATCAACATGTTCAGATCAAGATAAAATTATTTTTCCAATTTATTATAAATGTTTTGATTTTATTATATTTTCACATTCCCTTGCTATCTGTCACATCGAAATCAAAACCCTGGTCTCTCTTGTGAATTTCATATCTCTGGTTACAATCCATTTCAAAATTTGAAAATTTTACTATAACTTCTAATGTGAGTCTACTTTCACAGATCTCTCAATTTCATGGCCTTTGTAGAGAGTTCTACCCTTAACAAGTCGACTGTGCCAGTTGCACGCGATCTATCTCATGGCATGACCCTTATATCTCTCATATGAGTGATCATTTCTATCGCTTTCAAGTTGTTGGATGTTCCTCCATGAGTCTAGTTTCCATAGGTACTTTTTCCCCCAATTATAATGAAGTATTTAGAGGGTATTGGATCAAACAAGTCAACTTTGTCAGTTGCACACAGTCTGTCTCATGGCATTACTTACGAGGCACATAGCTCTTATATGGGTGCTCTTTTCTGTCAATTTCAACTTGCTGGGTGTTCTTGTTTGAGTCTAGTTTCCAAATATATCCCCCCCCCCCCCACCCCAATTGTTATGAAGTATTTAGAGAGTATTAGAGCAAACAAGTTGACTACATCAGTCTGCATGTAGTCTATCTTCCAGAACAACTAATTTTGATATTTTTATGCATTAATTAACCCACATAAAAGTTCAATTATTTCAATATGATTATAATTATTCTTAAGTGCTTGATCATGTTATCTACCTGTCAATTATATCTCTTACCAGATTATCATGTCTTTCTAAAATTGAAACATGCAACTTGCAAAAATTGTACATGAATGAGTTATTTCTTATTTTGAACTTCTATTTTTGTACTTGCCTATTTTGAAGTTTCCATGCTTATTCTAGATCGAAATCGGATTGCAAAGACACTCACACATGTACACGAGAGTTACTCGTGACGCGACATGTGTTTACACACTTGCACTATACCCAACCCTTTCTTGGCTTGGATGAACTCTCTGTCGGATATTTCTTCTACCGGACTAAGGATTCCAAGGCCTCGGTAGGTCTCCTATGACCGCGGATTTTCACATGGCTGACGAACAAGTTGTACCATGAAGTGCCCCGAAGATAGTGTACACATCCTTCTCTTCTCTTGTCTTTCTAAGCAAGCCATGATCTTTACACACGAACCAAGCTATTAACAGATTATCAAACACAACTAAATTATGCTTGATTACTCTCTTGATTATTGTGATCTTGAATCCTTACCGTTAACATGATAGTATTGAACTTTCTTGACTAGTCCATCCTTTTTGACACACCTTCTTGTGATACATTCTCGAAGTACATTCTAATGATATGAATAAGATTGGAGTCATGAATTCAAAATACGTTCTTGTTACCCATGAGTTGACGGGCTCATTGGGACATATGCCAGTATTGCACAATACAAACCTGACTGTGGGTCTATATCTAGTCCTAGAGATTCTAGCAAAATCGTGTTGCCTATGGGTGTGATTGTCAGATTTGCTCCCGACAAAGCCGTGTTATCCCAAGGTGTTGATTGCCCAGTTTTCCAAAGATGTTTGTTACCATAGGTGTTGATTGCTAGGCTGATTCCTTAGCAAAATCGTATTGCCTGGTATGGTGCGAAATCATGATTGGTGCTTGGCATGGCACGTACTTGTTACATGTGATACGATTACTTGACTTGACTTGTTACTCGCTACTGTGTGCTGGTCCTAAGCCCGAGTGGTAGAGGGGCGTACTTGCACGAGGCACCAGTAGACCCTACGTGATATGAAAAGTACATTCTTCTAGAGTGCCTAGAGTAGGTTACTCAAAATGCTTGCTAGTGAATTGTCCTACGTGCTTGTACTTTTCAGTACTTTCTTGATATGTTGAAAGATACTTTAGTGGCATTCTTACGTGTAGAGAACTTTCTTGTACAATCCCGATTGTTCCCTCTCCAGTGATACTGACGCGAGAGTTATCCTGACTTTCTTGCTCTATTGACCATGCTACTTTGAAGTGTGAATATTTCCTTATACATGCGACGTACTTTCTAGCTTGACAATTTTTCATACTTGATCGTCCTGCTCACATGATAACCCGAATTGATAGGACGTCTCTTGATCACATTGCTAGTCATATTTTCTTACCAACTATTACTTGCATATTTTGTTCATGGTGTACAACTTGAAATTTATTAATTACTTATATTTTCCCATGACAATGTAAATCCTACTGGGCGAGTGCGCTAATACCTGCTTCCTTCAACATTTTCAGGTAGTGAAGGTAAAGCTAAATGATGGGACTTGTGCGCAGAGCGTGGAGTACACTTAGAGAGTCATTCTTAATTCTAGTTATTATATGAGAATGGTCATTATTGTAATTGATAGAAAAATAAGATTAGGAATGAGCGCTTCTGTGAGGATTTGGGGATAGCTCCGATTGATAGAAAATGAGAGAAAATAGACTTAGGTGGTTTGAACACGTGCTGTCGCCCTAACTCGGCGCTGGTTAAAAGATGTGACCAAATTTTAGTGGATGCTAGTAAAAGAGCTAGGGGAAGGCCTAAAATGAGATGGTGCAATGTTATTAGGAAGGACTTGGACTTCTTGAGTTTAAACACGACTATAGCACTTGATAGAAATCTTTGGCGGAAAAGGGTTCATGTAGCCGACCCTAAATAATGGGATATGGCTCTGATGATGATGATGATGATATGAGAATGGTCATTATTGTAATTTTTCCCTTTTTATTGAGAGATAGATAGATTGGTGAGCAATGAGTGTTTCTTTTGACATTGGAGATTGTAATATTTATTTTGATAAATAAAGAAAGAAAATTTGATTATTCCATTATAGGCCCTACTTGTAGTAGCTTTTTGTTTATAACTTCTGAATGATTGCTTGTTCGTCACGTCTCCCGATTCATTCCGCTGCTAAAAATTGGGGTTGTGACACCAAAACTCTCATATTTGAGGCAAATATACACTGATCCAAAACCCAATCCGAAAAGCCCCTTCTCGACTTCCTTTTGCCCCACCCCCCCGTTTCGAGTCCTATACAAGACCTAGCTTTCTTGAAGTTGTTATGTAGACTGCGGCGGCGGTGTCCCCGAAAGCTAAGGAGGTGGAGTTCGTCAAGTGCGGTGACCTCCTCAACAAGTGGCTCCAGATCCTGCTCAACCTCAAGCACATCCTCAATAATCACCGCTGCCTCCTCGCCGCCAATGCCACCATCGGAGCCACGGCCGGCCTCGACTCTCCCTCTGTCTGCTCCTCTGATTCTAGAATCCTCTCCCACCTCAACTCCAACATCCCTAGTTTGGATCCATCTAGATGATCTAGCTCCCTATCGGCTTTTGGGTCTAGGGCTCATCTAAGTTCGATTGTTGCTCTCTTTTTTTTTTCCGTGTATATAATTTTTTCATGCCAGAGAGTGCCATGGAGAAGGACAAATCACCGATGGCGAATACCTCGATGACGGATGACCTGATGGTGGTACTGGAGTGAAACGACATCACCTTCATGCTATTAGGAAAAGAGGACAAGTTGAAGAAAGGGGGCACGCCCAAGGTGGCGTCCATGCATATAGGCATCTCGACCACAACTTCCACGCGAACAATCTCTTCCCTAATGTCCATGATCTGGGAGGACCTCGTGAACCCCAAGAAGGAAGGTGGCGGTGACGCCTGTGATGCCCCCGAGAGGCGAATTAAGTGACGAAACTTAGGAGCTTGTGCATCCCCATCGTTTGCTCCTCCTCCGACTCCTTTTGAGGCATGCGCAGAGCCCCTCCGCCTCAGCGATCTACCAGTGATCTAGTTCTGATCCCAGTCGGCTTCGAAATTTAGGCATTTCGACACTGAACGAAGTCTGTGTTGCGGTAGGGTTTCAGGGAGAATGCTGAATCGACACGTGGTGCTCTCTGCCACGGTATCATCCTCTTGGCCGTCAGTATTGGGGATGCCGAGCACAACAGCGCCCAACCTGGAGAGATAAGGATGTAGAGCCCTTCCTGGAGGTGGACCCCTTGAACCTTTATTTTGGGTCACGATCCAAACACGAATTCGGAATATGTTCAAATTTAGGATTCGGATCATGTGGTTTCGAATCCAGTTCGAATCTCCAAAGATCTGACCCCGATCCGGAATATGTTCAAACTTTGGATCCGGGTCAGATCCGGATCATGTGGTTTTGGATCCGTTTGGATCACCAAGGATCCGTGTTGTGTCCCTGGTTTTGATGTCATAAGTTAAGTAAAAAGCCATAAATGTCTGACACATGGTAGTTGTATCACAGGAACATCCATAAAGATAAAGCCAACTTATTTGCATCAAGTGGAGAAAATTCAGTACCGTCCATAAGATCGACTCTACTCAAAGATCAGGTCAACACACACTGAGTTTCCAAGCTATGAAATCATTTGAAGTTCATATGAAGTCGACACTACTTGAGGAACAGGTCGACACTAGTGGTTTTCCTGTGTTGCGCTGAAGAGAAGTGCTGACTGAGGTCGACTTCATTTCCAGATAAGGTCTACTCTTCTAGTTCATCAGGTCGACACTAAAGGGATGATAGGTCGACTCTATCTGCAGATAAGGTCGACGCTATGAAACTGTCAGGTCGACACTTCGTCACAATGGTTAACCAGAATTTTAGTCTTATGAATGAGGTTGACTCTGGAAGGTCTAGAGTTGACTCCACTGAATATTTTTCTGAGTCTCATACTGTACTTCATGTATGTGTGTGTTGACTCTACATCTTGGATGCGTTGACACTACAACACTTGGAAACATTTGACAGAGTATCTGCCAGTGCATAAGTGATGGGCACGTGATCCTAGGTCCACTGATTGGGACTTCGGGTACACGTCATCGTTTCTGGAAGATACCATCTCTTGGCGGCAAAAGAATCTCCCAAGTTTTGGGAATCTGTTGAGGGGCCCACTGTAGAAGATTCTGGGGATCAGATCAAAAGAGGTGAAGCGTCCCAATTAGTGGAGTATCGTGCACAGTTGGAAAAGTAGAAATCGTAGAGCGCAAAAAATTGCTGAGAGCAGAGATCTGTGTTCAGGAAGAGCATGCGGCTTCAGCATTGTGTTCCAAACGAAAGAAGGTGTTGCTGGATTGAGCCATTTTGCTACTACGAAGATCTGCAGCCGAGCATTGGGAACAGGGGATCGAAATTCTTCGTCAACTCAGAGGCAGTTGATCCTTGTGCTGCAATCAGAAGAAGAACTCATCCGTGGAGAAGAACTCATCCGTGGAGAAGTTCAAATTGAAGCTTAAAGATCTTTTAAACAAGATCCAGATCTTTAGCCAAGCATTCGATAATCTCTAAACTTTTTCAGAAGTTTGTCTGCTTGAATTCATTTTTAATTTCTTCTGAATCTTACTCTGATTGGTTGTCTGCTTCGTTGTGAAGTAGACTGAGTGGATCCTTCACTTGTTGTGATTGGATCATGAGATTTGCATCAAATCTTGAAGCTGTGAATCAGTAGTTTGTTCAAGCTGTGAGTCAGCAGGTGTGAAGAAGTTGTGAATCAGCGTTTGTGTGAGAGTCTCACACGGTTGACCTCTTAGTGAAGCCTCACTGATTTGGTGAGGGGTGGACGTCGATCTCCTCACTAGAGCCGAACCACCTTAAAAATCCTGCTCCCACTTGTGTGTTCTGTGATTCTATGCGTAGTGTGTTTTTCATCTAAGTTGATCATCATCTCACTGGTTCTAATTTTTAAATTGGCATACATCTTTGATGATTCTCTATTCACCCCCCCTCTAGATAATCCTTCTACACTTAACACGTGGTATTAGAGCAAGGTTCTCCAATTCAATTGGTTTCACAACCAGAAGAGATCTGTGTATTATGGAATCTAGGGGTTATATTGCTGAAGGTCACTCTGTAAATAGACCTATTTATTTTGATGGTACTAATTATGCATACTGGAAAACTCGTATGCAGATATTCTTGCGAGCACAAGACCATCAAATATGGAAGGTGGTTAGCAATGGACCTTATGAGCTATCCGAGGATGAAGAGAAGTGGACTCAAGATGAGATCAAGAAATCAAATGCCAACTGGAGTGCAATGAATATCATGCAGTGTTCACTCCATCCAACTAAGTTCTCAAGAGTGTCATCATGCTCAAGTGCAAAAGAGATCTGGAATCGCCTCATGGTAATATATGAAGGTACATCTGAGGTAAAAGAAACTAAAGCTAACATGTTAGTTTCTGACTATGAGGCGTTTAAAATGAAGCATGATGAAACCATTTCGAAAATGTATGGAAGGCTAACCTTGTTAACAAATGGATTAAAGAACCTAGGTAAAGTCTATACTGAGAAGGAACTGGTTAGAAAAATTCTTAGATCCCTGACTCCTATATGGCACACCAAAGCTACTGTAATTGAAGAATCTAGGAATTTGTCCACAACCACTGTAGATGAATTGATTGGATCTTTAATGACTTATGAGTTGGGATTGAAAAGAAGTGAAGAAGATGTAAAGAAGGAGAAGCCACTTGCTCTCAAAGCAAGTCCCAGCACAAAAGAGGCTACTGAAGAAAGCGAATCATCAACATCTGAAGATGATTCAGGTGAGTTTGCATTAATAACAAGAAAGTTCAGAAAATTCCTGAGAAAAGGAGGTAAGGGTTTTTTGAAAAAGAAACCTCAGTCAAACAATTTCTCAAAGCCCAAACAAAACATAAATAAGAAATATGATAGAATTGTTTGCTATAATTGTAGGAAACCAGGACATGTAAAATCTGAATGTCCTGAAATTCTGAAGAAAGCACCACCAAGATGGACCAAAAACAAACAGAAGGCCATGGTTGGGACGTGGAGCGAGGAAGAAGATGATGAAGAAGAAGAAAGTTTCGAAGCAGAGGACACACAGTCAAATATGTGCTTGATGGCCAGAGGAGAAGAAGGAGATGAAGAAGAGGTAATTTCTCATTTTAAAGATTTCACTCTGAATGATTGGGAGCATGTATATTTCGAACTATTGGACCAATATGATGAGCTCAAGAAGGAAAACAAAATGCTCAAGAGAAAAATAAATCATTTTGTTCATGACACTTCGGTAAAAGAGAAAGAAGAAGAATTGATCAAAGAAATAGCTGAACTAAAAGAAACTGTAAATGAACTGAAAATTCGAAACACTGAAAATGTCAATGAAATAGCTCTTACAGTTGAGAAGAATGCTGCTTTAAACAGTGTGAACATCAATATGAAAAAGGAACTTGAAATTCTGCAAAAAGAGGTAACAAAAAGACAGGAAGCATTGAAGAGGTTTGTAAGTGGTAAAAACAATCTTGAAGCATTTCTAGGAACAAGAGTAAATTTTAACAAAGAAAGGTTATGATTTAATCCTTCAAAGAAGAAAGAAGTAGGATTGAAAACCATAACATTCACTTCTTCAACAAATCAGAAGCTTCCACTTCAACAAAACAAGCAAATGGAAAGAATAAACAAAATTTGAGAAAAGAGAAATAGTAAAAACCTCTTGTAGTGAAAAGTTGAACAAAAAGAATAAAACAAATGTTGGAAGTAAACCAATGTTTCAGAGAAACAAGAATTTGAAGTCATCTGTCTGGACATGTCGACACTATACTTATGATAGGTCAACACACTCATACACAAGACCTCAAAATAAGAGCAGATGGACTTATGACAGGCCAATACCATCACATGTTTGGTCTCATAACAGATGGACATATAGTAGGTCAACACCTACTCACACAAATGCACAAAACAGGTCAGGATGGAGTCATGTAGGTCGACACTATCCCTACAGAGTGTCGACACAAGTATATGATTTTGCTAAATCTGATAAAACTGGATATCCTAAAAGGTTTAGGAGTCAAACCAATTATTGGTCTCATTCAAAAATTGCTGGTATGAAGTTTGATAGAGAGTTCATGAAAAACAATGCTTCAAAATCTAATGAAAACAGAAGAAAAAATAAAAAACAGCATGAAATCAAGAACAAAAACAAATCCACAGTGAAGAAACAAATATGGATTCTAAAAAATTTGTTGTCTTATGTTTTTGATCTGGATGGCATGAAGGGACCCAAATGTATTTGAGTTCCAAAGAATTTCTTTGATTGTTTATGTAGGTATGTCTTATAGCCAAGAACAACAAGTGGTACCTTGATAGTGGCTGTTCAAGACATATGACTGGAGACAAAGATAAATTTTGTCTTTTGTCTGAGAAGAAAGCTGGTCATGTTACTTTTGGAGGGAACAACAAAGGTAAAATTCTTGGTTCAGGTAAGGTAGGCAGAAATCTTTTTAATTCAATTGATGATGTTCTTCCGGTGGAAGGATTAGAGTACAACCTTCTGAGTATAAGCCAACTATGTGACAAAGGTCACAAGGTAATCTTTGACTCTCTTGGTTGTACAATTTTTGAACCAAATTTTGATCTTGTAAAATTCTCTGGAAAAAGAATAAACAATGTTTACATGATTGATCTTGATGAACCTGAAAATTTCAATTTATGTTTAACTGCCAATAAAACTGATCTTACTTGCTTGTGGCATCGTAGACTAGGTCATGCTAGCTACAATATGCTGCATAAATTGTTAAAATTTAACATGGTGAAAGGCTTACCTGAAATCTCCTGCAAACAAAATTTGAAAATATGTGAAGCATGCACACAAGGTAAGCAAATAAGAAAATCTTTTAAAAGTAGATTTGAAAGTCAGTCCTCTAAACCTTTTGAGCTTATTCACATGGATCTGTTTGGACCCACAAGGATAAACAGTATAAATGAAAAAAGGTTTGGGTATGTTCTTGTTGATGACTTTTCAAGATTTACTTGGGTTTTCTTTCTTTCTCACAAGAGTGATGCTTTCATAGAATTTCATGAGTTTTATAAGAAAATTGTTCAAGAAGAAAAATTTAAAATAATTTCAATCATGTCTGATCATGGTGGTGAGTTTGAAAACACTGACTTTGAAAATCCTTGTAGGGAAGAAGGGATTTCCCACAAGTTTTCATCACCAAGGACTCTTGAACAGAACATAGTTGTAGAAAGAAGAAATCAAACTCTTGTGGAGATGGCAAGAACAATGCTGATTGAGAGTGGACTGCCAATAAAATTCTAGGCAGAGGCAGTAAACACTTCTTGTTACATCATAAATCGTACAATGGTAAGGCCTCTTAGCAAAAAGACTCCCTATGAACTGTTGAAAGGTAAGAAACCTTCCATTGCTCATTTTAAGGTGTTTGGTGCAAAATGTTTTATTCTGAATAATAATAAAATTGACTTGGATAAATTTGAGCCTAAGAGTGATTTGGGATATTCCTTGGATATTCTGATCATTCAAGAGTATATAGAGTTTTTAATGTAAAAGATCAAATTGTTGAAGAATCCCCTCATATCACATTTGATGAATTTGATTCTGATTTGTGCAGGGAAAAAGAAGATGGAAAATTTCTGGAAGAAGAGGAAATCAAATAAAAGGAAGAAAAGGAACCAGCAGTAAAGAAAAAGTCAAATAATTGCAATGGGCAAGAGCCATCAGATGAAAATGAAGAAAAAGATCAGCTGAACATAACGATGTTAAGAGATCATCCTCAAGAAAGTATCATTGGTAACTTACTTGATCCTCCTAGGATTAGATCTCATTTTAAGGATGTTTCTGAACTTGATCAAATGGCTCTTGTTTCACAAATCGAACCTAAAAACATTGAAGATGCTTTAAAAGATGTTTTCTGGATTAATGCCATGCAAGAAGAACTGAACCAGTTTGAAAGAAATAAGGTTTGACATTTAGTTCCAAGACCTTCTTCTCAAACTGTCATTGGAACCAAATGGGTTTTTAGGAATAAAACAAGTGAAGAAGGAAAGATAATCATAAATAAGGCTAGGCTTGTTGCAAAAGGCTATAATCAAGAGTTTGGAATTGATTTTGAAGAGTCATTTGCTCCAGTAGCTAGGCTAGAAGTAATTCGAATTCTGCTTTCTTTTACATGTGCTCATGGAATTAAATTGCAGTAAATGGATGTACAAAGTGCATTTCTAAATGGATTGATAAAGGAGGAAGTTTATGTTGAACAACCTCCTGGATTTGAATGTACTAACCTTCCTGATCATATTTTTAAGCTAGATAAAGCTTTGTATGGCCTGAAGAAAGCTCCCCGAGCATGGTATGATCGATTAAGCTCATTCTTTACAGGTAAAGGGTATTCAAAAGGTAAGGTTGATCAAACCCTTTTTACAAAAGTGCAAGGAAAGGATATTTTGCTGGTCCAAATCTATGTTGATGACATAATATTTGGATCAACAAAATCCTCACTATGTAAGGAATTTGCTGAATTGATGACGAAATGAGTTTAATGGGAGAACTAAAATTCTTTCTGGGATTGCAGGTCATTCAAACAAAGAATGCACCTTTATAAATCAATCAAAACACATTCAAGATTTGCTGAAAAAATACAAGATGGAGAATACAAAAGCCATGGCAACTCCAATGAGCACCACTGTAAGTTTGGATGGTCTAAAAGGTAACCTTGTAGATCCAAAGATTTACAGAGGTATCATCGGATCTTTGCTTTACTTAACAACATCTAGACCTGACATTCAATTCTCTGTGTGCATGTGTGCTAGATTTCAGGCTAGTCCTAGAGAATCCCACATGAGTGCTGCAAAAAGAATTTGCAGATACCTTGCAGGAACTCATGAGTTGGGATTGTGGTATCCTGCATCTAGTGAGTTTAATTTAATATCTTACTCAGATGAGGATTATGCTGGTTGCAAGTTGGATAGAAAGAGTACTAGTGGCAATTGCCAATTTTTGGGAGGGTGTTTAGTCTCTTGGACTTCCAAGAAACAACACTCAGTTGCTCTTTCTACTGCAGATGCAGAATATGTTGCTGCAGGGAGTTGTGGCACTCAAGTGTTATGGATTAAACATCAACTCTAAGATTACCAAGTAGATCTTAGATGTGTCCCAATTTGTGTGATAACACTAGTGCAATTAGCTTGGCCAAAATCGTATCCAGTACTCTAGGACAAAGCACATAGAAATTAGACATCACTTTTTGAGAGATGAAGTAAGCAAAAATTCTTTTGAATTGCATTTTGTTGAAACATCAAAACAAATTGCTGATATCTTCACTAAACCTTTGTGCAATGAAAGATATTCATGTTTAAGAAGAGAACTTGGTCTTTGCTTACTTGATTCATGATTGATTGCTTAAAATTGCCGTGAATGCTTGCTTGTGTGATTGTTTGTTGTGAAATAAAATTCTTGCTACTGGTTGAAATTTTTAGTGCTGATTTCTAAAAGAGTGATGAGATGAAAGTTAGTTGAATGATGATGCTCAGTGGTTCAGTTGGTCAGTTGAGTTGGATGGAAAGTGCTCATTTTATGTGCAATATGTGAAGAAGAAACCTCTCAGATTTCTGTGTTGATTGATCAGACTTAGGTCGACTCTATTGGCAAGAGAGTCGACACTATCCTTTTCACTCCAAACTTTTTGTCATTCTTCTCAATCTATACACCTTCACTTTTCTTTTTGTAAATAAAATTTCTCCTATTCTTGCAAATAAACTCATACTTCTCACATTGCATTGGCTTCTTAGTATATCAAATGGTGATTTGAATGAGGACAAGTTAGGCTTGTATGGAATCTTTCACTATGCGTGAGTATATGTCTCCGCCAAGTACCAAGGGTTTCTTTATGCAATTGTTGAGGGGGAGTCTTGCTCTTTTCCCTTCTTGTTTCTAAAAAGTCAATTTTTAAGTGGGAGTAATTTCATTGTGAAAACTAAATTTTGGGCAATCTCTCAGGGGGAGTTAAATTCATTTATATTGTTTTTGAACTCCTCCATCTCTTAAAGTAAAAGGTTATGATTTGTGAATTATCAATTTCTAGTCTAACCATTAAAAGTTTCTGAAAAGTTCAAAAAGTTAAATAACAGTGCAAAATTAATTCATGAAGTGAGAATTTCATTTATCAAATTCTAAAATTTTTCATGTAATTTGGTTTCTTTGGTCAGATTTTAAAACATCTGGGATACATTGTCTTGAAAAATCTTCTTGATTCAGAAAAGCTCTCAAAAACTTACAATAGTTAAAGTCTTCTAAATGGTAGAACAATGACTATGCTCTGAGAAACTGCAACTTCTGATAAAATCAGTGGATTTATTGTATGTCATGATGAGCTAGTTAATTCTATTCAGGGTCGTTAAAAATTCTGCTTGTGCATTCTGAGTAACATGGGATTCTCGTGTCTAATCAACATGTATCCTCACATGAAAAGATGTACACATTCCCTGAAACAAGATGATTACCCTAATTAAGTAATCAGAAGCTCTGATGTGTGAAAAGCATAGGCTCTTGCATGAAAAAGAAAGGGAAAATCAGACTGTTCATTTGTTTTAATTAAAAAAAATGTTGATGATTTTCAAAAAATTCTGAAAAGTTCAAGCTAGATGATTTAACTCAATGTATCTTGGCTTGTCTTTTCATCTTTCTAAGATTACCTTTTTACATGACTTGAGTAAGTGGTTTCATAAAATTGAAAATTTTCCACTTGAAGGATTATTTTCTCTTCTGTTATTTCTTCTCATGAATATTTCAATGTTTTTAATGGTTAAACTAATGTTTATAATTTTAGACCATTAATTTCACTAATAACGAGAAGAGGAGAGAGAAGAGTATAAATGTGTTTAACACTCTCAAGATTTCTTAAAAGTTTAGTGTATCATGGTGACTTGGTCCTATTTCAAAAGTTTTCCAAGCTCTGTCTTGATCTCCATTTCTTAGAGTCAACACTCTTCATGATAGAGTCAACTCTACTTTGTCACTTGTCGTTGGTACACGATATCATTCACTGCTCCGCAAATTTTCTATATAGCCTAGGGAAGGTTGATGCTTCAAGCGTCGCGTCTCTTCATAAATCTCATCTCTGAAAGCCATTTGAACTCAACTGCTATCATCTTTCTTGCATGCTCTCTAAAAACCCCTTTCTGCGTCTGCAACCTTCTCCTTCTACGATTCCCTGTTCTTCTGCAAATGTCTCCAAAACTGCAAGCCCATCGTGGAGGAAAGCGAAAGGAGGTTGAATCATCGGTGCCAGAACGACGCACAAAGGCGCGCAAGTTCTTCTCTAGCCATCGTTTTTCACACCCACACTCAGCAAAAGAAAAGAATTTTTCGAAGGGAAAGAAGAAGTAGGAATTTGTGGAATTGAGCAGCTTTGATGAGGAGGAAGCCAGTCTACAGGTTTCATAGGATGTGAATCCTCAAGTGTCTCCTGGCGAAAGCCCTAATTTCCTGGGTTTCGATGAAGGCTCGAGTGGTCAGAAAATTCAAGAGCAGAGTATTGCTCAATCACAGAATCCCAGTGGCAGTGAACCAGAGAAGTCTGATGAAGTCGAAGATGAACAGTTAATGGATAATGCTAATAATGATGATGAGGATGAGTTTGATGAAACTGCTGAGGACGAAGTAGAACCTAAGAAGGAAGCAAGCTTAGATGTTCAAGACCAGAACAATGAACAAGTAGAACAGTCTGGAACAGAAGATGAAGAGTCTAATAATGAATCACAGTTTCAAGACTCACAAATGCAAGAAGTGCATGGTCTATCAATAGGAAACAAGCCTATCTTGCATCCTAGAGTTATCAATGTTTTTGATGAAGGTATGATGACTGTGCTTCCAGATCTTCTAGATATGCTTAAATTCCAAGGGTGGACTGGTTTTGTGAGTGAGCACAGGATTTTCTATCCTATATTAGTTCAAGAATTTTTTCAAAATCTGGTTAGCAAGAAGAGTACCCTAGAGTCCAGTGTCAGGGGAGTGCCCATTGTACTCACAAATGCCATTGTGAGTCAATTTCTAGACACTCCTAATGAGGGTCATAAACCTCAAGATTTCAAATTCTGTGCTCATGAAGCTTATTCTATATTGACTGGACTGCCAAGTGATGAGAATAATGCTCATCAGACTAGAGTCTCAACCTTGAATGCAAATAGGTTTCCTCCTGAAAACCGGATTCTACATCATGGTGTACCACCATCCTCACCCCTCAAGGAGGAGGGAGGCATAGGATAACAAGCTTGCAGAGATTCTTAATGTTTTGTATGATTAAAAGAGAAAAGGTGAATCTGGCAACAATCTTCTGTCAATTGATTCATGAAGTGACCAAGCCTAAGTTGAGAAAGAGTCTACCTTATGCGGCTCATTTATCTACCATCTTTCAGCAGTTGGATATTCCATTGCATAACACAAAGATCCAGAAGATTGCCAAGTTCCACACATATGACTTGGCACACATTGACAAATTGATGAAGCTCAATTTGGCACCACAAGAAAATGTAAATGAAGAGTTGGATGTGGATCAGCCACAACAGGATGTAGATGAGTAGAGAGTTCAGAGGGACGATGTCAATGAAAATATTCAGTTGGAAGAGAATATGCCTGTCCCCCCTCCTACTTATATACCTACTGTTGATGATCTAGGAATAGATCCTCCACACTTTTCACCTACTCATCTTCCCACTTCTGGACATTTTTCAACTGCACAAGATCTTCCTTCTTCATCTTCAGCAGAAGCTCCAATTCCATCTGGACTTCTCAACTTTTTGCAAGAGCAATTTGTTGTTGTCAATAATTCTCTTGCTCAATTGAACACCAAGGTTGATCAACAAGCATTGCAATTTGACAGGAGGTTGGAAGACATTGAGCGGAGGCTCACTGAAAATATTGACAAGCAAGAACATATTCAAAGATTTGTAGTCGTCAGATCTGATTAGCTGGAAAAGACTGTTGGGTATGTGTTCAATTCAGCAGCTTATACTCAAGCAGAGATCTTTGACAAAGTCCAGTCCATTGAAGAAGCACTACATCAAGGGGTTGACAAGATAAATGACATTCCAGGTATCATCTAGACAGTTCCTCAAATTTCTCACAAGATGACCATCCTGAGGGGTTATTATGAAGATATCTCTCAAAAACTTCAACTGGTGCGAGATGAATTTAATCAAGTCTGGAAGTTACATGATATTAATGACTCAGTAGATAGCAATCAAGCAACTTCATCAGCAGCTGTACCTACCATGCCTCATGGAGTTGATCATGTGCCAATGGTGATTGACAATCGGTTTGGAAGCTTGAAAGAATTTCTGAATCTCAAGTTCAATGCAGTTGATTATTTTCTTCGGGACCACTATGGTGATATACACTTCAGACTGTCCCGAATTGAGAGCAAACTGTTTCCACCGCAACCACCTCCATCTTCTCAGTGATTCCCTCTATTTGATTATGTCAAAGGGGAGAACATTCAGTCATAGATGTTTGCTAGATGCCTGATGAATGTTTATGTTTGATAGTTTATAGTTGGATATGTCTTGTCTTTTGTACTTTGATGGTTGATGGTTTTTGTAAAATCACTATTTCATGGAATGAAATCATCAAAGTGTGTTCACTTGAAATGGCTCTGTGTGATTGTATGTGGATGGCTTGTTTACTTGTATGAATGGATAGAGTGAACTGATCATTTTTCATATGAACATGTTTAAGAATCCAAACTTTTATGATTTAATGTTGCCATCATCAAAAAGGGGAGATTATTGTGTCCCTGGTTTTGATGATGTCATAAGTTAAGTAAAAAGCCATAAATGTTTGACACATAGTAGTTGTATCACAGGAACATCCATAAAGACAAAGCCAACTTATTTGCATCAAGTGGAGAAAATTCAGTACCATCCATAAGGTCGACTCTACTCAAAGATCAGGTCGACACACTATGAGTTTCCAAGCTATGAAATCATTTGAAGTTCATATGAGGTTGACACTACTTGAGGAACAGGTGACACTAGTGGTTTTCCTGTGCTGCGCTGAAGAGAAGTGCTGACTGAGGTCGACTCCATTTCCAGATGAGGTCTACTCTTCTAGTTCATCAGGTCGACACTAAAGGGAGGATAGGTCGACTCTATCTGCAGATAAGGTCGACGCTATGAAACTGTTAGGTCAACACTTCGTCACAATGGTTATCCAGAATTTCAATCTTATGAATGAGGTTGACTCTGGAAGGTCTAGAGTCGACTCCACTGAATATTTTTCTGAGTCTCATACTGTACTTCATGTATGTGTGTGTTGACTCTACATCTTGGATGCGTTGACACTACAACATTTGGAAACATTTGACAGAGTATCTGCCAGCACATAAGTGAGGGCACGTGATCCTAGGTCCACCGATTGGGGCTTCGAGTACACGTCATCATTTTTGGAAGATACCATCTCTTGGCGGCAAAAGAATCTCCCAAGTTTTGGGAATCTGTTGAGGGGCCCACTGCAGAAGATTCCGGGGATCATATCAAAAGAGGTGAAGCGTCCCAATTAGTGCAGAGTATCGCACACAGTTGGAAAAGCAGAAATCACAGAGCGCAAAAAATTGCTGAGAGCAGAGATCTGTGTTCAGGAAGAGCAGGCGGTTTCAGCACTATGTTCCAAACGAAAGAAGGTGTTGCTGGATCGAGCCATTTTGCTACTACGAAGATCTGCAGCCGAGCATTGGGAACAGGGGATCATAATTCTTCTTCAACTCAGAGGCAGTTGATCCTTGTGCTGCAATCAGAAGAAGAACTCGTCCGTGGAGAAGTTCAAATTGAAGCTTAAAGATCTTTCAAACAAGATCCAGATCTTTAGCCAAGCATTCGATAATCTCTAAACTTTTTCAGAAGTCTGTCTGCTTGAATTTGTTTTTAATTTCTTCTGAATCTTACTCTGATTGGTTGTCTGCTTCGTTGTGAAGTAGACTGAGTGGATCCTTCACTTGTTGTGATTGGATCGTGAGATTTGCATCAAATCTTGAAGCTGTGAATCAGCAGTTTGTTCAAGCTATGAGTCAGTAGGTATGAAGAAGCTGTGAATCAGCGTTTGTGTGAGAGTCTCACACGGTTGACCTCTTAGTGAAGCCTCACTGATTTGGTGAGGGGTGAACGTAGGTCTCCTCACTGGAGCCGAACCACCTTAAAAATCCTGCCCCCACTTGTGTGTTCTGTGATTCTATGCATAGTGTGTTTTTTATCTAAGCTGATCATCATGTCACTAGTTCTAATTTTTAAATGGCATACATCTTTGAGGATTCTCTATTCACCCCCTCTCTAGATAATCCTTCTACACTTAACAATTCGACCATCGGATCTAATCCATTTACAGGGCGAGCCTGCATTGGCGGGACTCCCGGCATTCCTCGAAGATGCACCCCTAGATGGAGTCTCTCCCATCCATCACCCCCCATTTGGTGTTGAACCACTCATATATTTTATCATTTTATTTTGGTGATAACAAAACCCATGTTTAACTTAAAATATCATTAATATTTTCCTTATCATGTTTTTCTCATACAATATATTATGGCATTATCACTTCAGATTTACACTAAGTTTCAACTTTGGCATGCATCTATTATACTATATATATCTCATTAGTCAGTTGGTGTTGACACACTAAGCCTAGGTGTCGACACACTCGTTAAGAAAATTTTCACATCGATTACTATTTTAAGTCCACATCGATTACTATATAAACTTACATCGATTATAGTTAACTTAAAAACAGATTCACAGTCCACATCAATTACTCTTTTACGTCCATAATTTATTCACTCAAACATCGATTACTATTATATTTAAGTATCGATTCTGTAACATCGATTATTTTAGAATATCGATTGTCTCAAACATCGATTAGTGTTGTAATCATACATTGATTGCTTCAACATCGATTGCTTATATTGATTATGTTAAAACATCGATTGTCTTTAAACATCGATTGCCTTTGAACAACATCGATTACCTTCATACATCGATTACAATTGTTTTACATCGATTGTCTTTCACATCGATTACCTTAGAACATCGATTACATTAGAACATCGATTACCTTTATGAAACATTGATTGTCTCTGTAATATCGATTACCTTTAAATAAACATCGATTGCCTCTACATTTCAAATGTTTCAAAATGTCTTTGGCGCCCAAATGAAAGTTCAAATGTACTTCATATGTTTAACTTATTATTTCTCTGATTGACTGAATATCTTTCTGCTATGTACCTTCTATCTTATCAGGGTAGGTAAGCAAAGGAGTCAACAAAAATTAAGGACTAAAAGGACTCATTCCTTATGCTAAAAAGCAAAGGACTTACCTAACATATTTGGATGTCAGCAGAAATCATGGATCTGCACATAAGAATATATGGACTATCTGTCAGAAGACTTCTCTAGTCTAACATTCTCTTCCATGCATTAAATGTCTGCAGGAGTCTAGTTTTAACATGAGGAATCCGTTAAGACTCAAGCAAGCATTTGTTAGACACAATGATAGAAGAAGAAGAAGAAGAAGAAGAAGAAGAAGAAGAAGAAGAAGAAGAAGAAGAAGAAGAAGAACAAGGGCTAGAAAGAGTCTCAACGGATCCAAGAACTCCAACGACCATCTGCCAATGGATCTCTTCTTCCTCCATATAAGGATGAAGGCTATGAAGAACAAATCAAGTGAGCCTTCCTGAAAATCATTCTGAAAGAGTGTACATCCAGTGAGAAGCCTCAACACCATACACACTCAAAGCAAGAGAGAAAGAGCTTGAGCCCAAGAAGAAGTGTGCGCATAAGCAACCATTTGAAGTCTTCAAGCATTCAAGCTTCTTTTCTCTCTTCACTCTCTCTGTGCTTCATGTAAATCTAGGGGAGAGTCTGTGAGCTAAGAGTTTGAGTTCCTTAGTGTTCATCTTGTATAGCTTTCAGTTTGTTCTTTCTTTCTAAGAAAGACTTGTGCCTAGCTGTAGGACTGTATACAGTGTTCCTCTTCCTGTGTGAAGAGAAGGCCAGCTGGTGGATTTTGTCCGGCTGTGGGACTGTACACAGTGTTACCCTTATGTTAAGGGAAGAACCTAGCTGGGGTTGGTGTCAGTAGAACCCAACTAGGGGTTTAAGTCTAGCAGAACTGCACTAGGGTTTGTTCTAGGAGGGTGGCTTCTTGATGTGTAACATAAGTGAGTTTCCTTCTTACTCGGAAAGGAAGAGGACCAGTGGGGAGTTGGGGGTTTGTATATCCTTGGGGGGATTGTACCTTGGGGTTTGTATATCCTTGGGGGGATTGTACCTTGGTTAGTGAAATCCCAAGATTTGCTTGGGGACTGGACGCAGGTCTTCTATTTGAGAAGTACCGAACCAGGATAAAATTCTCTGTGTTCTTTTGTGTGATTGTTTGTTTGAACTGCTTCCGCATAGCTACTCTATCTACTGCACACAACGACATTAACTAACCAAAGTTTTTCAAGTGGTGGTTTTTATTTGTATTTTCAGATAAACTTATTCACCCCCTCTAGGTTTATCCTTGCTGCCATCTGTGGGCCAACATTTGGGCCTCGACCTCATCCATCGGACTAGGTTAGACGACGTCGAGTCGAGGATCGACGTATTGTAACCCATGCAGTAGGTGTCGGATGATGTCGTGCCTGATAAAGAAGGGAACGTGGACGGTGGAAGGGGGAGAAGCACGTGATCATCGATCTCCAGTGAGCATGACCGTGAGAGAGGCATCTGAGACAGTGAGCCTGATGGAGGGGAACAGCTAGGGCCGCAATGTGGGCAGCAATTGCACGGTAAGCTTGGATAGTGGGTTACATAGGAGCTAGTTCTTGGTATCGGTGCTGTCGGAGACCCAGTAGAGGACCCCCCCAAGGAGGCCGCTAGGTCTCCACAAAGGACACGCGTCGCCACACGCCCTCTTCAAGGTCGAACATGAAGCCGTAGCAAGGGGGATGCCAGTGCCCGCTGGTACCCTTCCCCATGCCTCCGGCGGCAGAGGTCTCGGGTCTTAGTCGTCGAGACCGTAGAAGAAGCGATCCTTGAAGAGGTAGGTGGGAGAGGGGCGAGCCCTGGGCAGGCACATGCACTGCTTGATGAAGTCCTTGACCTCCGGGTCCCTCACCTTGTTCATGGCTGCCATCCTTACTCCAGCCATCACCTTCTTGTAGATCTTCGCCACACTATCACACTCGCTGAATTGAAGGGGATCTCGAGAGTCACCAACTCCAGCACACACATTCCAAAGGAGTATATATATATGTCCACTTGCTCCGTGTACTCATGTTGTGGTGTGGCTAGATCCACAATGTTAGAGTCAGACTTAGACTCTCAGTCAGGGCTGACTGGGACTCTGGGTTGGAGATTAGCATCGGAAGTTATACTCCAATCTAGACTCTGGGATAGGCATTAGGAGGCAGTCCTAATGGGATTAGAAGACTGCTGGGGGTCTTCTATATATAGTGGTTGAACCCCAAAGGGTGGTGATGAACAACACGGGACGTGACTGAGGGAGTCGGGCTTTCGTTCGGCGATCACCACCAGGGAGAAATGTGTAGTTCTTTGTTAATTGAAAGAGCAATTCCTCCATACAATCTCTCTCCTTCTCTGTGTTGTTTGTGACTGCGAATCTCATCTTCTTGTGCTCATAAAACCCCAACGATTGGCGCCCACCGTGGGGTAGGGCGGTGGAGACGTTCACAGGGCTCACGTCAAAGGCAGCAACTGTTGCTGGCGTCTGGGGCATTGTGGCTGTGGGGCTGCCTCAGAGCAAGATGAAGGCAAAGCAGAGGTAGCGGCCGTGTCTGTCAATACTGGCAAGAAGTGCTGGGCAACACTTGAACGGCAGTAGCAGCAGGGCTACTGGTGAGCGCCGGTAGCGGCGATTGCCGGAGATGAGGCCAACAGTGATAGCAGCAGGAAGGCCGCGGTAGTGGCAGCGGAGCAGGGCGCGGTGTGCAACAACAGGGCGCGGCGACGTCCCTAGGCATAGGTCGTAGGAGCGGCAGCGGCTAGGCACGACGGCATCAGCTGCAGCAGGCCACGGGGCAGCGACAGAGCCCCCCACGACGGCAGCAGGGTGTGGCTACCGCACGCGGCAGCAGTGTTCGCCGACAGGGAGGCTTGAGGCGGCGGCGTCCGTGGCTGTTGGCAGGGAGGTCGGCGGTGGCGGCGGCTGGGCAGTGGCCTGGCGAGGGGGTCGATTACAGCGGCTAGGGTTTTTTCTTCCCCATCATGAGGAGGAAGAAGGAAGGAAGGTGGAGAGAGAGAAATAATAAAAGATTTCTCTCAAGTTAATCGGATCCTAGTTATTGGATCTAATTTGGGTATGGATCTGGGACCAGTTATTGAATCTAAGGTACTATTGGATCCAAACACACTTATTGAGCGTCTGGATCCAGGTAGAGTTTGGATTTGGAAACGGGTCTGTCCGTACCTGTTTAGAAGATCCATTTCACTAGTTTGACAGGTGGGCGATCTGACGACCATAATTGTTTTGATCAGATCGGAGGCAATTAGAGGCAGAATTAGGTGATCTAGAAGTCCATCCCTAGGTTTTCCAATGCTCCAAACATGTTGGATGGTGTGGATCAAACTAATTCTACTATGATGGGAGGTTTGTGCCGGAGGGTGTGGAGATCGACAAGGATCACGGTGATTGGTTGGATCGAGGTTGATCGAGAGCGTCGATGGCGAACGCCGGGAGCACAGGTCATAAAGTAGCAGCGCAGGTCACAAGCTTCTCTGTGGAACCTTTCAACGACTACAATGATTTTACACTGTGGCAGCAACGCATGAAGAACATCTTAACGTGAGAAGGACTGGTAAAGGATCTCAACGTCAAGACAGAGAAGCTATATAAGTTATCAATTGAGGCGTGGCAGGAGATGCGAGACTTGGCAAATAGTACGATTCAATTGTTCCTAGCGGATAACACGCTTCGAGAGTTGATAGGCTTGGAAGATCCAGCTGAAGTCCAGAAGAAGTTGGAGAGCAGATATAAGTCCAAGTCATGACAAATTGGCTGTTTTTGAAAAAGAGACTAAATGGCTTGAAGATGCAGGAAGGAGGAAGACTGGAGGCTCATCTAGACGAGTACAACAAGATACTGACAGAGGTGCTTGCCCGAGACGTGAAGATCGATGAAGAGGACAAGGCACTTCTCTTGTTGGCTTCGTTGCCTACATCATACGATCATATTATGACTACACTGTTGTTCGAGAAAGATACTCTCAAGCTGGATGATGCAATCACTTCGTTGCTCATGAACGAGTCACGACGGAAGGGCAACAACGATCGAGCATCAGGTGAGAGTGATCTTTTTGTTGCAGGTGGAGGTCGAGGTAGATCTGATGAGAGGCAAGGGTCTAGAAAGAGTAAGGGCATTCCAAGTCACGAGCTTCCCGGACGTGTTACTACTGTGACAAAGAAGGCCATATGAAGAGGGATTGTCCAGTACGAGAGAAGGATGCTAGGCTGCAGAAAGAAAAAGGAAAAGAGAAGGAAGAGACATCTGCAATGGGGTAGTTGGAGAAGACAACGAGGATGAGCTGGTCTTGTGCACGACATCTGCAGGTGATGGAAATACAGGTGGCTATTAGATTCTGGTTGTGCATTTCATGCGTGTTCGGACAGGGGGCAGTTTAGCACATATCAGACTTGTGATGGTGGCTCAATCCGATTAGCAAACGACATGAAGTGCTCAGTTGCCGGAGTTGGATTAGTGTCGGTTCGCATGTTTGATGGAGCGGTGCTTACACTAACAGAGGTCTGACATGTACCAGATCTAAAGAGGAACCTGATTTCTCTGGGAATCTTAGATTCAAGAGGTTACTAATGCACTCTTGAAGGTGGAGCTCTACGAGTGTGCAGAGGAGCATGGGTTATAATGCGGAGGCAGATGATTGACGGCCTGTACAGGCTCGTAGGGAGGGTCGACAAAGACTTAGCTCGAGCACTTGTTTCCCAGGCGAGCAGTACAGATCAGTAGAGAACTCGATCTGTTGATGGAGAAGTATGGAAGAAGCGGGTCACTTTCGCTTTAGTGGTCGATTGTGAACGTGGTCTCTCATGTAGATTGAGAGAGGAGGTACCACATCGAGGCGTGCAGCGGTGCTGAGCTGTGCCGGCGCACCCGTCCGAGGTGCGAGCATCCAAGTACAGGATGCGGGGCCATGCAAGTGAAGCTGGCTGACGGACGGCTTGTGGATTTGACACCGGATTGATCTCCAAGTAGCTTGCGGATTCAAGTCAAGATGGATTATGTTGTGGTGTGGCTAGATCCACAAATGTTAGAGTCAGACTTGGACTCTGAGTCGGGTTTGATAGAGACTCTGGGTTGGAGATTAGCATCAGGAGTTATACTCCAACCTAGACTTTGAGATAGGCATTAGGAGGCACTCCTAATAGGATTATAAGACTGCTGGGGGTCTTCTATATATAGTGGTTATACCCCAGAGGGTGGTGATGAACAACACAGGACGTGACCGAGGGAGTCGGGTGTTCGGTCGGCGATCACCACCGGAGAGAATGGTGTAGTTCTTTTGTTAATTGAAAGAGTGATTTCTCCATACAATCTCTCCTTCTCTGTGTTGTTTGTGTCTGCGAATCTCATCTTCTTGTGCTCATAAAACCCCAACATACTCATACATCTCCAGTGCCATGAACTCGATCGGGAGTCCCAGACCAACAGCGAAAGGGCGACATTCTTCTTTCCCTCCACAATCGCCGCTAGACCCAGATCCCCGATCTTCACCCATATACAATCGTATCCTCCATACACCATGTCAGAGTGCGTACTTTAGTGGTCGAAAGGGGGCGATGCGAATGGAAGTGTAGATCACCTGGCCGATATTGCCATTGGCAAAGACGCGGCAACTCTCAGGAGGTTTCGATTGGCCCCTGCCCAAGAGTTTTGTGGAGGCGGGGTTGGTTGGAGGCAGTGCAGGGGCATGGTGGCGCTGTTTGCTTTCCGGCGAGGTGTGGACGAACGAGTAGGAGGACGGGGCTCCGTGCACGCATGAGAAAGAAAAAAAAAGGATAGAAATATAATTTTGAGAAGGATGATGGAAGGATGGCGAGGTGTGCAAGTTCCATCGTAACACGGCTGCACGAGGTCCTCAAAAAAGAGGAGAGTAGATCGGGGACGATGAAGCGCGCGGCAAAACGCCACTCTGGATTTAATGTTCCCCTCGCTCCCGTCGGGTGGCGTCAATCTGCATGGCATAGACATTTGCAGTCGGGCATATATAACACAGACCACGGGGTAGACTGGCATGGAGGAGGGAAAGGAGAGGAAGTCGTAGGCGTTGGTGTCGTCCAGGTCGCGTGCAGATAGGACGTACGGGTGATCTCTAGCAGGATGTATAGTTCCATGGCGAGCAATCAGCCGGGAGGTCGACCTTCAGGAGGGTGGTGCATCTGACGCTGGTCGTCAAGTCAGGAAGATCACATAAATACGTTTAGCAGAGGTCACCAGATCAAAATGGTTTGGTGACACGATAAAGAAGCAATAGGTGTTTGCGTGAACAACATATAGGAGGAGAAAGAGGCATGCAGATCATAAAGATCAGTAGATTTACAAAGAATTTTCTAAAAATAATATAATAAGTTAGATTTTCAGAAAAAAAAAGTTAAGTTGGTACTTGATGTTGCACTAGGAGCTCGAACTGTTGCTGTACCAGGAGTTAAAGTTTGGGAGTTTTGTATCCATCGGGCAAAATTGATTTGTAATTGTAGACCGGTATTTTGAAAACATATCCATCTTAAATCTTAAAATTATGTTTGGTATTTGAATAGACCGGAGATAAGTGGAGTTATTCTTAAATAATAAGATTATCCTCAAAATAATGAAGATAATTTCACACACACACTCTCTCTCTTTGTGTGTGTGCTCACCCTACTCTCTCTCTCTCTCTCTCTCTCTCTCTTTGTGTGTGTGCCCACCTTGCTCTCTCTCTCTCTATTTTTCCGTGTGTTATGTGTATTGAGGGTAAAATATTATGCAAATAAGTTTCAACGATCATTAAAATAGTTTGTGAAAAATATTCTAAACATATTTTATAAGGGACCTTTTGATAATTTGATAACTTATATGTGAATAAGCTATTCATGAATATAATATCTCAATTTTTGATTTAACAGATAAATTATCAAGACGGTAACTTTATTATATTTGAGAGAGTGAAATAGAGTTATCAAAAGTTATCAATATTTATTGATGATAAAATTTTGATAAATTATCTAAATTATCAAAGTAAGTCTCAATTTATTAGAGCCGATAAACTCTCTTTTATCAAAGAGTTATCCAGTTATCAAAGGCACTTCACGATGGGTTTACAGAGATTTTCTGATGTAAATATATTCATGTAATAGGACTCAAATTAGTGACAATGTAAAATTAAGACATAATTTTGTCTACTTATATTTATAAAGAGTATCTATGAAAAAAAAACCATTATTTTACATCCATTGCACAAACATGGATAATGGATTACAATTCTATAACGGTATTCGAAAACATATCCGTTGAAATCTTAACGGACATTACCAATGGGGAGGGGCGGCAATTGGACTACTTGCACCCACGCGTCCGGCTCGTGGCTGCCAGAGAACTCGGCGATCCAACCTCCGGGTTGACGTGTGCTCCGATCAAAAATGAATCTTTCGGCGGCTTCAGAATCCGCGCCGAGCTGCGGGAAGAAGAACAGCAGCAGAGGTCGCCATGGTGCGGGGACGTCTCCTGGCTTCACGGGTCCCTGCCTTCCTCTTCCGGAGTGGCCGGCCGAGGTTGGCTTCTTCTTCTTCTTCCTGGGCGGATCCTGACCTTGTGATCTCCCCCGCTTCTTCTTGCTCCTCGCAGTCGAAGGCCCAGCAGAAGAAGCTGGCCCATCGTCTCTCCTCCGTCGTCGATGCCGTCAACGAGCGGAAGCTTCCGGCCGAGCTCCGCGGCCGTGCCAACGCCATCAGGTATCGTTCTTCCTGTGCAGCCACTTTGCGTACACCGGTTCTCGTATCTTGCTCGTTCTGTTTTGTAGGCATCGCGAATCTTGTGATTTGGATAGCATTTAGATTACTTCGTGTTCGCGGTTGAGCTTCCATGGAGACTATTTAGGTAATCTGAGTTTCGTGATTATCCGTTCCAAAGAAGCGCATAAGCCGATTCTTCCAAGACAAACACATAAGATGGTCACGCAAAAAGCTGGCTTCTTCTCTTCAAGAAGATATGGAAGGATGAAAAAAAAGCGAAATTTTGAGTATTAGTTTGGTCAACAGTCGGATGATTAGCTATTCTTACCGTTTGGTACGAGGATAGAAAAGTAGGGACGAGGGTAAATTAATCTGGGGATACGTTATGCCCATCCTAATCGGCCTGTTCTTTGGTATTTTCAAGGGTAGATTTTTAAACATAACCCCATCCTTCGATTGGTAGAAATGGTGTTACTGTGGGGATATAACTTTGTTTTTTACCATTATACCCTCTTCGTTTGGTAGAAATGGTCTTAGTGTGGGCATATTTTTCTCATCATCCCATCCTCATTTAGAGCAACGTTTTAAGCTAAGATAAAGACTGTACAATCTCTTTATTTTGTAGCGGTTTTTGAGATTTGGTATTATATATTACATTTTAGTTACCTCATTGAATTTTCTGAAGCATAAACTATTATTGTTAATTTTTGCTCCACAAGAATATCAAACAAACTACGATCAGCATCATTGTCCCAGTTGGCCACCCTAGTTTTACAGTCTTTTAGGGTGGCCATTGAACGTGGTGCCTAAATATATAACTAGAATTAATTAAGAAGACAACAAAGATATAATGGTAGTGTTGATATCATCAGCAAAGCATGTAGTCAAGGTGAAATCAGACGAAATAGGCAGAAAATAATAAACATACTGCTGCACTAAAGTAGTTCTGAAAAACATAAAATAAAGCTAAGAAACAAAGTCGACCCCCTTTCAGGTTTTGAAAAAACATAAATAAAATAGAAAATGGAGGAGGAAACGGGGATAAGAGATGTGGATAAGTCATCCTAGCAAAAACATGGGATGACTTATCCCCAACTTACACCTATTTTTTGGGGATATCCCCAAAATATCTAAACCACCTTTTATTTTATCCCCATTTTTGTTGACATACCAAATATGGGATGGGGTTAGATTCCCTAAATAGTTAGGTTGCTGTGATGTTTCATTTGTGGTTGAGTAGCTCCAGCTTGTGGCCCACATGATTTCTTTAACCGTTTGTTCCAGTTCGTTTTAGTCGAATAGGTCAGAGAGTAGAAAGGTGTTAGTTCTTCCTTTGTGCTACAGGTTCCTGCATTGGTGGTAGGACTGTCGTCAGTGAATGTATAGTGTGCATCTGTGGACTATTAAACTGGAGAAGGAGACTATATTGACATCTCCAGGGCATAAAGTGAGTCTTATTAGATGCATACAGAAGGGATATGGTTGCATCTGCAAAATAGGTTCAATGCCGTCACATTGGTCATTTGTCTACCACTTACTGAACTGCCAAGAGAAGGATGAATGGGAAGAACTCATCCCAATTATCTGGTTTTTGGAACGCAATTCCAGATCCATGTCAAGTTATTGTCATGTACCATTGAGGATGTGTTGTATCATACTGATCTTCTTGACTGCCTAAACCTGTAAAAAAAACTGCTCTCTGATTGTGCTGATTGATATCACATTATCAATGAACTTGGAATTAACGCAGCCATCATGTTAGTTTGGGGTTTGAGCTGAATGAGTGACGTCACAAGCATTCTTCCCGATTGGAGGTCTCAGATACTTTAATATCAACCTTATAGTTTTGTATTGTATTGCTTATGTTACCAACATATGGACTCTGGTTAGACATAAGGAGCGTAATGGAATCAGTCACAGTTCAAGAAATACTATCTAGAAGAGAGCAGGGAGTCCTTTCTACATTTCTTGTTAATCATCATGTTTTACAAGCTTTGTGAACCTGATTTATCAAAGCTTAGACTTCAGCTTGTACAGATTTCTTTATTCTAATGCAAGAACATACCATTACCTACCCCCCCCCCCCCCCCCCCCCCCCCCAAAAAAAAAAAAAAAACTCTGACTAGCTTACTGCTGTTTGTTTTTCATGTCTTACTTTCTCCAATCCTGAACTTCCTTTTATGGAACTCTGACTCGGTTACTGCTGTTTATTTTTCATATCTTACTCTCTCCAATCCTGCCCTCTAGCGTCTTCCACATTCTATATGATTATGTTGGTTTATATAAGTTGTTTTCCTGGACACTATAGATGGTCCGGTATCTTTGTGCACGTACAGATCTTGGATCCCCTAGCAGTATTGTGTTTCGCTTTCAGTCTCTTTCCTGTTCTTGTTGTGTACAATTTAAGTTTTGCAGAAGTGTGCACCTAGGAAAATGGCTTTCAGAAACTGTAGTCTAGAACAGTCAGCCAAATTGACCATTACTATATGGTTTCAACTTTCAACCATGAGCTATGGCATATAATAAATCATAGTGAATAAAAATTGTGGTTCTTGTTGTCAGAATCCCAAAAATGGGATTACCGAATAATCTGTCTTCACATGATAGGCTGATACGACAACCATGTCAACCTTTTTGCTGCCTGGAATTCATTATATCGTTTTCCCCCCCTCCGTGTGCTCAGTCATTGATTTGAACTTCAGCTACCTTACGGGCAAATGACAGTAAGAAAAGTGCTGGAGTAAGCAGTATATGTAAAGAGACTTGTTCAGCTGGCATTCTCTCATGGGTACCTTAATTATATCTCACTTTAAGCTTTTGGCCGATTAGGTATTGTTTGAGTGCACCTAGGAAAATGGCTTTCAGAAACTGTAGTCTAGAACAGTCAGCCAAATTCACCATTACTATATGGTTTCAACTTTCAACCAATGAGCTATGGCATATAATAAATCATAGTGAATAAAAATTGTGGTTCTTGTTGTCCGAATCCCAAAAATGGGATTGCCGAATAATCTGTCTTCACATGATAGGCTGATACGACAACCATGTCAACCTTTTTGCTGCCTGGAATTCATTATATCGTTTCCCCCCCCTCCGTGTGCTCAGTCATTGATTTTGAACTTCAGCTACCTTACGGGCAAATGACAGTAAGAAAAGTGCTGGAGTAAGCAGTATATGTAAAGAGACTTGTTCAGCTGGCATTCTCTCATGGGTACCTTAATTATATCTCACTTTAAGCTTTTGGCTGATTAGGTATTGTTTGAGTGCACCTAGGAAAATGGCTTTCAGAAACTGTAGTCTAGAACAGTCAGCCAAATTGACCATTACTATATGGTTTCAACTTTCAACCAATGAGCTATGGCATATAATAAATCATAGTGAATAAAAATTGTGGTTCTTGTTGTCAGAATCCCAAAATGGGATTGCCGAATAATCTGTCTTCACATGATAGGCTGATACGACAACCATGTCAACCTTTTTGCTGCCTGGAATTCATTATATCGTTTTCCCCCCCTCCGTGTGCTCAGTCATTGATTTTGAACTTCAGCTACCTTACGGGCAAATGACAGTAAGAAAAGTGCTGGAGTAAGTAGTATATGTAAAGAGACTTGTTCAGCTGGCATTCTCTCATGGGTACCTTAATTATATCTCACTTTAAGCTTTTGGCCGATTAGGTATTGTTTGAGTGCACCTAGGAAAATGGCTTTCAGAAACTGTAGTCTAGAACAGTCAGCCAAATTGACCATTACTATATGGTTTCAACTTTCAACCAATGAGCTATGGTATATAATAAATCATAGTGAATAAAAATTGTGGTTCTTGTTGTCAGAATCCCAAAAATGGGGTTGCCGAATAATCTGTCTTCACATGATAGGCTGATACGACAACCATGTCAACCTTTTTGCTGCCTGGAATTCATTATATCTTTTTCCCCCCTCCATGTGCTCAGTCATTGATTTTGAACGTCAGCTACCTTACGGGCAAATGACAGTAAGAAAAGTGCTGGAGTAAGCAGTATATGTAAGAGACTTGTTCAGCTGGCATTCTCTCATGGGTACCTTAATTATATCTCACTTTAAGCTTTTGGCCGATTAGGTAGTGTTTAGAAATCATGTGTTTCCAAATGAATGTAAGATCCTTGACTTTCAACTATCCAAATGTAAGGGAGAGGAGAAAAGTAGACACAAAGGATTCATGCAGCTCGGATTCTCTCATGGGTACCTCTGTCTTGTTCTTGATTTCAACTTTCGGGCTATTGGACATTATTTGAGGAAACAAACAAATAGACTTTAATAATTAGAATCTCTGGAATCCACTTGTGTTCCCCTCTCCAGTGAATGTAAGATGTCATGGATTTCCAACTATTAAAAATGTAAGAGAGAGGAGAAAATAGACACAAAGGGGAGAAGAGAGATTTTTTTTCCAAAAGCCAAGTGGAGTTAATTTTTGAGAAAGGCAAGTAGATTCCAATGATTAATAAAACACTTTTAGAGGAAATAGATCTAAATATCCATAAATAAGATAACTATCTCAAACATGGGCGTAGTTTTGTAAATGAAGTAAAGATCTAGTTTTAACACTTACAAATGAGATTCTTACTATTGATTTCGCATGTAAAATATGTACTTTTCTGACTTGTGAGTCCAAAAATCTGATTTTCAGTAAAATGTAATCAAAATATGTGTTCCCAAATGATGTCTTAATTTTGGTCAGGTCAGAGACAGATATAATCAATGTGGTTGAGCAAAGAATATGGCATTCGATGGAAGAAGGCCATTTCGAGAATTTACCAGGAAAGGGAAAACCTCTCGACCTCAATACCAACCCACATGCAGATCCTGCTGAAGACACACTGTACAGAATTCTTTCAAGAAATGGATGTGCACCAGAGTGGGTTGAACTTAATAAAGAAATACGTTTCAAGATCACAGAGTGGCGGCTGGCCATGAAAAGAGCATGGACCAACAGATTGAATGATGGAGATGCCAAGTGGCTTGAGAATTCCGAGAGCTTGAAGGTGCAAATGAGAGACATTAATGACAAGGTACACTTTTATTGCCCTATCATTGTTATTCTGTGAATCTTCTCAGTATTCACCGATTTTTCAGAGTGACAGTAATCTATTGGGATTCTTGTGGCTTTGGAATTTTACTCCACTTTTTCTACCAATGATACTCCATTGAATCTCATTGGTTCACCTGTATAGTTTCTTATGTTTTTAAGTATTTGATTTTCATGATTCAAATACATGAGTAGTAAATGTGATAAGAGTGGACCACTGAGGTGAGTGGAGAACAAATGGCGTGGAGAAAGTGGAGTAGATGATCATCCTGGGTTTTCAGAATCCCCTAGTTACTTGGCTGTGGCTTCGTGAGCAATTGCTGATGACTTTTACGGCTTTATTGGGCCTTTCATCTTAGCTGTGAATTTTTGTCACTGTCATATCCTTTGCAGATTTTGAGATATAATCTCATCGTCCCTTTGGACGCCAGATGTTTGGGCTCAAGTGGGAGAGAGAGATAAGTAAGCTGAATGAATGAGATCTTCTTTGCGGACATTTCTCATTAAGATGTGCCCATCGAAACTTTCCCAGGGCAACTGTGGTTCGTGAGCTCCATTCACCAGAAACTTAAGAGGAATATGCACTTTTTACATTGTCCATGTTATGAGTATCGTTGCTTAGGTATGAGTTTTGATGTAACGATAAAAATTTCCCGTTAGGGCTTGAAGCTTTTGCTCCACAAAAAGTAGGTGTAGCAGAGACAGCAGCAGTTACTTCGCTTCCTCCTCCATCAGCTGCTCAGAGATCGCCCTCTTGGATCCACCTGAGGTCGGTCCGCAATATCCTTTGCGAGTTCAGGATCGGCCTTATCAGGTACACTAGTCAACTCTCTTCAGATTTTCCAGTGGCTGAAGCTGTGTAACATTGGACTGCCCTTCATATCAATGTATATGCTTATGTGGAATTCCGACCAGCAGTTGTTGCTACCTTTCTTGAACGAGCAATTCTTGCTTCTGCATACCAAGTTGTGCAACAGTTCTTTTTATGTAATATCTAAGTCCACATGTGATTAGTTCATAGAAGTGACAAAAAATTCGGGATAAGAAAGCTCTCATTTAATATGTGGGTTCTAACTTTTTTTAGTGAGGACTTTCGGACAGGGGACATGATTGGAATGTGCATACCACCTCTGAGTGTGTCGCCAAGTATGACTCCGAATGAAGGTTTCCCCAATCAGCTGACATGGAATCTTCTGCCTTTCACTTTTCTCATGTATGATCTTCTAACTCTTGATTGGTGTGGTGTAATGCTCATGATGTAATGTGCTTCTCAGCTAACGCAGGACGATCACACTTCGTGTATATATGTCTTGTCATGGGGAGTTATGCTGTCTGGTTGTTGTCGATCACTGTTGGGTCTTTAACTTCCATCATTCTGGCTTATTCAGACGCACTTATTGGTGCTTCTGTCTTCAATGGACGATAGTGCATCCATCTATTTAAAGGCCCTTCTAAATCTTAATCGTGCTCCTGCAACGAAAACAAACTTTAGTTCTCCAAAGTGTTTTGTTAGATTCTTCTTAATCCTTTTATTTATAGTTTATACTTTTGTGCGTCATTTGAGAGGTCTCCTATATGAATGCTAGTTTTCTGTTCTGTATATAATCTTAAGGAAAGGTCACACTATATAATCTTGAGGAAAAGTCACACTGGGATTTTTTGTAACGGCCTCGAGAATCTGACCTTTGGTCCATCATTGATGACCCGATTCTCGATGTTGTCACCCACGGATTTGAGGATCCGAAAGTGTTAGAAGAGTAGTCTAACAAGATATGTAAAGTAAATAAATTATAACTACTGCACTAGAAGTGTACACGGAAGCAGAAGTAAGAACGAGAGTACATAGTACAACTCAAGATACGTGTAGTAATCTTGATTTTTAAATCCAAATAAAATAAAAAAAATTTAATTAATAAATGAGTTAAATATATTTAATTAGAATAAAGAGAGAGTAAATAGAATAAAGGAAATTAAGCAATATCTATTAAGCTAAATTAGAAATGGGTTGTATTAATGGTTCTAACATGGAGTGTTGGGTCCAATTGAGAGGAGCCCATCATGAGATGAGAATTAAATTAATGAAATTCGCATTAAAAATAAATGTTAGATAGTTAAGGGTTAAGATAATACTAATAACCCATATTTATCCAAATAAGGAGCCCTTATCCCATCCTAACCCTTTGGCCACGAATTTAGCTCTCTTCCTTACCTATTAGGTGGATAAATGGTGGAAAAATAGGTGATAAATATGAATTTTCAGAGTTGGAGGAGAAGAGAGGAGTTTTAAGTGTTAAGGACTCTTAAACCCATCAAAACTCTCCCAATCTCGACCCTATCACCCCCTAGATCGTTGTTGGAGCTTTGGAGGACGAAGGAGAAGGCTGTGGACGAAGGAGCAAGGGAGAAGAAGGCTTGGAGCAAGGAGGGTTTTTTAATTTCGTCTCCAAACTAGGGTTTTCTTTACTTCAACGAAAGGTAGGCAATCTCTCAAGCTTAAATCATGTAAAAATTACCCTAGGTAGTCTTCATGATCCCCTTTGAAAGCCCTATGATTTCGCTCTATTTCGTTCTTCCATGAGGGCGAATTAAATGCCCAAACTTCTGTTAACATGTTGTGCCCAAACCATCATGTTTGTGTTCAATTCTCGTTTGTACATGTTTCCGTGCCTTAATATAATTCTCATAAATACTACATGATCCTAGCTTTCGAACGCCCCTATTTTCCTATTGTGTATTCGTTGCCAATTAAATCGTTTATCCATGACTGTGCATGATTAGGTTACCAAAGTTCAACCTAATAAAAGCATGTCCTAAACGTGTTTGTTTTCTAATTCATCATGCCTAGTGATAGATCTTCATGTTTAGAATCGTTTAAAATTGATTTCATGAATTTTGGAGCTTTATGTGATTTTATATCGATTTTGAAGTGATTAGTATCGAAGGAGCCCCACCTGGAACAAAGGGCAAACCCTTTTCTGGGCTCGGCCACCCTCTGAGATCGCGACAGCCCGATCGTGACGGTCCTCCTTGTCGCGACCCCTCCTGAGGTCGCGACGCATCGGGGTCGCGATCTCAGAGGGTGGCCCGAGCCCAGAAAAAGGGTTTGCCCTTTGTTCCAGGTGCGACGGGTCGACATGTCGCAACCAGACTGGTTCACCCCAGTGCCGGTTCAACAGAACGCGCCATGCAAGGGCGTTGCGATGACCTTAACGCGACACCCCTGTGGGCCACGACTTGAACTCTCTGATCGCGCCAGTCACTGGCGTCGCGACCTGATTGCGACACCCCTATACGTCGCGACCTGGAGTCGCGACGGGTACCCCCGTCGCATTCTCAGAAAAACAGCCAGAACCCAAAATTTCATATATTCCCCTGCTCTAATTGCTATTTAGCCATTGTTTAGCCTCAATTAAACACCGTTATGAATAATTCGATTTGAATAATTATTAATGGGCAATAATTATATAAATCTAATTAATTTAAAAGTTATGTGCACAATCCTTTATGCTATCTTGATTTCTTACACTTGCACACACTTAACAATCATGTTTGCCATTAAACCTATTAAATTATGCAATAATGTATCTGGTAATTTAGCGAAATAAATTACTAAATTCCCTATTTTTAAATAATTACATTTGTCTTCGTTTTACTCACGCGCTTTATACACCATTACCGTTTCCCTCGGCCTTCGAGCACTCGAGGCACGACGGACCAGTTTCTACACACTTTCACTTGGCATGGACCACCTCTCCACTGGAAAGACTCCTGACTGGACCAGGGAATCCTTATCAAGGCCTCTGTAAGTCTTCTTGGCTTTGGCGCACGTCCTTAGCCGACGAGCTGGTTGTACCTTAAAACCCGTTACACCCCTAGGGATCAGTACGATCCAAATGGCCTTAGTATTTCCTTCTTACCTTGTGCTCACGCCGGACCATTTAGTCTGTGTTCATAGCACGGCTAGTGGGCGGATGTGACTTCTACCAGACTGCCGGTGCCCGACCTGGTGCCGTGCAACTGTTACTATCGTGCTTTAACGATGTTTTACGATTATACCCTTACTCATCTACTGTCTCGTTACTCGCATCTGTTCACTTTCACTCTGTACTCATCTATTTCGTCCATTACTCTCATCTCTTCTTGATACTCTATTTGGCCATACAATTCTATATGCTAGTGCAAGGGCCCGGTCTGGTCCTGTGGAGAGCTCCCGAAGAGTGCTATTTCCTTGCAAGGGTTACATGATCAGGATGTGTACGGCATGCATCCAATGCCATTTAATACTATAACAATTAATCGTTGACAATCAAGTGCTATCTATTCAAGTGCTATACAAGTGCAATTATCATTACATGGCCACTCTATTATCGTTATCGTTGTGCTATTTTCACTATATCAGTGCTATTGCTCTCTTGCTATCGTTACTTGCTCTACATGACTATACTCTTTCGTTACCCTGCCATTTAAGACATTAATTATTTAAAGCATGCTTGTTCTCATGAGATATTAAGTCCTACTGGGCGTTATTCGCTCATCCTGCGTATTTTTTTCATGTGTTCAGGTGAGTCGGGTGGATATGACCACACTCACGAGGATGGGACTGATGAGGATGTTGCTCAGGAGTGACCCGATCAGCTGTCATGGCTTAGTAGTTAGTTAGTTTAGTTGTCAATCAGTCATTATGTATTAGTTTGGATTTCAATAAAGTACTCTAGGCCCTAGTTATGGCTCTGATGGATTGATGTAATATATAGTTGATGGATTATTAATGAAATTGGAGTTATTTGATATTATTTCCAATTCTGTAATGGTTTGTCATTTATTTTATCGCTCTGTACTATTTAATAACTGTAATTCCGCTCTGATATTCCGCGTTAGGGCGTTACAGTTTTGTGGTATCATAGCCTAGGTTATTCTTAAGTATAGGATGATCTAGGTTTGAACTGCCTTGACTTAGAGTCTAAAGTCCATACCTATGTGAGATGGGTAGAACCAAGGGTAAATAAGATAAAAATGAACTCACGCACGCACAAACTTAGTGCAAACTCAAATATCTTACATTTAAATTCTCTTTGAAGGAACTTAAACACTACCAATGCCAGCGGAGTGTGCTCAACTCCGTGACATGCATCACACAATTCAGCAGCTCACGCAGGCATTACTCCAGGCTGCGGGAGTGAATAATAACAATAACTGAGGACCTGGAGAATTACATCGGAACTTCCGCAATCTGAATCCGCCTCACTTCAGTGGGACCACTAACTCTGATGAGGCAGAGAACTGGCTCAAGGAGATTGGGCGTATCTTCTGCGTTATGCAGTGCGCGGATGAGGACAAGCTTTTACTTGCAACATTCCAGCTTGAGAGGGACGCCCGCGCGTGGTGGGAGACCGTTGAGGCAACAAGAGCCGATGCACAATTTACATGGGAGGAGTTCAAGGAGCACTTTAACTCCAAGTACTTCTCAGAACGAGTCCAAGAGAGGAAGGCATCTGAATTTGCTGCATTAAGACAAAGGAACCTAACTGTTGCTGAGTATGAGGCTCAGTTTTCCTGATTGGCGCACTATGCCAATCATCTGGTAAGCACGGAGAAAATGAAGGCGAGGAGGTTTCTTAATGGGCTCAGGCCCGCATACATTACCCAATTGGCACCTATGGATATTCAGACCTATCCAGAGATGGTCAAGAAAGCACAGTTACTAGAGGATGCGACCGATCTCACTGATCGCATCAAGGGCAGGATGGTCAGGAAGGAACAAACATCCGGAGCATTGAGCAAGCCCAATAACGGAAAGAAAAGGCCTTTAAGCATCACCGACGGGCCAAGCCAGGAGCGAAAGCCCAAAGTCCCCACTCCTATTGCTCCGAACAATAAACCGAGATGCAAGCATTGTGACAAGCTAGGTCATATAACAAAAGAATGCTGGAGGAAGGTAGGCGCATGCCTACGTTGCGGGAGCCGTGATCATCGTATTCCTGAATGTCCCCTACTTAAGGAGAATGAGAAGCGTCCTGAGGAACAAAAGAAGCCAGGTAGACTTCAAGCCCAGCAAGAAGTGGAAACCACCGAGGAGGGTGGAGTCGTCGAAGGTACCTTACCAATCTTTTCTCAATCAGCATTTGTTTTGTTTGATACTGGTGTGACACATTCATTTATATCACAAGCATTTGCTGATACACTAAATGAAAAACCTACATCCATGGCATTCGAATTACCTGTCACTACCCCACTGGGAGAAAAAGCTCAATTGAATAAGTATTTTCTATTAGCCGATGTTAAGATTGGTGATCTCAATCTGAGAGCAGACCTGATCTGTATGCCCATGGAGGACTATGATGTCATATTGGGAGCTGATTGGCTATCCACGTATGGGCTATCGTGGATTGTAGAAGAGGGAAAATTTTCTTTAGTGAATTCCCTAAACTGACCTTCACGGGACGTAGACACAAGAGGCACTTGTCTCTCGTCTCTGCCATCAAGGCACAGAATATGATAAGGAAGGGCTGTGTGGTATTTCTTGCCGCCATAGTTGTTGAAAAGAAAGCAATTAAGATATCAGACATTCATATAGTGCAAGAATATCCCGATGTGTTTCCCGATGAGCTGCCAGGCATTCCACTGAAAGAGATGTCAATTTCTCCATTGATCTAATACCTGGAGCTGCACCGGTATCACGCCAGCCCTACAGAATGTCCCCCGCTGAATTGAAAGAATTGAAGGACCAATTGATGGAACTGCTAGAAAAGGGTTTTATTAGACCAAGTACTTCTCCTTGGGGGGCACCAGTGCTGTTCGTCAAGAAGAAGGACGGATCCATGAGATTATGCATCGACTACATGCAGTTGAATAATCTCACTATCAAGAACAAGTACCCTCTGCCACGTGTTGATGAATTGTTTGATCAGATATCAAGAGCTAAGTATTTTTCTAAGATTGACCTTAGATCGGGATATCATCAGATGAGGATAAAAGATGCAGACATTTACAAGATGGCTTTCAGGAGCAGGTATGGTCATTACGAATTTGTAGTCATGCCTTTTGGACTAACCAATGCTCCTGCATCTTTTATGCAACTGATGAACAAAATCTATCGGCCCTACCTCGACAAATTGTCGTGGTATTCATTGATGATATTCTCATATACTCCAAGACTAAGGAAGAGCATGAGGATCATCTGAGGATCGCTCTACAAATCTTGCGGGATAACAAGCTCTACGCCAAATTGAGCAAGTGTGAATTCTGGCTCGAGGAGGTGTCATTCTTAGGCCATGTTATTTCCAAGGATGGTATCGCTGTCGATCCTTCCAAGGTGAAGTTGTACTTAACTGGGAGAAACCGACTAATGTCACTGAGATCAGAAGCTTTCTTGGACTAGCTGGCTACTACAGGCGGTTCATAAAAGACTTCTCCAAGATAGCTGTACCTCTTACGCGCCTTACGCGGAAAGAGAACCCCTATGTTTGGAGCAAGGAGTGCGAGAAGAGCTTCCAGACACTCAAGCAATTGTGACTTCTGCACCTGTCCTCGCGTTGCCAGTCAAGGGCGAAGGATTCTCAGTCTACACTGATGCATCTGGTATCGGTCTAGGCTACGTGCTCATGCAGAATGAGAAGGTGATAGCTTATTCTTCAAGGCAGTTAAAGCCTCATGAAGTCAATTATCCTATCCATGACTTAGAATTAGCCGCTGTGGTATTTGCACTCAAGATATGGAGGCTTATCTGTATGGAGAGCAATTATTGTCTACTCCAACCACAAGAGTCTGAAGTACTTGTTCTCTCAGAAGGAGCTTAATATGAGACAAAGGAGATGGTTGGAGTACTTGAAGGATTTTGATTTCAACATTCAATATCACCCAGGCAAAGGTAATGCAGTAGTTGATGCACTCAGTAGGAAGCCAGTAGCTTCGTTATTATGTTTAGTCATGGGCGAAATGCAATTGTTAGAACAGTTCGCCAGTCTAGATCTGAATATTGAGCAAAGAAGTGATAAGATGATAGTTGCCAATCTTAGAGCACAACATGACATTTTGTCGAGATCAGAGAGCAACAGGCTAATGATCCATTTCTAGTCAGAGTCAGGGAGACCATAGCTGACAAGCCGGACTTCTCCATCACTGAGGATGGAAGAATATTATTCCAAGTCAGGACATGCGTGCCTGACAATGAGGAGCTGAAGAGAAAGCTAATGGATGAAGCCCACAAGACCAAGTATACCATACACCCAGGCGCAACCAAGATGTACCAGGACATGAAAAGGTCATTTTGGTGGCCAAACATGAAGCATGAGGTGGCTGAGCATGCCACACACTGCCTCACCTATCAACAGGTAAAAGCTGAACACCGTCGTCCTATGGGTGTACTCAGACCCCTGGACATACCCGAGTGGAAGTGTGAAAGCATCGGCAATGATTTCATCATGGGTTTACCCCGAACTCGTGGTGGACTTGATGCTATATGGGTCATTGTGGACCGTTTGACTAAGTTCGCACATTTTCTAGCAATTAAAAGTACCTGGAGCGTGGATGTGCTTGCAACATTGTATGTAAAGGAGATAGTAAGATTACATGGAGTTCCCGTATCCATAGTCTCAGATCGTGACCCTCTATTTACTTCTAGATTTTGGAAGGGACTTCAGACTGCTCTAGGCAATAAGTTAAATTTTAGCACTGCCTTCCACTCACAGACGGATGGACAGACAGAAAGGACAAGCCAGATAGTGGAAGACATGCTATGTGCCTGCACTATAGATTTTGAAGGCTATTGGAATGAGTAGCTATCCCTGATCGAATTCTCCTACAACAACAGTTATCAGGCCAGCATTAAGATGGCACCATTCGAAGCACTGTACGGCAGAAGCTGCAGATCACCAGTATGTTGGAATGAGGTAGGAGAACAGTAATGGCTGGGACTAGACATGGTGCAGAGCACTAGCAGGGATATACAGATTATCCGAGACAGGATTAAGGTAGCTCAGTCCAGGCAGAAGAGCTATGCTGATAAAAGACGAAGGGACTTAGAATTTCAAGCCGGAGATCATGTGATGCTGAAAGTATCCCCGACCCGAGGATTCCAAAGATTGGGGATGAAAGGCAAATTGAGACCAAGATTCATAGGTCCATTTGAAGTATTGGATAGAGTTGGCGAGGTGGCGTACCGACTAGCACTACCTCTCCAGTTCTCTACCGTACATAATGTTTTACATGTGTCAATGCTGAGGAAGTACGTGTATGATTCGTCACACATAATCAGTTATGATGACATTATTTTGAACAAAGATATTGATGATCAGTTTATCCCCATGTAATTTAAATTAATTACATATTTATTTTAGTGATTAACAAAACTAAAATAAAGTTTAATCTAACATATTTTCTATGAGATTTGAACATAGAAAATGAAACAAGGAATAACAAGCCAAATGGGTAAGTAGTATTTACTCTATATCAATGTAAGTTCAAAGCATGAAATTTTCTAAGTACACATCGACTCTCTAGTTGTTATAACGACTTCCTTAGAATCATAACGATTTCCTCATTCACATCGATTTTGGTTCTATAACGATTTCATAAGTCATTGCTATTCTATTGCAGTCCCTCTCATAACGATTCGCTAAGAGATTGTAACAATTTGCTCTCACAACAATTTGGTTATTGTATCGATTTCTTAAGTGAGAACAACGATTTGCTCTCACAATGATTTCTTAAGTGAGAACAACGATTTGCACTCACAACGATTTCGGTTTCACAACGACTCGTTAAGTCTCATAACGATTTAATCCTTGTAACGATTCGATAAGTTACACAACGACTCTGCTGTAACGATTCATTTAGTCACAAAACGACTTGGTCGCCGTAATGATTCGATACAACAAACAATGATTTTCTTACATCGTTTTATCTCTGACAACTTGCTCATAACGATTTGCCTATAGAGTCATAACGATTTGTCTCTACAACGATTTGGTTATTAATGCATAACGATTTGTATGTGCATCGATTTGCTTATGAGTGCATAACGATTTACATGGATAACGTCTCCTTTGCATAACAATTTCATAAGTCATGCATATAACGATTTCATGGAATATAACGTCTTGATATTTGAACTCATTTCTGAGTTCGTGAAAAGTCAAAGTCTTCACGTATATATTTCTAACAACCATGCATTTATTATGACTGAACGTATCACTGCAGTGCATGCAAATGATATCTTCTATTTCCATACTTACACTGTAAACATCTTTTTAGAAGAATAGAATGGAACTTCCTTTTTGATATAAAATCAATCTAACGTTGACTGATAACAAGAGACAGCCTAGCTGTCTATTGTTTAGCATTTAATACATGCAGGTCTTTGACAACACTTCTCATACAACATTGGACACAATAAAAGCCAAAGGATATCTTTGAAGATCATCTCTCTTTGCATGCATGGAAAGCTAAAGACTGTTCTACAGGACCATGCAGTCTAACGTATACCAAAGCTTAGAGACAACGGACACTTCAACGTTCAATTTTAAAATTGAAGATATAAATAGAAGATGAAGCTCCAGATCATGAACAGAACAACACTCACAATTATAGTGCTTACGACAATCTTTCAAGCCCTCTGCGAGCATTCTGAAGAGCATAGTTCTCACTCTCATTTGTCCTAGCTCTTTCTCTATGAGTTCAGTGTAGATCCTTGAGAGAGCCTTTAGTACTGAGAGAGTTCATGTCTTGTAGACCTTTCTACTCTCAGTCTTAGCTTCAGATCTAGCATTGTTTAAGATTGATCTAGGGGCTTGTTTTCATTAGCTCTTTTCTTGTATTTGTTCCCTTCGGGTAGAAGGAAGATCAGCTGGAAAGCTGAGTGTAGAACCACACTGGGTTTGTACCAAGAGGTTGCTTCTGAGCTTGTAAAAGAAGTGGGCTACCTTCTTGCCCGGGAAAGAGAAGAGACCTGGTGGGTTCTAGGGTGTTGTAATTTCCTCTTCGGGTTGTGAAGAGAAGACCAGCTGCGGCTGGGTGTATAAGTGTCCATAAGGGGGACAGTACCCTTGGGTAGTGGAATCCTGAGTTGTTGCTCAGGGATGGACGTAGGACTCCTGTGGAGAGGAGGTCCGAACCAGGATAATTCCTTGTGTTGTCTGTGTGCTTGCTTTACATTTACTATCTTTCTTTACTAACACTAACACCCATCGAAGTGTGTTTTGTTAAACTCTTTGTGAATAGGTTTAAGATACTCAATATTTTTAAGAATCCCATTCACCCCCCCTCTGGGCTTGCTAGCTGGGCAACAAGTGGTATCAGAGCTAGTCTCTTCGACAAAGAAGAAGATCCAACGATCTGAAGAGAAAAGATCAAATGGCAGCCCAAGGTCACTCCGAAGGTCAGTCAGTTAACAGGCCACCGCTGTTCGATGGAGAAGATTACACCTATTGGAAAATAAGAATGGAGTATTTCCTATAAGGTCTCGACTATCAGATCTGGTCAATAGTTGAAGAAGATGATCTTTTGGTTACTAATGAAAGAGATAAGTGGACTGAAGACGACAAGAAAAAGATCTCCCTAAACTGTAAAGCCAAGAGCATTCTATGTGTGCTCTTAGCAAGAAGGAATTCAACAGAATTTCCGCCTGCAAATCCGCCATGGAAATGCGGGAAAAGCTCAGGATCACATACGAAGGCACCGACAAAGTCAAGGAAACCAAGATAGACATACTGGTGACACAATATGAAAGGTTTCAGATGCAGCCAGGAGAGTCAATAACCCAAATGTTTAGAAGATTTACAGACATCAGAAATGGGTTAGCCAGTCTTGGAAAGACTTACGAAATGGGAGGCGTGGTAAGAAAAATTCTGAGATCTCTACCATCTTCTTGGACTCCCAAAGTAACAGCTATAGAAGAAGCCAATGACCTGAAGATGATGTCATTGGAGAAACTCGTCGGGTCCTTTATGGCCCATGAAATCAACATGGAGAGACTGGGAGAGTCTTCGAGTAGAAAGAAACACTCAAATGCTCTCAAAGCTGAAGAAGACTTGTCAGAGGAGTTTTCAGACAACAATGAAAGCAATGAAGACGACGAAGACAAAGAAGCGATGTTATCAAGAAGGCTACAAAGAATACTAGTAAAGAAGAAAAAGTATCAGTCCAGTAGAAGATATTTCAAGAAAACAAAGACTTTAAGAAGACAGAAGGAAAGGATCAAAAGAAAGCTGAGCCTACATGCTATGAGTGTAAGAAGCCCGGATATATGAGAGCAGAATGTCCGAAGCTGAAGAAAAGTGAATTCAGAAAGAAGGAAAGTTCAAGAAAACCAAGAAGATTCAAGAAGAAAGCTATGCAGCAGCTTGGGACAACAGTAGTGACTCAGACAGCGAGTCAAGCTCAAGCAATGAAGAAGAAGCCAACTTGGCACTCATGGCCAACACTGAAGAAAAGGTAACATCAGACTCATCTTTCTCTTCCTGTAATGATTCAGATTCAGATGATTTGGAAGAAGCTTTTAATGAACTTTATAGTAAATATAGAGAAGTATCTAAATTACTAAAAGCTAGTAAGAAAAATGTTGCTTGCCTAGAAAATACCAATTCAGTTTAAAATAAAAATGTGCAAATGAGAAACAAATCACTGAACTTAAAAGAAGAAATGATCTGTTATGTGAAGATCTGAAAGATAAAAATAAACAAATAATAAAATTAGAAACCTTAGACGAATTGAAAAAGGAAATTAAAACACTAATAGAAGAAAATGAAAAACTATCTAGTACACTAGAAAATTCACCAACGGGAAAAATTTCTTAATATTAAAATGTGCTAGACGGTCAGGAAAAAGAAAACAAGGATTAGGCTATACACCCCCAGATAATGAAGACACAACAGTATACCCTAAAACGTATCCAACTCCTAAATTTGAAGCTGAACAAGATACTTCATATAAATCAAACTTTAAGTATGTTCCGTATGAAAAGGTAACTAAAACAACATGCTGTAGCCATTGCAACAGGCTAGGTCATAGTAAAATAACTTGTCCAACCAAACACAAAAAATAGATAATTAAAAAAAAAGTTGATGACACTAACCAACCAGGACCCAAAAGAACTTGGGTACCTAAAGCTTGATGTTTTCATTTCAGGGAAACCTTAGAGCATCCAAATGGTATTTGATAGTGGATGCTCAAGGCATATGTCAGGTAATAGAAAGCTGTTCTCTCACCTCGAAGCTGAAGAAGGCACAGTGACATATGGAGACAATGGAAAAGGAACAGTGATAGGATGCGGATCTGTTGGCAATAAAGAGAAAATGTTTATTGAAGATGTACTATGCTTAAAAGGTCTGAAGCACAACCTAATCAACATAAGCCAGCTATGTGATAGAGGACATCAAATCAGATTCCAAGAGTCTAAGTGCAGCATCATAAAGGACGGAGCAGTGATTTTCGAAGCTAACAGGGAAAAGAATCTGTACGTGCTTTACCTAGAAGAATTAAAGGATCAGGATATCTGTTTAGCAGTAAGTAAGGAGCAGTCAACTGAGCTGTGGCACAGAAGATTGGGCCACTGCAGCTTGGATGGCATGAGAAAGCTGATCAAGAGAAGCCTGGTGGAAGGTCTACCAAAGGTCAGCACAAGAATGGACGGTATCTGTGGACCATGTGTAAAAGGAAAGCATACCAAGTCATCTTTCAAGTCAAAGACTGTGGTAACAACCTCTAAACCCTTAGAACTCCTTCATATGGATTTATTTGGGCCAATGAGGACCACAAGTCTTGGAGGAAGGAATTTTGGATTCGTTATAGTAGATGACTATTCAAGATTCACATGGGTGTTCTTTCTAGAACACAAAGATGATACATTTGAAAGTTTCGTAAGTTTCAGTAAAAGGTACAGAAAGACAAGAAGTACAGTATTATTGGAATCCGATCAGATCATAGAGGAGAGTTCCAGAATGAAAAATTTGCCAAATTCTATGATGACAAAGGAATAGAGCACAATTTCTCAGCACCAAGGACACCACAGCAAAATGGAGTTGCTGAGAGGAAGAATAGAACCCTACTGGATATGGCAAGAACAATGTTGTCAGAATATGATCTGCCAAGGTACTTTGGGCTGAAGCAGTTAACACAGCTTGTTACATAATCAACAGAGTGATGATCAGGCCTATCTTGAAGAAGACATCATATGAACTGTACAAGGGAAAGAAGCCGAAGATTAGTCACTTCAGGACGTTTGGATGTCCATGCTTCATCCACAACAACGGAAAAAGAGACATTGGTAAGCTAGATGCAAAATCAGATGAAGGTATATTCATGGGGTATGCTTCTAAACCTAAAGGATATAGAGTATTTAATAAGCGTACTTTGTTAATAGAACAATCAGTACATATTATTTTTTATGAAACTAACCCTTTCTTGAGAAAGGAAGTCGATAGTGATATTGATGAAACAGATGAATTGTCCAAGAAACTAAAGAGCACATCAATTGAGGACAACAAGATCCACCTCTGGAAGACCTACAACAAAGGGACATTTCACATGAAAATCTTCCAAAGGAATGGAGATATAAGAAAGATCACCCACCTGAAAATATCATTGGTGATCCATCTGTAGGGGTAAGAACAAGAGGTAATATAATTCCATGTGATTACTTAGCATTTGTTTCACAAATAGAGCCTAGGACAGTCAATGAAGCTCTTACTGATGAATCTTGGATTTTAGCCATGCAAGATGAACTGAAATCAGTTCAAGAGAAACCATGTATGGTCACTTGTTCCTAGACCATCAGATCATCCAGTTATTGGCACCAAATGGGTGTTCAGAAATAAATTGGATGAAACTGGTGTGATCATAAGAAACAAGGCCAGATTGGTAGCTCAAGGCTATTCCCAAGAGGAAGACATAGATTTCGATGAAACCTATGCACCTGTAGCTAGACTTGAGGCAATTAGGATTTTGCTTGCATATGCTTCAGCATTAGATTTGAAACTATTTCAAATGGATGTAAAGTTTGCTTTTCTAAATGGTTTTATCAAGGAGGAAGTCTATGTAGAACAACCTCCAGGTTTTGATGACATTGATCTTCCGAATCATGTATTTAAATTACACAAAGTATTATATAGTTTGAAACAAGCACCTAGAGCATGGTATGAATGATTAAGTGCATTTCTATTAGATCATGGTTTTATTAGAGGTCAAGTAGATAGTACATTATTTGTTAAGTCTAAAGTCAACATATCTTGCTTGTTCAAATATATGTTGATGATATAATATTTGGGTCCATTGATGAATCTCTTTGCAAGTATTTTGAAAAGCTAATGCAGGGAGAATTCGAGATGAGCATGATGGGGGAGCTTAACTACTTCCTTGGATTGCAAATCAAACAAGGAAAGGAAGGGACACATATCTGTCAAGCCAAGTACACCAAGGAACTCTTAAAAAAGTTTCGATTTGAAAGCGCCAAGCCATTGTCAACACCAATGAGCACCTCAACAAGATTGGACAGTGACAAGGATGGTAAGAAAGTAGATCAAAAAGTCTACAGAGGTATGATAGGCTCATTACTATACTTAACAGCCAGTAGACCCGATATTTTATTTAGTGTATGCATGTGTGCTAGGTATCAGGCAGACCCTAGAGAGTCTCATTTAATTTCTGTTAAAAGAATTTTTAGATATTTAACTAGAACTCATGACTTAGGTCTGTGGTATCCAAAATCATGTGAAACTAATTTAGTAGGATACTCTGATGCTGACTACGCTGGATGCAAAATAGACAGAAAAAGCACTAATGGTTGTTGTCAATTCCTTGCAGGTTGTCTGATATCATGGTCCTCAAAGAAACAAAATTCAGTAGCTCTATCAACAGTTGAAGCTGAGTATATAGCTGCTGGAAGTTGCTGTACACAACTCCTATGGATCAAGCAACACCTTGAGGATTATGGGCTACATATCAAGACAATCCCATTGTTATGCGACAACACCAGTCCTATAAATCTAATTTCCAAGAATCCAGTACATCACTCAAGGACTAAACATATTGAGGTTAGATATCATTTCATTCATGATCATGTAGCAAATGGCAACATAGATATTTCATTTATTGATACAAACAATCAGTTAGCAGATATCTTCACAAAGGTCTTACCTGAAGAGAGATTTACTTCTCTTAGAAGGAAATTATGCATGTGTAAATTGTGAAAGAATTATCTGTTTAAAACTAAAATATTAATTTTCAGAATTTAAATTATTTTTCCTCTCAAAATTTGAGCAAAATTCTAATTATTGCCTATCCTTTTAAATTTTTGTGACGGTTCGTTATTTTATAAGAGTTTATTCCTATCGAACTAGTCATTTTTGTCGTTTTCTGCTATCATGGTGCCTCAAAATTCTAAAGGTCATTTTTTTTAAAAAAAATTAATATCTCGAAATCTGTGTGGCAACGATTCGCATTCCTTCATCATCTTCTTCCTTCTGCCTGAGGCGATACCCTATCGACTCCGACATCGACTCCCTGAGATTTCAAGCTTCCAACAGCTTCCCGCCAGAAATTTCTTAGGGCTTCTATTCGAAACCTCTTCTCAGTCCTCCAGAAACCCTTCCCGTTCAATTCCATGGCCTCTTCTGGTGTTTCCGGCAGCGTCGGGGGCTATGGAGCTGCATTTCTCACAGCAGAGCAGCAGGAAAGGTTCACGTCAGTAAAGACCAAGCTGTGCGGACATAAGGCTGTAGATGTGACAGATTTGCAGAAGAATGGCATGTGCAGCATGACTGCAGCTTTGAATAGATTGAAGTGGACGAAGATGGCCACCTTCTCAGAAGTAAGTTACCCTGACCTAGTGAAGGCATTCTATGTATGTCTGAAGATAGAGGAAGACGAGACCTTGATTTCCATGGTCAAGGGTACCCAGATTAGGGTCACACGAGATTTATTAGCATTACTCTTTGGTGTGACTACTTCCGGTCGCAGTGGAGTTCACACTGTGGACATCCAGACAAAAGGATTAGGGATTATTGGTCCCGATTTCAGATTGAAGGATGGCAAGCTAGATATAAATCAGTTAAATGCATTTAATCACCTCTTGCACTTTGTAGTCTGTCAGATTTTGATTCTCAGAAGCGCTACATTTTCTACATGCACTAAAGCAGATTCAGACTTGATGTTCTGGGCCATCCAGAACCAGGAAATCAACACAGCAGAGATTATGATTGAAAGGATGAAGTTTGCAAGCTTGCTGGTATGGGATAAGAAGAGCAAGTTGAACGTCTCTCTACCCTATGCCCATCTCCGGACCAAAGTATTTCAGCATTATGGCATCAGTATGGTAGGAGATGTTTCTGAGAAAATGGGGCAGGCAATCTGCAGCAGGAACTTAAGGAAGAGCGGTTTTTCAATTATAAATGGTGTGTGAACAAAGACTTTGTGGATGAGGGTGAAGCCATTATTGGTGAAGCCCAAGAGGTCCAGGAAGCAGAAGTAGCAGCAGGAGCAGTTCCCGTGGTTCCAGAAACACAACCAGCAGCAGCACCAGCAGTTGAAGAAAGGGCAATATATCAAACTATAGAGGAAGCAGCAGCAACAACAGATTTTAGCAGCAGGATTGATGATATTCCTCCAGAGGACATTGAGCCCAATGGGCAATATTCAGAGGTTGTTCCTCCCTCTTCCCGAGTAGCCTCAGTACTTAGGGATGTACTGGACTCCATCCAAAGCAATCTAGGAGAGCCAGTAATTAGTGATGATCAAGCAACAGAAGCTATGGCATCAGGCCACACTGATGAGATCATCATGGAGGAAGCTCCTAGTCAGGGGGAGAAAGAGGATGCTCATGAAAATGTTCAAGTAGATGATGCTCCCATTCAGGGGGAGCAAGGAGTTGAGAAGGAAGCAGCTCCTCAGGGGAGCACACTGAGAGTGTCCCCATGAATATTGAAGAGAATGTTGAATCTGTGGAGCCCAGTGAAAGGGCAAGCAGCAAAAGGAAGAGAATTGCACATAAGAGGCCAAAGAAGAAGCAGCTGAAGGTAAATTTGAAACCCATTATTAAAAGACTGAATGAGCAGGGACAACTCTTACTTCTATTCAATCTGATATTTAGTCTATCCTCAGTAACCAAGCCTCAGCATCTAAAGAGATTGGAGCTTTGACCATTGATGTACAATCCCTGAAGTATGAATTTGGCATGGTCAAGCAGGTGTTCCGATGGATGAGGAGTGAGTTTGGCAGTATCAAGAATCTCATTGCAGAAATTCCTATGTCTTCAAGGGTGCATTCCACCTCTGCCCCTCCTGCTCACTCTCCAATTGAGCCAGTCAGTAGCTCAGGGCTTCTGAGGCCAGGCAGCAAGAAGAAGTAAGGCCATCCGGGCCACATATCATTGAAAAGGAATCAGTAGCAATGGAAGCAGTTGATGAAGTTGTTGAAGTCCAGCCATCAGGACCAATTCAAGAGGAACTAAGGCCATCCGGGCCTGAAATTTCAGAGCAGCAGAATGAGGTTGAGCAGCCATCAGGGCCATTGATTGTTGAAGATGTGCATATTGGAAATCCAAGTGTTGCTAAGATGTCTAAAGATCTAGCAGGGCCATCAGGGCCAGCTATTGTTGATCCAGTGCCTGCAGTGGAGTCTAGGCCTTCAGGGTCACCAGAACAAGAGTCAGGGCCATCCGGGCCAGTGGAGTCCGAGTCTGAGCTGCATCAGGCAAAAGAAGAAGTTGTTGCTTCATAGCCCCCAGCTCCTTCACCCATTCAGACACCAGCCCCTCCTTCTCCACCTTCCTCCTCCACAGCACCACCAGCCCCTCAACCCTTCAAACAACCACTACCTAGAGCCATCTCTTCTCCTACTCCATTTCCTTCACACACATCTTTATCTCCTGCCTCTACCACTTTTATTCCTCCCACTCCTCCTTTCGTTGAGGTCCCTCCAGCTTCATCATCAGCTGGAGCCTCCTCATCCTCTGGTCCCTCCTCTTCTGGACCAGTTGACATACCCGTTTCTACCTCTCATTCCTTTCTTCATCCCTCTACTCCACCTCCTTCATTACTATCATTCCGGAAAGTGCTCAAGTTGATGGCCCCTTTCTCCGGGAAATTAAAGATGAATTTGATGAAGCTATCCTTAGATCAGTCTTGAAAGAATGCCATCATGTCCATAGGACAGGCTCTTCTAGCCCTGCTCCTAAGAGAAGAAAAATAACCTCCACTTCTTCTATTTCCTCTGATCCTTGCTATCCACCTCTGTGGTTTTCTCTAACAGTGGACAACAAAAATAAACCACTCTACAGAGAATTCCTTCAGAAGGCTGTTTTTGCTACCATCATCAACCTTCCTCATCTCAACCTTACTGACCATCTCAATGTCATTTTGACTTATACTTCCCTCTCTAAATCCGAAAAATCCAAAATCTTCTCTATGGCCGAAGCCAAAACCGAAGAGCAGTGGGCTCGGAGTCATAAAGCTCTCTACAATAAGTTTCTTCTTGCCAAATTAGCCAGATTTCCTCCCAGGGATCACTCCTTGACCTTATCTGAGTGGTTCCAGATCCTTCACAAGGATACCTGGGCCCCTTTTATTCAGAAGGAAATTAAAATGATCAGGCATTTCCATATGTTCAACAATTATTAATATATCAATCACCTCCCTGAAATCCAACTGGGTCAGTTCAAGTAGGCCATTCGAGCACTTGGATCAGCTGCAGCTCACACTGAAGCTATTCAAGTTGATTTTGCCTCCCTCCAGGTGTCTAATTATGTGTTTCTTCCCCCTCTTCATTCTCTAGTCATGGAGTCCTCTGTAGGCTCAATTATCTTTGAGCGTCTTGCTAGAGTCATGGGAAGAATCCAAGTGCAGAGAGGTTCTGTAGTCACCTTCAACAGATTTTTGTTCAGAGAGTATCACTTGGGTCATGTCAGTGCAGAGATTCTTGCTCCTCTTCTGTCAGAATGTGAAAGACTCTCTCCTGTAGATTGAGCCAGATTCTATCCCTTGTCTGCTCAGCAGCTATCTGATCTAAATGAATCTCAAGCCAGGGAAGGTAAACCTCCGGTGTCAGCTGCTACATTTCTAGACATGAACTCCATTCACCTTGTTAATGATCCCTTTCAAACTTAGGTTGAAAGATACAAGGTTTATGTAGCCATGCGCCTGGACCTGAAGAAAAAGCAAATTTACTACCCTGCCTCTATAGATCAGTTTCTTGCTTGTGCTAGTTTTGGGAAGATCAGCCATTTTAAAACTTCCCTTCCAAGCGATCGATATGCTGACTTCGTTGATGAGCAGTTGGTTCTTCATCACAAAAGGATGGCTCCCACCATGGATCCCTCCTATTCTCTAGCTCCTGGGGTTTTCAGGTTGTATTTTGAGCAGCAGGAAGATAAGGCTTGGAAAGTTATTTCTCATTATGCCTCTCTTTTGTCTCCTGCTTTCTATCTCCCTGTACCCCCTCCAGCTTAATCTAATATAATGGTGTGCTCTTTTTTTTTTTTTTTCCTCTTCTTCTTTGTCTCAGCAGTTTATCTTTTTGCTTAAATGACAAAATGGGGGAGAAATATAACATTCTAAACTACATCTATGCTTATGCAAATTCCTCAATTTCTTTTACTTAGTTTTATTTTAGAACATCTATGCTTATTGTTAAGTTTTGTCATCACCAAAAGGGGGAGATTGATGATCAGTTTATCCCCATATAATTTAAATTAATTACATATTTATTTTGGTTTTAATCTAACATATTTTCTATGAGATTTGAGCACAGAAAATGAAACAAGGAATAACAAGCTAAATGGGTAAGTAGTATTTACTCTATAGCAATGTAAGTTCAAAGCATGAAATTTTCTAAGTACACATCGACTCTCTAGTTGTATAATGACTTCCTTAGAATCATAACGATTTCCTCATTCACATCGATTTTGGTTCTATAACGATTTCATAAGTCATTGCTATTCTATTGCAGTCCCTCTCATAATGATTCGCTAAGAGATCGCAACAATTCGCTCTCACAACGATTTGGTTATCGTATCGATTTCTTAAGTGAGAACAACGATTTGCTCTCACAACGATTTCTTAAGTGAGAACAACGATTTGCACTCACAACGATTTCGGTTTCACAACGACTCGTTAAGTCTCATAACGATTTAATCCTTGTAACGATTCGATAAGTTACACAACGACTCTGTCACTGTAACGATTCATTTAGTTACAAAACGACTTGGTCGCCGTAACGATTCGATACAGCAAACAATGATTTGCTCACATCGTTTTATCTCTGACAACTTGCTCATAACGATTTTCCTATAGAGTCATAACGATTTGTCTCTACAACGATTTGGTTATTAATGCATAATGATTTGTATGTGCATCGGTTTGCTTATGAGTGCATAACGATTTACATGGATAACGTCTCCTTTGCATAACGATTTCATAAGTCATGCATATAACGATTTCATGGAATATAACGTCTTGATATTTGAACTCATTTCTGAGTTTGTTGAAAAGTCAAAGTCTTCACGTATATATTTCTAACAACCATGCATTTATTATGACTGAACGTATCACTGCAGTGCATGCAAACGATATCTTCTATTTCCATACTTACACTGTAAACATCTTTTTAGAAGAACAGAATGGAACTTCCTTTTTGATATAAAATCAATCTAACGTTGACTGACAACAAGAGACAACCTAGCTGTCTATTGTTTAGCATTTAATGCATGCAGGTCTCTGACAGCACTTCTCATACAACATTGGACATAATAAAAGCCAAAGGATATCTTTGAAGATCATCTCTCTTTGCGTGCATGGAAAGCTAAAGACTGTTCTATAGGACCATGCAGTCTAACGTATACCAGAGCTTAGAGACAACGGACACTTCAACGTTCAATTTTCAAATTGAAGATATAAATAGAAGACTGAAGCTCCAGATCAAGAACAGAACAACACTCACAATTACAGTGCTTACGACAATCTTTCAAGCCCTATACGAGCATTCTGAAGAGCATAGTTCTCACTCTCATTTGTCCTAGCTCTTGCTCTCTGAGTTCAGTGTAGATCCTTGAGAGAGCCTTTAGTACTGAGAGAGTTCATGTCTTGTAGACCTTTCTACTCTCAGTCTTAGCTTCAGATCCAACATTGTTTAAGCTTGATCTAGGGGCTTGTTTTCATTAGCTCTTTTCTTGTATTTGTTCCCTTCGAGTAGAAGGAAGATCAGCTGGGAAGCTGAGTGTAGAACCGCACTGGGGTTTGTACCAGGAGGTTGCTTCTGAGCCTGTAAAAGAAGTGGGCTACCTTCTTGCCTGGGAAAGAGAAGAAGACCTGGTCAGTTCCAGGATGTTGTAATTTCCTCTTCAGGTTGTGAAGAGAAGACCAGCTGCGGCTGGGTGTGTAAGTGTCCATAAGGGGGACAGTACCCTTGGGTAGTGGAATCCTGAGTTGTTGCTCAGGGACTGGACGTAGCACTCCTGTGGAGAGGAGGTCCGAACCAGGATAATTCCTTGTGCTGTCTGTGTGCTTGCTTAGCGTTTACTATCTTTCTTCACTAACACTAACACCCATCGAAGTGTGTTTTGTTAAACTCTTTGTGAACAGGGTTAAGGTACTCAATATTTTTAAGATGCAATGCTTCGGAATCGAGCTATACCCATGGTCAAGATACTCTGGAGAAATCATGAGGTCGAAGAAGCCACTTGGGAACCCGAAGCAACCATGCGCCGGAATTATCCGGAATTATTCAGTAAGTCATTCTTCCTCTTACGATCATATGAATTTGAGGACCAAATTCTTTTTAAGAGGGGGAGGATGTAGTAACCTTGATTTTTAAATCTAAATAAAATAAAAAATTTTATGTTAATAAATGAGTTAAATACATTTAATTAGAATAAAGAGAGAGTAAATGAAATAAAAGGAAATTAAAGCAATATCCATTAAGCTAAATTAGAAATGGGTTGTATTAATGGTCCTAACATGGAGTGTTGGGCCCAATTGAGAGGAACCCATCATGAGATGGGAATTAAATTAGTGAAATTCACATTAAAAAAATGTTAAATAGTTAAGGGTTAAGATAAATACTAATAACTCATATTTATCCAAATAAGGAGCCCTTATCCCATCCTAACCCTTTGGCCACAAATTTAGCTCTCTTCCTTACCCATTAGGTGGATAAATGGTGGAAAAATAGGTGATAATATGAATTTTCAGAGTTGGAGGAGAAGAGAGGAGTTTTAGGTGTTAAGGACTCTTAAACCCATCAAAACTCTCCCAATCTCGACCCTATTGTAATCACGGGAATGTGCACCCCAAAGACACGCAACAGGATATTAAATATACTAATATGGAAATAAAGAATGTGATCGCCACCTAGATAGTTGCCATAAATAAGAATTAAGTAAGCTAACTATGCTAGGAATAGGAAAGAGGACAGTGGACTTACTGAGATCGCGACGGGTGACCCCGTCGCGATGGGCCTGTTATCGCGACTCTCGTACAGGGCGCGTCTATGCTGTCGCGTCGCCCTCCTCTGCCGCGTCCCCTGCAGTGCGGGAGAATGATGGTTGGACCTTCTTCCTGCCCTCCGGCCGGCCAGAGGACAAGAGCCGCTCATGGATCTTCGTTTGGGTGCCTGCCAAAACAACGAAAACAAGAAATAAAACCCTGTTAGACTATGTTAAGTGTAGTAGCTATTCTTAAACGAAAGAAAGATGTGGAGCATGGAGGGAACGGACCTGGGGGAGTGGTTTTTAAACCCCTTTGGGTGTAGGAAAACGTGGGTTTGTGCTGAACATGTTCTATCTAAGAATAACATGAAAAATGCATGCAAAAGAAGGAGAAAAGGAAAGGGAGAGAGTGAGCCCCATTAGGGCGACTCCTTGGCGTGATTACAGCTCGAAGGATCGTCCAAAAGCTTCAGGAGAGTGCTGAAGTCGCCCTTCTCACGCCCCGTGCTTCATAGATGATGAAATGGGTTGCTTTGGTGGAGAGGGATGTGAAGGAAAATGGAGGAAAAGGGTGGCTGCGTGGCTAAGTATCTGTCAAAGGAAATTTCAGCAGCCCTTCGGGGTAACAAAATGAGGCTCTCCCGTCCTTGAGGAGGTGCCTTTCTTTTATAGAGCCATGAGAGAGAAATGGGTGATATTATCTGTTAAAAAGGGTCAAAATTCGAAATGGGAGATAATGGCCTTTTAAAACTGCAAGGGAGAGTCCAAGGGATCCTCACAAGAGTCCCTAGGGCTAGAATCTCGCCTCAAGGGGTGGAGATATCTCCTAGGGATAAAGCTGGATCAATAGGAGGATAAATGGGAGGTTGTTGCGGAGTCTGGTGCGCTTAGGCATTGTCGCGGCGTATCGTAGGGACGCGACTAGAGACGCGGCGGGTCGGGGCGTCGGGACAGTAAGCCCACGTGCATGGATATTATGCATGGGCTGTCGCGGCGTCCAGGGCCGTCGCGACTAGAGTCGCAGCGCTACGATATGTCGCGACTAGGAAATCAGATTATTTTGGATTTATCAGCCAATCACGCAACAGATAAAAGTTATAATTGCACACGGACTCTCCAAAATAATAATGGGTGGGATTTCAAGGCAATTCTAAATGGTTAATGGGCTCAATCAAGGCTAATGATGGGCTCAAGGTGAGTGACCAACTAGGGGCTAACTAGGATAACATGAAATGTGGTTCAACCCATTAGTCGAAACCGGGTGTCTACAGATTGCCCCCCCCCCCCTTGACTTCCTCTTTGCAGGGTAGCGAAGCAGAAGTGGAGTGGAGATGTCACGAAGTGACGGCGAAGCGGAAATGACGCGGAGTGGACTGAAAAGTGGGAGCCAAGGTAAAGAGACACCCGATCAAACTAACAGGCAACTGGAATCTTCGTGAAAGCCCCGAGTCAGCTGCTCGAGCAGGATGCCAAGAAGAACAAGTCTGGACGAGAAGGAGAAAAGAGGAGGACGATCAACCCCTCGATTGAGAGGTACCCTAGCCGATTGGCCTGCAGGTTTCGCTTTGGAGGGACATGTGCGTGCCAGGCAGGTAACTTATGACTCTATCCTGGGAGCGGTTCGCAACCAAAATGGATCAAAGGAATAGGATGAAAAATTGATAGAGAATCCAGACAGGGAAATTCTTGTCAAACTGACGGGAACAACTCACTCGGAGGCAAACCTTCCGATTTGGAGTGGAATTGGATTTCTTGTTTGGAAACTGGAGGATGATTGGGCACTCAACAAGGGCTCATCAAAAGTCAGGAGTGAGTCATGAAAGCTCCAAGTCCTACATGATGCGTGCTGGGCTAAAATAAAAGAAATCATCAAAACAAATACAAATAAAGGAAGAAAATAGAAATATATCAAGGATAATATTGTTAAGCCAAATAAGAACGGGTCAAGAGACTACCTACAACCGCAGTGCAGGCCTGAATCCATCGTTCCCGAACTTAAACAACTCAACGGCCTATCCAACGATTAACAATGTGCACCTAGATCATCACTATTTTTGGTAAAGGGGAACTCAAATCCCAGAACACATTGAGAACCAGCCGGTCCTTAAAGTGATATAATAAGTAGAATACCATATAGTAATGTGAGGAGTGGGGATAGAAATACTTACCTGACTTACCTGTGCCGAAGTTCCCCTTTTTTTTTTTGAATTTTCTGAATTTCTGACTTTTTGGATAAGAAACAAACACAATGAACACAAACTGACAATATATATTCACAATTATAAACAAACAAACAAACATACACACAAGGCACGGACATGAAAACAGACCCTCGGGTAGAGAGGCGACACTATGGATGACCGCGACATAGTCGCGTCAGCCCGCCCTGTCGCGACCTGATCGCGTCAGATCGCGCCGTCGCGACTTGGATCGAACCCAGAAAGACCAGGAAACCGGAGTTTATCCTCATCCTAAGACATCTAGACTAACACTAGGACTCCTAAACCTCTTCTAATGCTATCCTAACACCTAATTTCGGGATTAGAGTAGGAGTGGACCTCTCTAGAGTCTATAAAAGAAGGGTTTAGGGGGCTAATCCCGCAGCTAACCCTTAGCCTCTCTTCTTTTCAAGTTTCTTCCCCTGTTTCTCTCTTTTTGCCACCATGAAGAGAAACTACTCAGCTTTTCAAGAGGAGATCCCTCCCTACTCCGGTCCAAAGGCTGCTAGGGAGTCATATGCCAATCTCCAGCATCTCTCCGACATCCCGGGGCACATCTACATGCGCCCGGATCTCCAAGTAAGTGGCTTTTCTCAATTTCTGAACTTTCTGCACTTATGTTCTGCTCTGTTTTGTTCTTCCCCGTTCTTAAACTCTCCTCTTCTGCTCTCCTTCAGATTTTGCCTGGCCAGAGGAGGTTCTCCAAGCTACCATGGCTCTCCCCTATGCTGGAAATGCTTCCACATGCTTCCATTGGCCACTTAAAGGAGTGGGGTTTGGCCACTATTCTGGTCTCGCTAAGAAGTACGATAAAATCGTACACGTGTGGGATAGCGTTACGGCTCTAGCGGAGTTGTGGCATCCGCAGACCCACACATTTCTCTTCCCGACGTTTGAAGCCACGATTCTTCTGGAGGAGTTGGAGGTGATGCTTGGCCTCCCACGGTACCAACGGGGCGAGGAACTTGCGATTTCAATACCGTGGAGCCGATCAACTCTTGGAGCATCCTTGCGGAGATCACGACGAGGAAAACGAATTTGCACTCCATGACAAGCGGGATGCATGTCCACCTTCTCCCTATTTCGCAATGGATCATTTCTCAATGCAAGCGCAAGACACACAATTATCGGGCCATTGCCAAGGCGGCTGCGATCTGCATATGCGGGGTCATCCTTTTCCCCACGATGGACGGGGCTATCTCCTTTGCAAACCTCAGCATCGTGGACTCCCTCTCAGAAGGTATGAGCATTGGACAGGCTGTTTTGGGATTCCTCTATGCCGATCTATCTTCTGCAGCTACGGGAGGTCCCTTCTTCGGCTCCATTATCGCCCTCGAGCTGTGGATGGGCGTTCACATTCAGTTCCGGGCAATGGAGGAGTTGGCCACAGAGTGCAAGACGATGCTCAACCATCCACTGGGTTTTGTGGGCGGCCCTCTACGCATGAGCACCAAGGCGTGGTGCAAGACGGCACAGCTGAAAGGACGGAAAGCATGGCGCGATTATTTCAAAAGGATGACCGTGGCAGAGTTTGACACGCGCTCCCGTTTCATGCACAGTCGGATGATCCATCTACCTCAGCGCACCGGGCTTGCCTTACGACTCTTGGGCAAATGAAGCACTGGTTGCCTACAACCCAGACCGGTGCTACCTCCAATGCGGCACAGCACGCACGGTGGTCCCCATCCTATCGCATTACCTACCTATCCAAGAGAGGAAGAGGGGTGATGAGCAGGACGAGCGCGACGTGCGCAGCGCCGTCGTCCATTGGGAAGGATGCGCGAGGAGCGTTGTTCAAGCCGAGGTAGAGGAAGACGATGACATGATCAAAGAATACATTGAAGCTTTGAAGAAAATTCAGCCAGCGGCGGGGATCGTTTGAAATTCAATTGACTTGATTGTAGGCGAGGAATCAGATGGTAGTTAGGAAAGAAATTAGAGCATTTGTATTTGATAGAAAGGATTAGTGAATGTAATGATTTGAATTGGAATGAACAAAACTGAATTTTCTGCAAGTTCATATGGCTCGGTTGATGACGCGACACCCCTAGCAACTGCCTTCATAACGCGTCAGGGCGGCTGGCCGCGACATAGTCGCGGTCACCCAAGCCGACGCGGCTTAGTCGCGGCCCACCGTCCTGACGCGACTCGAACCGACCGATTCAAACGCAAACGGCCCTTCTTCCTCCTTCCCGGGTTTCAAACTCAAAAAAATCCTTGAGCCATCTTTCATCCTTTGCACTCTTGCTCTTCTCTGCATCCTAACTTGCCCACATCGCTCATTTCAACACTGATTCGAATGGAGGGAGAAAAGAACTTGGGTGAGGGTTCCTCACGGAGGAAACGCCAGGCGGAACGGCGGAGCTCCCAGCGCAAAACGGAGGCGCCTCCGGTTGAGGAGGAGGTGAACATCGCGGAGATGGCGGTGGAAGAAGAAGAAGAAGCCCCGATCGTGAATGTGGAGGAGGAACGGAGGAAACACGCCAAGGCGATGAAATTGGTAAGTAGATCGGCCTTAGGACCTTGTATGGATGTATAGAATTAGCAAACGGAGCCCCTAGAGGGCAAATGTAGGGCAAGAAGCCCAAGAAAAGAGGATCAAAAAGGGGGCTCGACCGGTCTGACCCTAATAACACGTCGCCCGACCCGCCGCGACACATGGTGTCGCGACAGGGCGGGGCGTCGCGACTCTGTCGCGGCGACCCAGGCAGACGCGACCTTATCGCGGCCTCGGAAGGCAACGTGATAAGGTCGCGGTGCCCCGCGTCGTCGCGACAGGGTCGCGGTCGCCACGGCTACCGCGACTCCGACTGAACATTAAAACTGACTGGTTTTAACAAATGGAAAATGTTGCAGGGTGAGATGAGGGCCCGAGTGTCTTGGCTGATTGTACTGGCTGTATACCTGGCATTTCCCCCCTTCCAGAGAGAGAGGGTAGAGGAGATGGGGTTTGGAGAGATCCTGGGGATGGAGAGGATGAGGGCGGATCCGGCCCTTACTCAGGCTCTGAGGAGCAGGTGGGATGCGGAGGCGACCGCCTTCGCATTCCCATGGGGACATATGATCCCCAGCCCTGAGGATGTGAGCCGGATCACAGGGCTCAGGACCTATGGGAGGCCAGTGAGTGGATACACCTATCCTTGCTACCACGACCTCGCCCAGCGACTACTAGAGCTACCCGTAGAGTGCAGGTCTTCCCTAGTACCTAGGGTACCCCTCCAGGAGAGCCTCGGGTTGTTCGATGTGGGGAAGGTAGCAGGAGAGAGCGATCAGGAGCACTTAGATAGGTTGACTCAGGTTAGCCGGAGGGAGCTTGCGAGTGAGCCCGGGGCGCAGGCGGATTTGGATTTGCACCGCTTCCTCGTGCTTTTTCTTGGCAGACTATTGTTTGCTACGAGGGGCGACGCGGTTCACTGCCGCTTCCTGCCTCTGTTGGCTGACCTAGGTGAGGTAGGGGGTATGCCTGGGGAGCAGCCTTCCTAGCACATCAATTGACAGCCTGGGTGCCTCGAAGCGGCAGACTTCGACGAGCGGGTTCTTCCCCTTCCTCCAGGTACACACCTTCTCTTTGACCCCTGTGAATTGAATTCCTTCTAAACTGCCATCTAACTTGCTTTTCACCTTGCAGGTCTGGTCTTACCTTCACCTCCCGGCCCTGGGGAGAGGTGAGCTCGCACGGCCGGGTCTGGTACCCATAGTACGCCGTTGGGATCCTATCCGGGATTCTCGCAGCCTAGGGGACCAGCTCGAGCGTCTGCAGGAAGCTATTGACGGCTACCCCTACCTGGATGTAAGTACTCCTAACCTTTCCTTTTGATTGATTGCTTGACTTTATTGCTTGGTGACTGATCGGATTTGTTTTGCAGGTGGTTTGGTAGCCATACCTGGGGGAAGGTGATGAGGGACAGCCCTGGTTAGTGCAGGCCCGCCCCTACTTCGGTAGGTCGGTGTGGTTGCATGCACTCAACCTTGTGCTACCTCTTCACTTGTTCCTTTGCCAGCGCTCACTCGGACTTCGACAGAGTGCAGTGGAGTTCCCCGTCTGAGACCGCTTTCGCAAGCCGGGTTGGAGTTTCCGAGGACTCCACGACACTACCGATTGGCGTGAGCGGGCGAAGGAGCAAATCAACAACTGGGAGCACAAGGAAAGGCAGTCAAGTCCACTGTGACTACCGACGATTCATACCTCCAAGCGTATGCCTTGAATTATGGAGGGAAAGTATATAAGAGCGCCCGACACCAGGTAAAACTCCTCAACCATAACTCAGTGAATTTCAGATTTATGGAATTGAGCTAATGATTTGACAATGCATTGCAGGTGGATATAACTGGGGAGATTGCATCGCTTCGAGCCTTACTTTACTCGGCGGTGCAAGATTGGGAGGCAGCGCAGAGGCAGACAGCGGAGCTGGTAAGTACCCTGCCCAATTTCAGCACTTATTTAGGCAGATTTTGGAAATTGACACGCTTTTGTGCGCAGCGGAGGGAGCTAGAGAGAGTGAGGGGCACTGGAGCAGGTGGTGCTTCCTCTTCACGAGGTGCAGGGGGCTCTCGATCACTTCTGGAGGCCCAGCTGGCTGGAGCAGTGCTGAGGGCTGAGGAGGCCCAGAGGCACCTGGAGGAGCGGGTAAGCACAATAGAATTCATGATTGATTATTTTTAACAATTGATTATTGACTGATTGCTCTGATGCAAGAGAGAGATTTACAGCTTACCACGGAGCATGCCATGGATCTCCAGGGTGAGAGGGACCGGCTCCGGGGGGAGGTCCAGACTACTCGGAGTGAGAGGGACCAGCTGCGCATCCGGGCGGAGGCAGCTGAGGCGCAGGTCGCGGAGGCGACGAAGGAGCTGGCAGCGCTGCGGGTGCAGAGGTCGCCCGGAGACCAGGAGGTGGTCAACCGACTACGCGCAGAGCTGCTGGCGTAGCAGACGGTGGCGCGGAGCCTTCAGCAATCGTGACGGACATAGGCCGTTCACGTAGCAGGAGCCGGAGCGGGGTGAGTGCCAGCAGGGCGACCGACGGCTCTGTAGGACAGTATTTGGCGGGTTCCTCTAGTCGGTGGAGGAACGAGGAGGAGGAGAGGCACCGCCAGAGCGATGGGAGTGCCCAAAATGGTAGGGGTGGTGGCGAGATGCCGCCACCACCGGAGCTGCAGGGGGATCTGGGGAGAGTGGCAGTGGACACTGAGGAGACTTGTGAGCCACCTCCCCATCTTCTGTACATGCTGTTCATATCTTAGTGAAACTCTTTTTTTTTATGTCAATTATTTATGGAATGAATGGTTTGCTTATTGACACGAGTGTGAGATGAGATTTGAACACGGGAGAGAGAGGCAGAGAACATTGAGTACGGCAATGCACGCCCCTTAGAATTACCTGCCCCTGTACACTTAGTAAAAAAAAGAACATGTTAGATCTGCTCCTTGGCTCAGCCCCTTATGCTTAAATAATCATAAATTTATCTTCGCAATTGTCAAGAGGCTTAGCCTTATTAAATAGGCAGAAAGGAAATAAACAATGCATGCTAAAGGAAGCGATATGTATACACGTTTTTTTTCTTCTTTTTTTGTTTTTTGGAATTTTTGGGATCTTTTGATTTTTTTTTTTTTGACTTTTTGAGATTTCTATTTTTTTTTGGATTTTTTAATTTCTTTTTTTGGATTTTTTGAAAATTTTTGATTTTTTTTTTTGGATTTTATTTTCTGGAATTTTTGATTTTTGAAATTTTTTATTTTTTTTTTTTGGATTTTAAAATTTCTGATTTTTTGTTGGTTTTTTTTTTTTTTTGGATTTTTGAGATCTTGATAACAACACTTCTTGCATTTTTGAGTAATTGGCCATGGATCTCGTCCCTATCCCTTGTCTGATGGATAATGTCTATGCGCGGCGTGTATTTATCCTTGGCTCACTAAGGCTTCTTGCCCCTTGAATATTGATGTTCTAACACAGACTAGATGTAGGAGTCCTTTGATCTTCTAGGGAGAATAGGAAGATTAGTAATGAGACAAAACTTGGTCTTGGGGTTGGGTTTACTGGCTTGTAAGATTTACAATGGGTATGTCACATGTGCAATCTGTCTGTTGTCCAGGGACTTTAGGGTCATTGCTCTTCTTTGAATTGGGGGCATGCGTATGACGGGCTCAAGGGCGTCCCGCGGGGAACTGTACTGCCACTCTTTGACATGCCCATATTTTTTTAGCATTTTTACTCACTTGTTTCCTTTCCCTCTTTTTTTTGCTTTTCCTTTGAATTGACCGTCCCTCTTTGAGACTTCATACACATGATTCATACCGCTTTCTGGTCTACATGCTAGATTTCCCTTTGCCCCTGGACCTTGTCCGAGCGAGAAGAGAATCGACCTCAGGTTCCCTACATGAGGGCTAAATGAAAACACCATAAACAAGGGCAATTGACCTTAAGTCGCCGTGTTGTGTGTGGTGACCGGACATAGGGATCATTCACCACGATGGGGGGAAGCAAGGCACATAGCCAACAACATTCTCATTTGCAATTTGGTGTTGTTATCAATGTCAGGGGTAGAATCTTTAAGGTACAGCCCATTCCATGGGTGAGAGAGCTCCTCACCTTCGGCACTAACTGGCCTATACGCATCTCCGGAGTACACTTCCTTAACAACGTACGGCCCTTCCCAATTTGCTAACAATTTAGACCTTGGACCTCCAGGTTTTATAAAAATGCGCTTCAAAACCATGTCTCCTTCTTAAAATTTATGCTCAATCACTTTCTTTTGAAAAGACCTTGAGAGTTTGTTTTGATATGTGAGCACATGATCGGCCGCGGCCAGATGCCGTTCGTCTAAGAGTTCTAGTTGTACCAGTAACGCCTCCCGATGTTCATCGGGATTGAGTTCCTTGTCCAGCTGGACTCTTAGCGAAGGAATGAGGATCTCGTGTGGACATACCGCCTCCATCCCATAAGTAAGTGAGAACGGAGTTTGCCTGGTGGGCGTGCGGACGGAGGTGCGGTAGGCCCACAGAGCCTCAACTAACTTTTCTGGCCAATCAGCAAATTTATTAGACTCACAAGTTTTCTTTAGAATTTTCAAAAGCGTTTTGTTTGTGGCTTCGGCCTGGCCGTTGCCTTGTGGATAGTATGGAGACGAGTGATGCAAGGAAATGTTGAATTTCTTACATAGGTCCTGAAGCTCTTGAGATATGAACTGTGGTCCATTATCGGTGACGAGGCTGCTTGGCACTCCGAACCGCGCGATGATGTTCCTCATGATGAATTTGCACACGGTTGAACCTTTGATTTCTGCAAATTGCTTCAAATGCTTCACTTCGGCCCATTTGGTAAAATACTCAGTAGCAGTGAGAATGAAAGATTTTTTTTTATCTGAGCATTAGGATCACCAAGGGGCCCAATGATATCAAAGGCCCACATGGAGAAAGGCCAAGGGGAGGATAGTGGATGTAAAGAGGAGGAGGGAGCATGGATTTGTCGGCATAGATTTGGCACTTGACACACCTACGAACGTAGGTGGCACAGTCTTCTTCTAAGGTTGGCCAGTAGTAGCCCTGCCTAAGAATTTTCTTAGCCAACATTTGGCCATTCACATGCCCTCCGCACTCACAGAGTGGGATCCTTCCATTACTTTCCGAGCCTCTTCATCTGTCACACATCTAAGGAGCATTCCATTTAGAGCGCGTCTGTAAAGAACTTCACCAATGAGGGTATATTTAACGCCGCTCTACGGATGGCTCGCCTGTCCTCCACTTCAGCTTCTTCGGGAAAGGTACCGTCTGCAATATTGCTCAATCTCATGGTACCACGGCCTTTCTTCTAACATCATTTCTCCTAGCTCAACAAGCAATAACTCCTTCGCTTCTTTTCCTCTCGGCCTTCAAAACTAGAGAACTCCTGAGGTTAACGAACCAAGGGTCCTGAGTGGAGGGAGCCTCTAACCTTTGAACGGTGATTGTCTCAGCGCTGCGGCTGAGAGGGAAGGAGAGAGAGGAGGCCAGGGATGCGAGGGCATCGGCCAGGATATTTTGAGAACGAGGAGTATGAATGTAGATGAGTTGACGGAATTGCTTGGCTAGGAGAGTGACCAGATCTTGATAGGGCTTGAGTTTAGGGTCACGAGTGCGATAGGTAGAAAGGACTTGCCGAAGAACGAGCTGAGAGTCTCCTATAATCTTGAGATGACGCGCGCCTAAGAGATAGGCGAGCTTAAGACCGGCAAGGAGAGCCTCATACTCGGAGATGTTGTTGGTGGCATGGAATTGAAGCTGATAGGCTAGAGGAATGGTGATCCCTTCTGGGGTGAGCAAGACAGCTCCTATGCCCCGTCCCCTAGAATTGAGAGCCCCATCGAAGTGGAGCGACCAGAAGGGATCGCGAGAAATGAGTGACAGGTTTTCATCGGGGAATTCCTCTTGAACCGTGTCACTATGGGGAAGAGGAAGGTGAGCAAGGTGCTCAGCAATGGCATACCCTTTTATGGCTTTCTGAACTATGAAGGAAATATCAAATTGGGAGAGGAAGCTTTGCCAGCGTGCCAATCTGTCGGCGAGGACTGGCTTCTCAAGGAGATACCTAATAGGATCCATTCTAGAAATCAAACTCACCTTATGAGCTAGGAAGTAGTGCTTCAATTTCTGCACTACCCAAACTAGCGCTGCACATGTTTTCTCCATTGTGGTGAGTTTGAGCTCGGAGGGATTGAAGAGCCTAGATAGGTAATAGACTGCCCTTTCTTTGCCGGATTCATCATGCTGAGCAAGGACAGCTCCTAGGGAGTCCTCAATAGTTGACAGATACAGGATCAAGGGTTTCCCAGGGATGGGCGCCTGAAGCACGGGAGGATTCATAAGGTAACTCTTGAGCTCATCAAAGGCCTCTTGGCACTTAGCATTCCATTCAAAGCTGACTCCTCCTTTCAACAGTTCATAGAAAGGGACGACACCTTTGAGAGTGCTGAGATATGAATCTCCTTATGAACTGGAGCCGACCAATCAAACCTCGAAGCTCAGATATGTTCTTGGGAGGAGGCATTTCATTTATTGCCTTGGCCTTGTGCGGGTCTATTTGAATCCCCCGTTTGCTAACTATGAAGCCTAACAGCTTGCCCGAAGAAACCCCGAATACGCACTTCTTTGGATTCATCTTTAATTGATACTCTTGTGCGCGGCGAAATACCCTGGCAAGCACGGAGGAGTGTTCTCTTCTGGTCCGAGACTTCACCACGATATCATCCACGTAGACTTCAACATCAATATGAATCATGTCGTGGAAGATAGCTAACATTGCTCTTTGATAAGTGGCGCCGGCATTCTTTAGCCCAAACGGCATGACCACATAGCAATATGTTCCCCATGGGGTGGTGAAGGAGGTTTTCTCTTGATCCTCCGGGGCTAGACGAATTTGATTGTAGCCTGAATACCCATCCATAAATGATAGAGTTTCGAACCCTGCAGTATTATCAATCAGAACATCCAAGTGAGGTAGGGGGAAATCATCTTTAGGACATGCCTTATTTAAGTCCCGGAAGTCTATGCAGATTCGCACCCTTCCGTCCTTCTTCATGACCGGGACGATGTTCGCCACCCACAATGGATAGAGGACTACACGGATGAACTTAGCCTTGTGTAGTTTATCAATTTCCTCTTTCATTTTCAAAGCGATGTGGGGGAGGAACCTCCTTAACTTTTGTTTGACGGCAACTGCCCCTGGCTTCAAGATCAGCCTGTGTTCCACCAAATCAGGGTCAATGCCGGGCATGTCATCGTAGGACCAGGCAAAGGAATCCTTAAACTCCCTCAACATTTCTATGAGCACTTCTTCTTCTTCGGGAGGGAGGCTGGAAGCTATGGTTAAAAGCCTGGGGTCCTCTTCAGTTCCCACGTTTACCTCTTTAGTGGGCTCATCGACTGCTGAGGTAGGTTCATCGAATCTCCTCATACCACTAGCATACGCCTCAGCAGCATCCTCTATCTCACAATCATTCTCATCTAATGGGTCTCCTCGGCTATGATTTCATAAACTCCGAAAACCATCGTCTAGCCCTTCCTCTATATGCAGATCCTCTAAGTTCAAAACCACTGCTTCTTGGACGAACTCTTCGACAGCTAGAAGAGCGCCACACCTTTGAATCAAGTCAAGCAGATACCTTCGGGGTATGCCATTACCCTTCTTCTTCCTAGATGGGGACGAGGACTTGCTAGATTCTACCCCCGATTCTAAACTAAGTCCAATATTTACAGGAGATTCTGGAGGAGTGTCCAGAGGTTTATTGGAATGAGCAGGAAAAGGTGCGGCAGGGCCGCGAGGGTCCTCCGATGGGGCTGGAGGAAGAGGCGGGCCACCCGAGCTCAGGGTGCCGGCCGCAGGAACGGGGCGCAGGGGAACAGAAGGCCCCTCGCCCAGAATGCCCAATGTGACCATGTCGGTCAGTCAGACGAAGGCACGGTTGCACAGAAAGAGGAGAAAGGCGGGGATCGCCGCCTGAGAGGAGAGGAGGAGTGCGGGGTGACGGGGATCGCCGTCGAAGCAGGAGAGCAGGAGCGTGGGGTGACAGAGATCGCCATCGGAGCAGAGGAAAATGCAAGGATGACGGGGATCGCCGTCAAGGGAGTAGGGGAAGTCAACAGCTGGAGGCAGAAAGCAAGGAGAAAAGAGTGGAAAGACGGGGATCGCCGTCTGATGAATAGGGAAGGAGAGAACGGGGATCGCCATTCGAAGAAAGGGGAGGAGGAAGACGGGGATCGCCGTCTGATGAAAGAGGGAGAGAAGATGAACACACATATTTTTGGATTATTTGGATTTTCTATTTTTTGGATTTTCTGATTTGTATTTTTTTTGACGAAAGAAACTACATTACATTAAAAGGCTCTGGGAGAAAGACAGGACCGAGCCATTAAAGAAAATGGTGAAGAGGGGTGAAGGGCGAATTAACGCCTCAACGGCGTTGGGAGAGAGTTGAATAATAAAAGGGGGAGACACGGGAATAACATCAAAATTATAAACAAGCATGGATGAAATAAGATGAATGGGAGGCCGGGAAAACCCTGGCCAAAGCTCCCTTGCTGAAACGGTTGAGCTGGTTGGTTGACTGTCCTCACCAAATCCAAGCAACTGTCGCTTGGTGGTGGTTGCTGATGCTGACAATACGGCTACTTGTGGCACGTCTCCTTCGCTGAACAGACGATTGACTGCAGAAACAAGGTCTTCTAATTCTGACTCTTCTGCCCCAGCTTCTGGTTCTTCAAACAGCAGACCGACTGATGAGATGACATCTTCCTGATCTGGGTCCTCTGTACCTGCCTCGGCTCTCTTCTTCTTATGGGCCGCTGCTCTTCTAAGGACTGGTAAGCTGATTTTAGCGCCTCTGTAGTAGTGTTGTACCGGGCTGCACGGTCCCTCTGACGAAGTGTTCATACAAGGACCAGGTAAGTGGGCCATGGTCCGACTGTGAAGGAAATGAGAAAGCAGCCCATTCTGAGTATCCCAGGCCATGTTTTGTGAATTTCTTAGTGCTGGCCACAGTCTTGGTCCGCCCTTGGAGATGGGCACCCAAGCCTTTTCCTGATTGATAACCCAGTCTAAACATGATATCCCACCCCTTTAGGTTTGTGCTCACATCTCTCCTGGCTGCCATTACAGGGGGAGACCGAATTGGGTGGTTAGAAGAGAAAGTATAGGCCCAAGCATAGTTGACATCAAGCACAGAGATAACAGGCTTATTGGATGGCCATACTGATGGCAGAACCCTCTCAACTGCCTCTACTGTATGTGTCGTTGCCCCGCTTTTCACCTTGACTATTCGCCCTTGGAAGGGGAACTTCAAACACTGATGCGCTGTAGATGGCACTGCCCCTAATGATTCAATCCATGGGCGCCCTAAGATGGCCTTGTAAGTATGATCAATGTTCAATACATAGAACTCCACTGACATGACTAGTGGCCCCAATTCTGCTTGTAATGTGATGACTCCATGGCAGGCACGTCGTGAATTGTCATAAGCAGCGATTGTGGTGGGGGTGGGCTGCAGTTGACGTTCCGATATATTGCACGCTCTAAGGGTGCTTAATGGACAAACATTGATAGAGGCTCCCGTGTCCACTAGAGCTGCATCGACGGCCACTTTGTTTATGGTGAGTGTCACACATAAGGGCATTTTTCGGGCTTCTGGGGCAGCCAATTCACCATCAGAAAAGGTAATAGTGGGTCCTTTGGTTACAATCGAGAGCACTGAAGGTAGATTATCCGGGTTCATGTCTTCACTGACCATGACCCTTTGCAGAAAGGCCCTTAGGGCGTCTTGATGAGTCTGTGATCTTTTGATTAACTCTAGTATGGAAATTTTGGTGGGGGTTTGATCCAAATGCTTCAGGATATCATATTGAGTCCCCGGAACCGGATCGATTTCTTCCACATCTTGCTGCTGTTGATTGTTGGTTTGTTGGGCCGGTTGACCTGGCATGGATATGTTAGGGTACATCCAATGGAACATTCGCCCACTTCGGAGGGCAAGATTATGGTGGAGTGGAGGGGTCGCGGTGTCAAGGATAGAAGGGTTGGGTAGTAAGGGTGCTGGCGTAGGGGAGAAAGGGATGTTGCTGGGTGGAGGGATAATGGGTGACATGACGGGGGGATAGGATGGTGAGGTGATGGTAGCAATGTGGGGCGTGAAGGAGGGAGGTGCGGTGGATGTAGGCGCGGGGGTAGTGGGTGTGACGTGGGAAATAACCAGGAGCTGGCCCACTTCATGTTCGTCATCGAAGGCCCACTGAGCTTCTGGTGGTGGATGGTGGACGACAGGGTTAACATGTGCGGGTGGAGGAGGTGGTGGAGCGGCTGGGGGTTTGGAGCGGGCTGATGTTGTGGCATGGGGTTGCGAATTATGCCTAGGTCATTCGCCGGCTGCTGCGGCTGCTGTTGTTGCTGTTGTTGCTGATATTGTTGTTGGAAGGGTTGGTATTGCTGCTGTTGTTGCTGTTGCTGCTGCGGCTGTTGTCGCCTCTGCTGTTGCTGTTGTTGCCTCTGACCCTGCTGGTCCCTCAGAGTCTGGATTAATCTTTTCATCTTTGCCCAGTCAATTTGATTTTGCTCATGAAGATCATATATCATGTCCCGGAACTGAAAACAATCCGACACATTATGGCCCGGATGGCGGTGGTAGACACAGTACTTTGTTTGATCGGCCGCCATATTCTAGTTCGCTTTCTCAGGAGGGAGTCTCAGGGCATTCAGGGACATGAGGGTGGCAAAGATGTCGGCCAGGGACTCGAGCAAAGGAGGGTATTGGGCTCTTTTGGGTCCATTAGGCTTCCTAGGGGCGTAGCCATTTTGAGGTGGAGGGACCTGGGAGTACTGGCGCTGATCTTGTGGAGGATTTTGTCCTTGGGGAGGTGGCTGTCTATTGTTGTTGTTGTTCCATGGCTGCTGGGCTTGCTGGGTGTAGGGAGACCTACCTACCGGGCCTTGGGGATTGCTAATTACACCCACTTGTTCATTGGTTTGGATCCCCTCGGTGACTGGGCCTTGTGGCTTCTTGGTGTAACGGGCCTTGGGAGTCTCAAACATAGAGTGTATATGCGAGTCCTTAAGTTGGGTCTGAATGAAACAGGCTCGGCTATATAGCTGGTGCATGGTAGAAATATCGTTCATGGCCAAAATAGCTCGGTAGGTTGGAGTGGCATTGGAAATAAAAAACTTCACCTTCTCCTCCTCCGGCATTGGGCAACGGACCTTGGAGGCCAAAGAACGCCACCGGTCAGCATAAGTGGAGAATTCCTCCTCTGGCTTCATTTTCTCAGCTACCAGATCTACAAAAGAATATTCGGGTCCCACCCGATCTTGGAATTGCTGTAGAAATATCTCTTGAACAATTTGGAAATCCTCGGCTTCCTCCGGGGGCAATGAGTAGAACCATTCCAAGGCCGGACCATCCAGGGATTTTCTGAACAAGTATGCCATGAGGTGGCGGTCATACTTGTGTGGTGCTGACTCGTAGACAAAGTCTTTCAGATGAACATAAGGGTCCCCTACTCCAGAGTATCGCCGGTAGACAGGGAGCTCTGACTGGGGTGGCACCCGGAGGTACTGGAAGGATGGGAGGGCAATATCAGCTACCTTCCGAGGATCGATTTGCCTCCGGAGGTCATGAAGCTCCTTCTTCATGCTCGTCCACTCCGCAAGGAAGTCGGAGGGAGACTGGACTTGATGCGCAGAAATAAGGGAGCGAGGTTGCTCGAATGAGTGAGACCTCTCACGGGGAAGGAAAGCTGGTTCGGCCGTATAGTAGGTAGTTGGGGGAGATCGAGGCCGGACCTCTCGCGGAGTAAGGTAGCTTGGTTCCGAAAAATGGATGGCCCGAGGGCGGAGGGGTGTAGGATCTGCCCCTGATGAAGGAAGGTGAGGTGCTGAAGTGACATGGGCGGAGGCATCCGCCGGTCGGACTGAACTCTGACCCCGGGGAGATAAAGGTTGTTTCCCCTTGGCGGTAGCTATAAATTCTCGGACTTGGTCCGGAGTGAGGTGTGGAAGAAGCTGGCTGAATTGCGAGTGGGGGTCATCACCCCCAGGAGGAGAGGCAGGACGGGATCAAATCCCAATGATGGAGGGAGGCTGGGTATGCCCTAGGAGCGTGGCCATAGAGGGTTGGGCCACCTCCTCGAGCAACTCGAGAGGAAGAGCATCGTCGGCAAGGACCCGAAAATGGTCCATGTCGAAGAGGGGATTATGATAAGATACAAAGAAAGAAGGGGACTGACTCGATCTCCCTAAACAATGACGCATACACCCCCCAAGGCTAATAGGGGGGGCACAGACAAAACCTAGACTCAATCACAGCAAGAAAGACTGACAAGAGGAGGGATGAACACTCAAGTTGTCATGTTTAAAGCGCAAATTTCTTATGGTTTGAACTTGACCCTTAGATGAATTAATTAAGAGGATGTCACTCGATCAAGTGGACCTTAATGGGTATGGACTCAAGTCCTCCGGTGAAACTAAGGAATGGTATACTCACACGCAAAGGGTTGGCTCAAACTAAGGGGTGCAACTGGTACAACCAGCCCGGCAAACCGCAACGTGCGTACGGTCACGGGGTCTTACGGAGGTCCTCGGAAGGTGGGCCCGAGTCAGCCTACGAGTGCTCGTAGGTGAGAGGACTCACTCATCCAAAGGGGAACCTAAATAAATGGGCTTCAATAGCGTATGCAATGGGCCTAAATGCCCGAAATGTATGCACAGATGATAGATGAGAATCAAACAGGGTGACCAAATGGCCCTCGGGCGGAGTCGCGGCGGCCGTGTACACCGCGACCTTATCGCGATAGGGAGACTTGCCGCGATAGGAACAGAGGCCCGAAACACTAAGAGGTCTTCAACTAACTCAAACAGACTACCCTATCAAATGAGAATAGACACAAAAACAGCGAATCAATTCCACATGGACCAAGAAGCACACAGAAACCGATTCATGAGTCAAAACAGTAACATACAAAGCATACCTGATAACGCGACTCCCTTCCACGACGCGACCTTGTCGCGTCCTCGCGATACGCCGTGACTAGAACCGAAAACTTACAAATAAAAAATAAAAGGAAAATCCAGTCTCTAGCAGGATTTCAACATTCGGAAATGTGACAACATATGATACAAAGAGATATCATAAGGATACATGATCTAATAGAAACAAGGCAAGGCAGATAGAAGGAAGAGGAGGCTGACCAGTTAACGCATCCTCGGCAAACGACGCGACCTGATCGCGTCGCCGCGATAGGTCGCGACAAGAACAGAACACGAAAAAACACAGGGAATGAAGAAAAAGAGACTAACAGGGCATTAACATGAGAAACAAAGAAGAAAACATGGCAAGCAAGCAATCAAACTCCACGAGGGTGGCAGTGAAGGTCCCACCGTGATCGCCAAAAGGTGTAATCACGGGGATTGACGCCCCCCCCCCTCGACACGAACAAGTGCTATAACTAGTGGTGTGTGAACATGGATTGTGATCGCCACCTAGCAAGCTGCCTTATGAATAAAAATGAAGACGACTAACTTAACTAGGAAAAGGAGAGAGAACTAGGGCGAACCTGATGTCGCGGCGGCCTTAGCGGTCACGACAACAATGTTAACGCATCACCCTTGGTGGACGCATCTCCTTGTCGCATCGCCCTTCACCGTCGCGTTCTCTTCTGTGCGGGAGATGATGGATGGGACCTTCTTCCGTCCTCCAGCCGGCTAGAGGATGAGAGCTCCTCGTGGATCTTCACTTGGGTGCCTGCCAAAACAATGAAAACAAGAAATAAAACCCTGTTAGACTATGTTAAGTGAAGTAACTATTCTTAAATGAAAGAAAAATGTGAAGCATGGAGGGAACGGACCTGGGGGAGTGGTTTTTAAGCCCCTTTGGGTGTAGGAAAACGTGGGTGTGTGCTGAACATGTTCTATCTAAGAATAACATGAAAAATGCATGCAAAATAAGGAGAAAAGGAAAGGGAGAGGGTGAGCCCCATTAGGGCGACTCCTTGGCGTGATTGCAGCTCGAAGGATCGTCCAAAAGCTTCAGGAGAGTGTTGAAGTCGCCATTCTCACGTCCCGTGCTTCATAGATGATGAAAATGGGTTGCTTTGGTGGAGAGGGATGTGAGGGAAATGGAGGAGAAGGTGGCTGCGTGGCTAAGTATCTGTCAAAGGAAATTTCGGCAGCCCTTCGGGGTAACGAATGAGGATCTCCCGTCCTTGAGGAGGTGCCTTTCTCTTATAGAGCCATGAGAGAGAAATGGGTGATATTATCTCTTAAAAAGGGTCAAAATTCGAAATGGGAGATAATGCCCTTTTAAAACTGCAAGGGAGAGTCCAAGGGATCCTCACATGAGTCCCTAGGGCCAGAATCTCGTCCCAAGGGGTGGAGATATCTCCTAGGGATAAAGCTGGATCAATAGGAGGATAAATGGGAGGTTGTTGCGGAGTCTGGTGCGCTCAGGCATTGTCGCGGCGTATCGTAGGGACGCGACTAGAGACGCAGCGGGTCGGGGCGTCGCGACAGTAAGCCCACATGCATGGATATTATGCATGGGCTGTCGCGGCGTCCAGGGCCGTGCGACTAGAGTCGCGGCGCTACGATATGTCGCGACTAGGAAATCGGATTATTTTGGATTTATCAGCCAATCACACAACAGATATGAGTTATAATTGCACACAGACTCTTCCAAAATAATAATGGGCGGGATCTCAAGGCAATTTTAAATGGTTAATGGGCTCAATCAAGGCTAATGATGGGCTCAAGGTGAGTGACCAACTAGGGGCTAACAAGGATAACATGAAATGTGGTTCAACCCATTAGTCGAAATCGGGTGTCTACAATGTTGATGGGTGACGAACTAATGGGTGGTATGATGGGAGTGTTGCGTAAGGGTGAGGTGATTATGGCGATGGTGAGTGTGGTGGAGGTAACGGTGGTATGGGAAATAGTTAATAATTGGCCTACTTCATGTTCATCATCGTAGGCCCAAGCGGCGGCTGGTGGTGGATGGTGGAGAACAGGGTTAAGTTGAGAGGGTGGTGGAGCAGGCTATGGGTTTAGAGCGAGCTGATGCTGTGGCATGGGATTTCGGACTATGCCGAGACCATGAACTGGTTGTTGTGGCCGCTGTGGTTGCTGGAACTACTGTTGTTGGAACTGCTGCTACTGTGGTGGTGGCTGCTGTCGCCTCCACTGCTGCTGTCTTTGCCCTTGCTGATCCCTCAGGGTCTAGATTAACCTCTTCATCTCTGCCCAGTCAACCTGTTGCTGCTCATGAAGATCCTATATCATGTCCCTGAACTGAAAGGAGTCTGATACGTTGTGCCCTGGATGGCGGTGATATATGCAATACTTGGTTTGGTCCATTGCCATGTTCCAGTTGGCCTTTTCCAGAGGGAGTCTAAGGGCATTGAGAGACATGAGAGCTGCAAAGATGTCGAATAGACTCTTGGGGAGAGGAGGGTACTGAGCTCTCTTGGGAACATTGGGTTTTCTAGGAGCATAGCCATTCTGAGGTGGAGGGACTTAGTTGTATTGGCGTTGCTCCTGCTGAGGGTTTTGAGCTTGAGGAGGTGATGGCCTATGGTTCCACGGTTGATGAGGAGGTTGATTGTAGGTTGGCCTACCTACCTGGCCTTGAGGGTGATTGACTGCACCTACTTGTTCATTAGTTTGCACCCCTTTGGTGACAGGACCCTGTGGTTTCTTGGGGTAACGAGACTTTGGAGTTTCAAACATGGAGTGGATAGGCGAGTCCTTGAGTTGGGTTTGAATAAAACGGGCTTGGCTATAGAGTTGTGCATGGTAGTGATATCATTCATGGCCAGGATGGATCGGTAGGTAGGTGTAGCATTGGCAATCAAAAGCTTAACCTTCTCCTTCTCTAGCATGGGGCAGCGAACCTTTGCAGCTAGAGCATGCCAACGGTCAGCATATACTGCAAATTC